>JADLZK010009353.1:0-405996 GCA_015847255.1 Hyparrhenia diplandra | reverse complement strand
TATGAGAGGGGGTATGATGCGTGCTCCCAGGAAGCTTGGCATGTAGAGACAGCCTACATTTGGCCGTACAGCTTGGAGCCCAGAGTGGAATTAGAGACTGATTGTCTGCAGCTAGTCCAGCTGTGGAACAAGAAAGAATGCCCAGCGCTCGATCATCGAACCTTTTCTGAAGGAGATAGAAGATCTACAGCTTGTCTTTCAAGAGTTTTTCTTTTTCATATGTTAGTAGATGTAATAAGGTAGCACATATGTTGGCTAGACAAGTATCAGACTCGCATCGATCAGAGACGTAGCATCAAACTCCGACGTGCGTGTATGATCTGATTGTATCCGAGGCTTCGGCTGGTTGATAATGAAAGGCAAGCAATTCACACAAAAGAAGAAAAAAAAAAGAGGTCCAGAGGTGAACTTGAATTCTTTGTCATCATCTTTGGCAAACATATCTCAGGAAGCGTGGGCTTGAGTGCTCAGAAAACAAAGGCAACTGTTCTTTTTGTTGTAGATCAAGCAACTCAGAGGCCCAAAGAAAATCATTTGATGTTTGGATGTCTTGGCTCCTGATAATATCGTAGGCTTTACCGCACCATCACACGCCTCAGTGCTTGGAGAACACATTTCGCGAACATGTTGAAAAAATTGATCACGTTGAAGGAATTGATCATAATTCGACCACAAAACCCTGTCAACAACCAATGCCAACCCCCAATTGGGCGCGCAAAGGTGCGTCAGACTACTAGTTCTTCCCATCGAAGCCGCCGTGCCGCTGCACGGTGCTCCTCGGCCTCGACGCGCTCTAAGTAGAACCGGCTGGGCATCCACAGATTCCACACGTGCCTGCGCCACCACGCGTACTCGCTGAACGCCCACCCGTGCACCTTGGGCGGTGCCACCGCCACGGCCTCTCCACTCCCCGCCGCCGCCGCTGCAATCGCGGTGCTGCGTGTGGATCCAGGACCGGCTCGGCGTGCCGTCCTGGTGCAGCGCGCAGACCTGGCGAGAGCCTCGCGCAACAGCACACGATCACCTTCTTCGGGCTGCTCCCTCGTCCGCCACTGCCACCGCCGCCGGCGGCGGCGGCGGCAGAACCGTGTTCTGCTTCAACAAGCTTGTGGCGACACGCTTTGCCAGCGCACGCCATCCACACGCCTTCCTCGCGCGCTCCGCGAGCTCCATGTCCCGCCGTGGCGCTGGCGCCGTTATTCCTCCCTCCTGATGTCCGCTCTGGCGCCGCCGCCGATGATTGGTGGGAGGCGCCTTGGCTCCCGCGGCAGCTTCTTCAATGCATTGCTCGACTGGACCGTCATCGGCGTTGTCGTCGTCTCCTACGACGCCGTGGGCGCTCTCCCGCCGTGACCCACTTCTTCCAGACGTGCGGTGGCCATGACATGGAATGATTGCTCGCCGTCCGGTGCTGGAAACTAAACCCACGTCGATCCGGAGCACAATCAGCCGGCTTATAATAACCCCGCGCGCGCACGAGCATGGCAGCACGCACGGCGAGCAACCCCCGCGACGACAGCCACTCGCGGGACACGGCGGGCGGTTCGCGCCATTGCTCCGTACGCTGCATTTTGTTCAGCGGGCGATGGATCAGGACGACCAGGGGTTGCGGGCAGTTTTGGTAGGTACCCTGGTACCTGGCTTGGCACCAGTGAGCTGCTAAACAACCACAACTTGAGGAACAGCTAGCTGCTGGCAGAACTGCACGGACGCAGCTCTCGGTGCAGAATTAGCATGCCGCCGTGCAAGGTTAGTTAGTTCAGGTCTTCAGGGGTTAGGGAGGAAGATAAACATAAACTACTGTTCGAACGAGCTAAATCATTGTGTCCTGCTTTGCTAATCTAGTAATCTAGAGCAGAATCAATGATCCGTCGACACTCAGGCTGGTTTTACCTACACGATACGTATGCAAGGCCTGTTCAATACACATGACTAGGAACTTTGGGGCTAAAAAAATCTAAATTAGCTGTGATTGACTAGTTAGTTGGTTAATACCTAGTCGAAGATTTGGGTGAAATTAGACCACCTATTAACCATCCTGTTATACACTAGTAATCATTTAGTGGTTGTTCAGATACAAATACAGGAGATCGATCCTATGATTCAGACACAATGTTTGCTAGTAAAACTAATTCACAGAGCTCCTTTACCACAAATACATCAAATCATTTAGTGGTTGTATTTAGTGGTTGTTCAGATATAAATATAGGGTATCCTATGATTCAGATCTTCCTAGCCCACGAATTGCGTGGGTTTCCTCCTAGTCAGAATGTAAAAACGTATTCTAGGTGTACAATAGAAAAGGCAGAGCACGATTGCAGACTCTAGTGAAGCCATTCTCATATAAAAGGATAAACAAGATGTAAAAAAGTGTTATTAAGACATGCATAATAACAAGATAACTGATATCTAACCAGTAGCTGGAACACTAGATTAATGGATAACAGAATACATCTTATCAGAGATAAGAATGGTTTTTCTGAATGTAAGATAGCATCTAAAGTTTACAGAAAACAGGTGGAGGACAACAGCTAGAGGTACCTAATACTTCTGCAGCTACATAGCAACTGATCAAATGGATCACCAATGCTGATATCATGCATATGCCTGATGTGCACTAAATCAGTCGAGTAGGTATCGTTTTTACACGTAAAGAGAACTTGGGCATCCTTAGAAGCTCTGTTCTTCAACTTCAGTTTTTTACGCTCCTTGGTCAAATATTTAGAATCACAACTTTCACGCTGGGTCGCTAATTCCACCAACTCTAGCATTTTAGCATTCAGAAGAAAGAAGTTGGCGAAGTCCACGTCTCTCTCCGTCTCTTGATAATTTATCAATATTAATTTCTTCAGATAGAGATCAAGGCATTCAAGATAATCAATGGGATTATGATGTTGCGCCGCTTTTGACCTATTCATCGTCGGAGAAACCTAAATATGAAACAGAAAAGATTTCTGGTCAATCATGATTCAGCATGAAGGCAAATTGAACAGGTTAAAGGAAGATATAACTGGAACAGAGCAGTTGGACAAAAACAAAAAATTGGTGGGAAACATTGGTTACCTCGACATATAGCTTCTGCAAGCAGGGAAAACATTTCATAATGCCAATAACATCATTGATGCTAGGAGGGAACATGTGCACAACCAAAACCTTCACCGTTCGCACCACCGCTGTTGAGTTGACATGCATAGTTCCCTGAATTGAATCATTTATAGTTTCATTAATCATTGGGTATAAACAGTAAGAGCGTGAAACATAATAGGGTGACACATTAAGTTAGAAACTACAGGTACCATCAAAATAGTAGTCCCAAGCTCAAGTGTTGAAATGATAGGTGTGAGCGATCCCAAGAACTGAAGTTTGGGCGCCCCAGATATGCGAACCGATGGGTCTCTTTCAGAATTAGGTTGGACTCGGATGAAGAATCTTTCTAGGAGCGGCGCATCCTCAATAATGACTTCTTTCAGCCTTTCAGGACCCCATAGACGGTGGACATCCGAAAGACCAAAGCTTCTAAGGGTAGGGAAGCTAATCTGGAGGCGAACAAAGCCCACACTTGCGCTCAGCACTAAGCTCTCAAGCACAGGGCATTTGGAGAGCAGAGTGTGGAGCGTGCTCTCAGCAATGTGGATGCGCCTGAGCGTGAGCTGCTTGAGGTTGGGAAAGTGCAGCCTATCCAAGGCATCTGCAGGAAATTTGACGTAGCAGCAGCTGCCGAGGACGAGGGCTCGAAGCGATGATGATAACCGGAACATGGCCGGCGGCATCGGGGTCATATGGTTGGTCAAATCCACAGCTCGAGCTCCTGCAGATTGTCGAACGCGGGGGTCGAAGCCACGTGTCTAAATCGGGATAGATGTCATATTGCCAACCGAGGGAGAGGCGGCGGACGGGGCCGGGGTGCGTGGAGAGGACGCGGGAGACGACACCCCTGATGTTCCGCCCGAGAAATTCGCCGTCGCAGAGGTTGAGTGGGGAGGAGCGCCAGAGGCGGCGCCACCGCGTGGACAAGGCTTGAGTCCGGGCGCCGTCATCGGTGGGGAGGAGGGAGACGATGGTACCGAGGATGGCGTCCGGGAGGTCGCTGATAATGTCGGGGCCACCGGCCAAGCCTTCCGGCTCCTCTTCACGGCCAGCGACGCCAGCGCGGCCCTCCGCCGCCACCCGACGTTTCTTGGATTTGGGTACCCTAGGTGCCGTCGCCATTGAACGACGGCGGCGGAGTGGGGTTTGCTCCTTCGACAAGGGCAGCGATGGCTATATTGCTTCGACGACGAGGCCCAGCTAGCCCACTAGTATCCACTGACGGCCCAGGTCTTCGAGGCGTAAAGTTTTTTTTTTTTTTTCTCCGTTCGGTGAGGCGCACGGGCCGCCGCACCGATCGCCGGATACCGCCGGCAGGGGCTCGACTTCACCTGACTGACGAGAAGTCGTGACGGAAGGGGTGTCGAAGCAAGGTGCAAAGACCCACCCACCTGCCGTCTCCGATGGGCTTCGGTGGTCGGGTGTCCGCGCTGCTCTTCCTCCTAGTCGCCGGCGCTGTAGCAACCGACCAGATCTTCACCACTTCAGGTGATTTGAGAGTATTGATTGCGCTGCTCTTCCTCCTAGTCGCCGCGCTGGATCTTAGTACCGACGCCATTGAATTCCCTCACCCTTTCTGCCTGGTACCCATGTACTGTATTATAAGGATCGAGGGCTGATTTGAGAGTACTGATTGCGCTTTGGTTTCGTTTTGTTTAACACTGATATGATCTGGATAAGGGCTTAACTGTTTGCTGGTCGTCAGGTGTGCCGTTTGGGCGGAATTTGCGTGAGCCGAGGTACCGCGTCGAGCTCCACCCTATTGATTCGCCATTCCATCCGGTAGGATTTCTAATGGGTTTGTCCTTCCAATCCTTGTTTCTAACAAAGCAAGAGCTTTCTTTTTCTTCTTGTACTTAATTTCATTGCTGATTATCTGTGCTCGACTGGCTGTATGGGTACTTGGTTCTAGTGAACTGTAATTGAAATTAATTAAAGTTTACCAGCAATTTTTGAAAGCTCATATGTACAAATATATAGATAAACCTTGACTTTACTACAATTGGTCATTGTCAGATTGCCTGCGACTGCGAATGACCAGAGACTATGCAGGCAATGCAAATCTCATGTTTATGCTAAATCATGTAAATTTTCATGTTTTCAGAAAAACAAACATATTTGAATTTTACATTTTTTCTTTGGAGATTACTGCTTGGCATAATACAAAACCTAATCCCTTTTTATCCTAACTACTAGAGATGATTATGGTCTATTCAACAGGAGAATGGTCAGGAATCGGTGCCAATGGCCAGTCATCAGGGGAGACGTTATAAGTGCTTTCTACCAGTTGAAGAAACTAAATCCGTGAAGTCATTGCTCCCACAAAATGCAACTAATATTATAATGGAAAGTGAAAGGAGAATTAAGCCAAAGGAGCCAGATGAGTTACTTGAGATTCTCAAGGATCAGTGTTTCTACAGGGTGAGTTTGCATTCTTGTGTATATACTGTATTTCAGTTGTGTACATGTGTGCTTGGTAGCCATGTAGGCAATGCCTAAAAAAAGCTGATTATTATTTAATTCGGCACAGCATGAAGGTTGGTGGTCGTATGAATTCTGTTATCATGGGAAAATCAGACAGGTTCATGTAGACGATGGCAAGGTAAGACTTCTTTTTTCAATAATCTTGTCTTTTTCCCAGGCCTGTAATCATAACATTTTCTGTTGTTCTGTCTCCATTACCTCAAAAAAAAAATCTTGGGATGTTCTAGTGCAAGAATTGCTAAATGAAGAAGCAAGTTCTGTACTTAGTTACAATTGGGAGAAACTAATATACCTTGCATTTACTTTGAATAATAGTAACTGTAGCTGCGATTTTATTGACATTGCCACATGTGCAATCAAAAGTTGCTTGAGCTACAGCATGGCTGTGTAAACAATGTTTATTTTGTTGAAGGTTATTCAAGAATTTGTTCTTGGTGAATTCGATGATGACGCGACTGCTGCATACCATGAAAAATCCTCTGAGTTAGCTGACAATGTCCATCACGTGAAAGATATATCTAAGAGGTGTTGTAATAAACTGTCTTGAAAGTGGGAAGAGAAACAACATAATATTTTCCTCAGTCTTGAGTGAATATCTTTTGTTCCTACTTTGTTTTAGGTATCATGTTCACTTGTACACAAATGGGACTGTATGTGATCTCACAGATATTCCCCGGGAGACAGAGGTGAGAAAGAAACAATAGAATACCATATAAATCTATGAAGTAAAGCACATAGTTGCCATGTCAGTGCATTTGACTGTGCACTGCCTTTGTCCTACAGGTTAGATTTGTCTGCTCGGAGCCTACTGTACTGATTAGTTCAGTCAAGGAGATCTCTTGCTGCAAATATGTTGTAACAATTCAAAGTCCGATGCTTTGCAAAAACCCGTAAGTCCAAACATTCACCTAGTAATCTTTATCTTTGAAGTACCTAAGCTCACTATCTTTGTTCTGCTTGCAGGTTGTTCCAGCAAGAAAAACGAAGCCTCTCCATCCACTGCAATGAGTTGCCTGCTAAAGCAGAATCCAGTGCAGAGGATGACTCGCTTCAAAAAAAGAGCAGATTTCCATCATTTCCCATCAGGATGAGCTACATGATTTTCCAGCTTATGCTACTTGATATCCCTCAATAATTATGTCTGATGTAGAAAAGGCGTTATTTTGGATGATCAGTCTCCTTGAAGAATACTATGTATTAACTATCCCATCTATCCTACAGAAGAGGCTCCTTGTAAAGCACGTTGAGATGATCATTCTCCCGCGCTAATTATACATATAGATTACGAAGGTAGAAGATTTCTCAGTATTAGTGAAGGAAAATTTTTGAGACAGCGACATTTGCTTGAAATGTCTGTATCAAGAATGGTGCAGTAATCTTGAAATGTATGTGTTCGATCCACTTTTTCTCGAAGTACTATTGCTCTGGCGTAACAAAGAATCTGCTGGAGGATGAGGGGAAAAGCACTAGACTTTTAGTACCAATCAAGGCAACTTAGAGGTCCAGAGGTGAATTGTTTAATTGTTAGGATGCCTTGAATTCTTTTTCATCATCTTTGGCAAACATATCTCAGGAAGCGTGGGCTTGAGTGCTCAGAAACAAAGGCAACTGTTCGTGTATTTTTTTCGAGACCACACCGTTGCGTGTTTTTCATTAAGCAGAAGAAAGTTGAAAATAAAAGAAGCAACGGTAACCAAACAATTACCGAAGCGAAACCTAAGTACTACTGGATACATCACATTGGACTACATGGTGACCAACTTTGCGACAGACCAAGCAACCGTACTAATCCCCTCATCGGGCGAGCCCCTCCAAATTGAGCTCCATGGCGGAGAGGTCAAAACGTCCGTCAAGAAGCATCTCGAAACGGCGCGCCGCTTGGGCGGCGGCATGCCGCGCGAAGAGGGTCCTCACCTTTCCTCGACAACAAGCGGGGCCTCTCCTCGTCCACCTCGCAGCCTCGCAGCCCGACTTTTCGTAGCAACAACGATTGGGCCTGCAAGGTCGCATTAGCGACCAGCTTGGTCGTGCGGCAATACGGCCACTACGGCGCGGGGTGTGGGTGGAGGCCGGAGTGCGTGCACGGCGTAGGCGTGGCCCCGACTTGAGAATTGGCGACGGCAAGGGCACGCAAATCCTGTCTTCAATCTCCTTCTGTCGCTGCGCAATGGCATTGGCCACGTCCACAGGGGACACCGGAGGGAGCTCCGAGGGAGCAGGAGGTTCCTCCAGTGTCGAGGGGGCCTCCTAGGTCGGCGACGGCGGGCAACAGGTCGCGAACTCCGCCGCCACAAGATCGGCCCACCAATCAGTTCTTGTATTGTAGATGAAGCAACTCAGAGGCCCAAAGAAAATCATTTGATGTTTGGATGTCTTGGCTCTTGCCTCTTGATAACTTTCTTTCTTCGTCAGCTTTACCACACCATCACACGCCTGAGTGGTTGGAGACACATTTTCTGAAATACAAGTTTCACCACTACTTACTCTATCCGTTTCAAAAAAAAAAAAAAAAAAAAAAAAAGCAGTAATTTTAGTAATCCAAGTTTGTCCCACGACATTTATCATTGTAGGCTTTAGACAGCGAATGAGGTCGACGTGTATCAAATCAAAGTTGCTGTATTTTTTCCCTCTATATATTTGCTCAATTCCCGTCCACATGGTTATATGTGCATGCTCTTTGCTTGCTAGCTGCACGGTCAATTAACCACATTACAATTAATCATAAGAGATAATATGATTAGAGACACCATGATTACTGGAGTTCCACACTAATTTGTCTCAAATTTTCTAGAATGACAATTTCTTATTTTTTAGACGACATTTTTTTTTTTTTCAGAGGGAGTCAAAGAAAGATTATGTCCAAATCTATAAAATATAATATAAAAGGCAAAATCTTTCCTATTGATTTTTAGGTTAATCTACACACACAATTTCCACGTCAGAATTCAACTTGATATGTTGAGTGATGGATCTCACTCTATAACATGGCCATCTGGGGACCAGGGAGAATTCGCATCACAATTGCAATCTTTGCGGTCAAACAAAACAATCTGCTTTTGATATTTTTGTGCGAAGAAACTTCGTGCTGTACCGGGTCAAAGGAAGATATCATATCATTGTTCAATGGAAGACTTGAAGGTTTCAAAGCAACTTGTATAAGAGTACTCACTTTTGTGTTAACCGTACTCCAGGGGAAAAAGTACAAGTAAATACTAAAATAAATTGAAAACCAATAAATTGAATCCAATTTATTTCTAAAAAAACTCGTACAAAAACTACAAATCTCATGAGGAAAGATATTTTTGGCCACCGACAGGTGGGGCAGATGGTAGTCGGTGGCGCAACTGGGTCCCACTCTAACTTGAGGTTGCCAGCCAATCAGATCGAAGAGCTGTATCCGCGCGTCGCATACCCATGTGGCCGGACGCGTGGGCCCATGAAAGACATTTCTTACGAATAACTGAAGTACCCACTCACTGTCACATGGCCCCACTTATTTTGGACCCACACGTCAGTAGCACCAGCTGAGGAGTCACAAGGTTGGTGTAGCCATCCGTACTCGGAATTAACGTAAATTGACTGTGCTCTCTTCGTTGAGAGTACTACTTCTCTTCATCAAGAGAAGGAAGGAGTGGCATTAGTAACATTTTTTTTGTTTTACAAATATGCAAGAGAGATAAGCTCAGATCTCCAGTTCAACGCCCCAATTCTCTCTCAAGTCCACCCCCTTGGTGCTTCCCAACTCCCAAAGCCTTTTGGTGCTCACCAAGATTCATCTTCTTCCACCGTTGTACTTGTATCATCCCCCAATCTCCTCTTCGGGGAAACTTTTGTTTTGGTTTCCAACCCCTGCTAGATAGGCACTCTGATTCTTTCACCCCCTTTCTACAGCAAGCAATTTTGTGTTCTTAGTTGTAGATTGGGTTGGGCGCGAATTTCCCTACCATTCGTGGGTGATTCAGGCATTCGGATTCTATTCTCGGTGCAGTTTGTTCCTGTATCCGGTCTTGCCAAGAATTTATTTCCCATCTCCCTCTTGGCTTTCTGATCCATCTTTGATGCGCTGAAGAGGGAGATGAACACGAATTACTCGGCGCTCCCATTGACCTCCCCCTCCATCGAGCTCCAATCCAACGGGGGCAAATCTAGCGCCGCCACCAATGGCGTCGTCAACGGCCACGCCAAGATCTCCAAGCAAGATTCGTTCTTGGGCGAGGTGGAGGACGGCGGCGGCGGCGGGGAGCACGACGACCTGCCGCTCATCGGCGACGGCCCTGCAGGGCCGCCAGAGGGGTCCGGCGTGCCCGCCGCCGTGTTCAACCTCGCGACGTCCATCATCGGGGCCGGCATTATGGCGCTCCCGGCCACCATGAAGGTGCTCGGCGTCGCCGCTGGGCTCGTCTCGATCCTGGTCATGGGGGTCCTGTCCGAGATCACCGTCGAGCTGCTCGTCAGGTTCTCGGCCTACTGCCGCGCGCTGTCGTACGGCGAGGTCGTGCACAGGGCGATGGGTCGGCCGGCGAGCGTCGTGGCGCAGATGTGCGTCATCATCAACAACGCAGGAGTCCTGGTGGTGTATCTGATTATCATCGGTGACGTGATGTCAGGATCACTGAAGCACATCGGCGTCATGGATCAGCTGATTGGCCATGGCGAGTGGGATAACCGGAAGCTGCTGATCTTGGTTGTTCTTGTCATCTTCCTTGCGCCATTGTGTGCGCTTGAGAAGATTGACTCACTCAGCTTGTCATCGGCCGCATCAGTTGCCCTTGCTGTTGTGTTTGTGGTTGTGTCCTGCATCATTGCTTTGATCAAGATTGCCGAGGGCAAGATCAGTATGCCGAGGATGGGGCCAGATTTCAGCTCACGAGCAGCAATGCTAGACCTGCTCGTTGTGATACCCATCATGACTAATGCCTTCATCTGTCATTTCAATGTCCAGCCAATCTACAATGAACTCAAGGAGAAGACTCCCCAGACCATGTACAAAGTTGGGAGGATCAGCACTGTGCTATGTGTAGTGGTGTATGCCCTGACTGCGCTTTCAGGGTATCTCTTGTTCGGTGAGGACACCGAGTCTGATGTGCTCACCAACTTCGACAAGGATCTCGGGATCAGGTTCAGCTCCTTGCTCAACTATATTGTCAGGATTGGGTATGTCATCCACCTGGTCCTTGTCTTCCCAGTTGTCCACTTCTCACTCAGGCAGACAGTGGGCGCACTGATCTTCGGGGAGCTGGCGACCCCTAGCAGGAAGAAAACACTCACATTGACAGTGGTGCTTCTATCCCTCATCTACCTTGGCTCCACAATGATACCCAACATCTGGATGGCCTTCAAGTTCACCGGAGCTACCACAGGGTTGGCTTTGGGTTTCATGTTCCCGGCCCTGGTGGCATTGAGGTTGGACAAGGAAGGGAGTCGCTTGGGACATGGGGAGAGGCTCCTGTCACTTGGGTTGCTGGGGCTATCAATAGTTGTTAGCGTCATCGGAGTCGTTGGGAATGTATACACCTTGAAGAGTAAGTCTGAATGATCTCCCCAAGACGGACAAGTTGATAGCTAGGGTTAGAGGAAGTTTTACATCATGAGACACATGGTGTGTTGCAACAACAGGCATACAGATCGTGTAAACATGGCGACTATACACTAGGTCAAAAATGATATTACATTTGAGAGAGTCTCAGGATCCTAGATGCATTTTGACCTCAGAGGTTTAACAATGGACCGTCCTGGAGGGAATTTTTTTTTGTACTTCGGACCAGATTCTTCAATGTATCGATTTGATTGTGTTTTTACATGAGGGCTCAAGAGTCACTTTTTGATCATCAACCAGAAAAAAAAAAGGATCGGTTCTGATGTACTTTTAGAAGATTGCTCCCCAAGTCATTAATTTGGGTTGTTTGGGGTCATACAATTCTTACACATTTTTTATACAAAAAAATCTGCATCCAGTGGCACATAATATTGTCTGCCGTGTTATGAAATTCAAAAAGTTTGTAACATTACATTTTCATTTTCTGGATGTTGGTTCATATTTCTGCACAGCTGATTTGATTTCTGATCATCAGCCTGAAGCTCTGAAAATTGTTCAGCATTTTTCATAACTGTATATTCACATTAAACCCCCGGTATTCAGAAACGGGTGCATCTAAGTTGCAAACACTTTACACAGCACTTTTCACAGTTATAAAAAACTGGAATGTGTGAGGTTATGTCAGGTGCAAAGTCGATCAGATTTGTGAGTTAGAGTAGAAATATTCAGGTGCAACAAAGCTACATACTGTTTAGACCTACATCTCAAATCAAAACATGATGCGAGTTTGCTTGTCTTTCTATATTGTTGCACAAAATAACTGCTCTACCAGTGATTGTATTAAGAGATTCTCGGGGGAGAAATCTACGTAGTGTTTCTAATATATATTTGCAAACTCTGGTAAATTTTGGAAATTTCCACATTGTCTCCACAGCATAAGACCAACGCAGCTGAGCTTGCTGAATATACAGACATGAATTTAACTCAAATAGCAATGGCAAGCCTTTGCGTTTCTTGCAACATGGTGTTTGATACATCAGTTTGTTATACAAAAGGATCACACAAATGTAAAACTACAAAATTGTTACATCATGAGATGGAGCTGTTTTTGGTAGCTTTCAATGTTTACCGAGTCGACTCCTTGCAGCTTTAAATGCACGCTACAGCAAAACTATAAGCACTAGCCATGGCTACTGCTCAACAATGCTCCAATATCTGTGGGTACAGCTTGGACTGCCATGCTTGAGGACGACCAAATCCGTTTTACTGCCAGTGCCATCTCCAACACTCGACTATACCCACATGCTCACAATTCCTGCAGGCATTAGACACCATATGTATGCCCTGGTATGTGGAGCTCCAGCCTATTTAGGAACAAAAGAAAATAGATTACGAAGTTGCAGAAGAATATATAAAGAAGCTTGATGAGACGACCTAAATGTCAGTGGTAAGTTGACCTCTGACAATATTGTACCTCCAAATAAAAAAATGCAGCATTACAATTTAAGTGTTGTGAGAAAAAAAAGGAAGATCAAAATTTACCAGTCAGTAAATGAAGTGAACTTGTTTATGTTAAGGAATCACCTGCTACTAAAATTGCGAGTTACTGAGGAATGTAACCATGCATCGTGCACCCTGAAAGATTTTATCAATCTTCTGCCAAACCAAGCTCTGGACCTCAAGAAGCTTCTTAACCTTACTCTGAAGCATCGAAAGTGTCGTCGTATTGTTTCACCATGTATCTGCTTTCCCAGAAAGATTGACTTTTAAGTACAAACTCAGGGTTAAGATGTTATGCACTTATTACATGCCTTTGAACATAAATGCCCAAACAATGCACAGATTATATACCTTCAAAAACAATTTCAGAACAGCCTGGACAAATTCAAAGTTATTCCTGAAGGAAAGTTCATGAATGAAATAATCCAACAGCGATGAAATGGACTGAAGCTCAGGTCTTTGCTCCAGACCTTCAGACTCTTCATCATCTATTATTTGTAGCATTCGCAGTTCCATATCTAAAGATGATGGTGACAGGCCTTTTAGGTAGTCAGTAAAAGCTGAATCTGCAAAATAGATCCAAGGTCAGCGCTTAAAATCACGAGCATCAATCTCTAAAGGCAACATAGTAAGAATGTATCTCCAGATCTTTATCCTTCTTTCTGGATGCATACTACGGGATTCAACAATAAGGACAGCATGGCAGCAACCTTTTATAGGATTAACAAGCTAAGCCTTACAGGTGTTATTAAGGAAAATTTACTTGAGTAAAGATAATAGTAAATACTCACAGTTCTTTGTTTCACCACAAGATTGCAACAGCTGACTGAAATGAGAGGAGAGCTCAGACATCTTATGATTTGTATTCTTAGTGGTACTGATGTCTGTTTCTTTTGTGCTGGCAGGGGGCTCAAACAATATCTCCCCAGAAAGGGATGGAACTGAAGGCAAGAAGAAAGGTGCCTTCTCAGGTTTCTTAGGTGGCTCAATTGGTTTATTGCGAACCTAAAGACAAAATACAAAGGTTAGTACTTTAATCTAGTTTTTCAACACACTAAACTCTTTTATAATGTATAAGCAAGCAATATAGGCCACAAACTTTGCAATGTTGAAACCTGAAAGCTAGAACCAAGACAAGCACATTTTACCTTTATAATATCCAGATTTGTCAAACTTTGCCATTGACTCTTTGGAAGTAAGGAGAGGGGTGACTAGATTGGGTATTTGATGATCCATTATGACAAAAGGTTTAATACTGGACTTAAGTGACTCTCCTGAATTCTGAACTTGTTCTTCCTCGGATCTCTCTGTTGATGAAACAGCAGGCAAACGCACATTCCGTACATGTTTACCACTGGCATAATATTCAGTATCTGTTGAGGCCGAGAACAAGGATTGATTAACCCTGTCAAATTTATAACACATGCATATGAGACTACATATGAAAAAAAAAAACACACTATATATATCATGACCCATAACGGCGTAGAAAATTGCATGCTATGCTACACAACTCTAATTCGGCGCATATGTTGAAACAGTGTACTGATAATACTATTTTGTTGGCTATAAGTGAGATGAATAATATATTTGTGGAAATTGCAGCAGCTGGAAGCCCAATCTCATGATTTTTTCTGAACTATACAAAATAAATTGAGATATGTGCGGGGGTGGTATAATAGGCTGAGCACAGGGTGTTGCGACAGAACCCTACCAGAGGTAGACACCATTTTGATCAACATGAGTGGTTGCCAACACATCCATATTAGGAGATATAGAGACAGATGTTATAGATACATCAACATGCATTGCGTCTATCTGCCTTGCTAAACTGATGTCCCAAATCCTAAGGGTCCCATCCATGCTAGACGAGATGAGCCATTTTCCATCCTCACTGAAGCAAAGATCAGTGATACGGTCTGTATGTCCTTCAAATCTACGAACCATTTTCATGGACACCGTATCGAACAATATAAGTACCATATCACCAGCTACGGTAGCAAGAAGGCCTGTAAATAGCAAATAATTGTTAGCTGTCAGAAAACTTCCTCATCAGAATACCAAATATATGTTGAACACTAGTATACTACCATTTGGCCGGTGAAATGCAATTTTAGTGACAGATTTACCAACATCCAATCTGGATTTCAGCTTGCAAGTTTTAAATTCCCACACCTGCAAGATACACAATTTTATAGTCAATATAATTGTGGCCGAAATTTCATTGAGACTTTCAAAGGTGGGTAAGATCATACACAGCTATTCTTTATTGTAGGGTTAAACGATTTTGATAGAAAATATGGAAATGCCAAGGAAACAATTTAACCAGTTGATAGGACACATAATGAAGAGCACAGTTCATCATATTGTTCATGTCTGCTCACAACAAGAAACACAATAAAGCACAACAGAGGGTCATACCTTAATATCACCATGGTATCCAGCACTAATCAGAGAGCCATTTGTGGCATCGCAAGCTAATCCAACAACTTCACCATCATGTGCACATTGCTTTGCCAACGAAGTGTCAATGTAACTACCACGACTAAACCCTGATTGAAGGTTAAATTTTTCAATCCAACCACCTTCAGTGCCCAAGATAGTAAAATTACCACATGCACTTATCACACAAGCCTGTCAGAAAAAGAAAGTGATGCTTAAAAAAGCAAATAATGTTGGAAATAATCTTGTCATAAGAAATGTGTAGATGCAACTACATGCATCTATGGCATGAGTTGTTCAAGTCAAAAGGAAATTGACTTGTTCTTTTGTGCTAATGCTTAGCTAGCATTAGGTAGTAAAGTTGGATTTGGCTATGTAGTGTCAATGAGTTGTTGCTAGCTAGTGATTAGCTAGAGATGAGTTGTGTACTCTTATGACGGTTTGCAAAGTCTATATAAGGACTTGCATACCTCCTTTGTAAGGTTAAGCTAGTTTGCAAAAAATGTAGAGCATGAGAGGTGATGTAGAATATGTAAGGGCTTGGTTGTGAAAACCAAGTTAGTAGTGTGTATAGTAAGATATAGATGAGAGTAGTGCTTGGTTGTGAAGATCAAGCAAGGTGTGTAAATTTGTAGTGTGAAACTACTTGTGATCTATCAATAAGAAACAAAGTGAGTTTGTTTGGGGGCCAACAAATAATAGCACTTGAATTTTAGGAATCACATTTTCTAGTCTACAATGAAATTCCATAGATACAAAACTTCAGAAACAAGCATTACCTTAATCGGTGTCACAGTGCTTGACGATGGTGTCAAAACATGTTCACCAATTACAAAGTTCTGAAGACGCCATACATATGCCTGTGGAGTATCCATGTGGCATGTGACAACATTACACCAGTCACGTGCACGTATCTCAGCTGAAAAAGAGAGTGCAGCCTAAAGGTTAGATTTGGATAGCATAGACAGGTATATAAACAGAAGATATGCTGACCCGTGAAATATCTTACAGGTCAAAGATGTATAACTATCATCTCAGGCACAATTTAATCCGTTAGGTGATAGCAGTGTGGTGCCATGCCATTAGCTGTGGCAATTATTGTAGATAATCACCACATTTAGTAAGTTTGTTGCATAACAAGTAAGCAAATGGCTAAGAACGCACGTGAAACAATTTCTTGGGTAGCATTTGCAATGTCATGAGAGCTAGGCAACATGTCTCCCATTGCCGTGTCTGGTATCTTACAAACATGACAAACGATACTAGAAGGCCCATACTGGATAGCATCAGAAGTCACTTCAACCAATCTTTGTTAAACTGAAGTTCTAACCTTAGCAGCAATAAGCTACAACACTGAGATTGTTTGTCCTATGACATGCCAGCCTAAGTTGCTTCCTAGTTTAAGTTTATTTACCCCCTACTTGTGCAACTTATATTTCGGCAGCTGGTCTCCTCCCCCCTCCCAAAATATACACATTTTGATAATTTGGTAACAGTACATATCATATGATGAGATGAAGATCACGCAGTTTGTAGGATGAAATATAACTCTTATCTAGATAACAGCAACACTTTTCGACACAAAAATATCTTAAACCACTTGCTTTTATATGTTGAAAAAAAAAAACTTGCTACACAAAGCAGCAGAATTTTATGGTGTGGATTCTGTATCAACGGGTTCTGGCGCTGCCATCAGCGAGAATTCAGCATTTTGCAATCTTCCAAAATTTTATAAAAGAATCATGCATCCAATACACAAAGTTAAAATAACCTGCAAAAATCTAATTTCAAATTCACATGAAGTATAACATTGCTCATCATGTGCTAATATAGTTCCACTTGTCTTCTCTTAATCTTGTTATCAAACGTGAAATCTGAAGTGAATTTCTGCAGGTTATACGTACATGATATATTTGTGTAATCTATTGAACATTTCAACATGTTGGAATGACCTTATTTTCACTATAGGCGCTCCCTTGAATTGTGAATTTTCTTAACAATATTAGCACAATATTAAGAAATTTTGCAACTTGCAAGAAAAACAAAAAATAGTACCACAGTCAAATGTAATAACTGGTTTTAGCTTGATCTCGTCCTCCTGCAGGAAAAAAAAAAAAAGAACTTTTCAACACCCAAACCGGGGAGGAGGACTGAACACAATAAATGAATAAACCCAGATTGGCACCTTTACTCTTAGCCTTTTTTGCTCTTTTTTGCCACATGCCGCTGAGAAAGCTCTCTACTTTGTTGATCCTGTTAAGAAAAGTTACATCAAGAGAATTATAGAATGAGAATATTAAGTTTTTGCCTCAAAGAGGCAAAGTAGCAAAGCAGCCTGGTATTTGAGACTTGTAAAAACACTATTACAAAGTTACGATGCGATTAGTTACCTGGATAACTGAGAAAAGACGAAATGCCTCGATCTTGACCAGCAGATAATATGCATTTTCCATTGCTATAGAATCTAAGAAAAATATGTTGACTCAACAAAAGCACAACTGACAGGAAGCAAAAGATGGGACACAAATTGGAGGGAAGCTGCACCTTATGCACCTAGGTGGAGCACTGTGACCACTTCGAAATCGCAACAGACGAGCATCTCCATCATTACTATCGAATATCCACATCTGGTAGAACATATTAGATTAGGACCTCGAAGTTAAATGAGGCAATCAACAGTTAACTTGTTCAGGGAATTGCAGGGAATTGTAAGTTTGTTCCTAGCTATTTTGTTAGCTGCACTTATTAGCAGGAAATCAAGCCAGAAAGAAGATTCATGTTGCCCCCACCCCTATTAAAATATGTAAGGTGAGCCAGGCTAACATCAAAATATTTCAAACATACAAGAAAATACTACTCGAAGTGAGGCATAATGGCCTGCATAATTTGAGTACTACTGAACCATTATGAAGATAAAGCATGCAAAGGTTTGCAACTTCAAAGTGATTGGACAGCTGGTGAAGCTGGGCAAGTACACAGTGCATGCAGATAACTGAGAAGTGAAACCAAAAACAAGCACTAACTTTGATTGAATTATCAGCAGCTGAACTCATCAGAATAGGTTCGTTCGCAAAAAAGTGAAGTGAAACTATAGAACCATCATGGGCCTCCCTAATCACAGAATGCAGCCGTTTCTTCTCAAGATTCCATATGCTGATAACGCCTGAAGAACCTCCAGAGGCCAGAAGGGGTTGCCCATCTGGAAAAAAAAAGGTAAATTTGAGAAGGATGGCTTTAGCTAGTCTGAGATAAAAAAGTGGTATAACATTTTGGTGTTACCAAAATGGAAAATCAAAGACATCATATTCATAACCAAAAAAAAGAAAAAAAAAAAAGCATTGATGTCAGTAAAGTATCTGGCTATCCGCCCAGAGATAAGAAAATCCAGATGTGTTTCCATAATAACCCAAATGTGGGCTCTATAATTTTACAAAACTTTAGTGTCAATAAAGCAGCAAAAGTTGATTCAAACTAGGGAGGACTTCGTCAACACAATTTTTATCCTTAAAATCTTGTTCAAGCTCCAAACAGTTTAAGAACACAATAGTAAAAATGATAATTAGTAGGTACACTGGCTAAGTTGGATCTCAGGTATTAACAAATTGGGTAGTACCTGCACGAACTAAAATTTTGATACGGAACTGGATTAGGGTTTGAGACAAGCATTAGAATGAATAAAATGATTTTTGTTGTTGTTGTAACAATGTAGTTGAATAAACACCAATAAAAATTCCATTATCTGAAGTTTCTTTTTCATTTTATGATATATTATTACATCACCTGTTCGAAATGACAGTGCAGTCACAGCGCCACGAATCTGATGGTTGAAAGACATCAATTCTTCATCATATCTTACATTATGAACATGAACCGACCCATCAGAACATCCGACAGCAACTACATCCAGGGCAGGCGAAGAGACACAACACCGAACAGGTGAGTTCCAACCACTGAAATCATACAGTTTCTTTTTTGTGCTGATATTCCACAGCTGGAAGGGGCCTTCTTCACTACCAACAATTACCTGATGCAGAAACAGACTTGTTAACAGAAAAGAAAAGAAACGAAATGCAGGCGAGGTTCGGAGTGAATACTATTTCTGAAGCAAAACTTCAGATAGCTTCAAGCACCTTATTTAGATAAGTATCAGGATGCATGATGCATGTTGGCGTGAACTTGTCTCCCAATGATATGCTTCCAACTGGTTCAGTGTTTGGTTCTGCTCCTCTGAAGGCCCACATGAATACATTACCTTTAGCATCTGCACTTAGAACATATTCTCCAAACAGGTATAGCATGTTGACCTTTTCTTCATGTCTACTCCAAGTAGCCACCTGATTGAAAGAGAATGTGGGAGACAGGCATTTAAGGTATGTCCAAGTAGCAGTTGATGGCCATATATTGTGAGGTATGGATATCCCTTTGTAAGCTCATAGATGATCAGCATTATCCCAAAGTTCTAATTCTACATAATAATAGCACATCTTCACTACTTTCTAATCAGAACAAGGTTTCTAGTAAAGAAGAATGAGTTTGGACAGCCAACGGACCAATATTTTCTTATGCCGGGCAAATAGCAAAAGTATAGGTAATTGTAGCACAGCAATTTCCGTACCTGATCAGTCCTTTTGAAAACTGCAATATCACTTCCATAAGCAGCAAATGTATAATCCTTGTAGGATGCAATAGCACGAATCTTCTTGGGCAGTTGGGGTCCTTTGATAACATAAGAAACTCATAAACGACAAGAAAATAGAACATTAAAAAGAATACATCAACTGAAATAACAGGCTTACCAGCAAGAACCAAATTCAGCTTAGCACACTGCAGAACAAAAAGGGCAAAAGCAAGATGAATGTTTCAAGCTTCTAGAATGAAATTCGGTTGCAAAGGAGGCATGTAATGGGAACAGAGCAGAGTAATAAGGCTCAAATGACAATCACGCAGCTCGGTTGACTACATTTATCCCCTACTAAGAGCAACCAGTAAATAAACCCTGGACTCCGCACCAGCTCAAAACAGATTCTAGTGATTTACTACATTCACTTGCTCTCGCTATTGACGATACTGAATTCCAGCAGAGCAAACCACGCCACCTCGACGCGCGTATCCTTGTCGAAGCTTTTCAAACGGCGTAGCAGACAGAGGCGAGCTAGCTGTAAGGTGTCGACTTACGTTATAGACGTGGAAGGCCTTGCCGACGCTGACAGTAACGAAGGTCTCGGTGCCGAGGCGCTGCACGGAGAAGGGCACGCCGCCCGCCGTGATGTAGCCGATCGCACGGAACGGTTCGAAGATCCCCATCCTCTCTCCTCTCCTCTCCTCTCCTCTCGGTCGCGGAGCCCCCTCCTCCTCCGGCGGCGGCGGCGGCAGCTGCAGCCACTCCTGTCGCCGCTGTTCTAGGGGTTTCGTAACGCAGGAGAGGAGGCAGGCGCGCCGGCGGCGAGGGTTTTAGAGTGGGTTTGGCCGTTTGAGGGGAGGCTGAGCGGCGGCGGGAGGCGGGGGTTGGGGGTTTCCGGGTAGGTCAGTTTGGTTGGCCGTGAGCCCGTGTGGGTGGGTCGGGTCGCGCGATGCCGAACCGGGTCGGGCCGAGCCCAAACATGTTGAAGAAACACGCTGGCCTTTTTCTCTGTTTTTCTCCGACACTTTTTATCTCGTTATTATTATTACATCTCTATAATAGCGAATTGGCCTTTACTTTATTAATGGTAGGGCGGTCCATTGGGGCGCTACCCACTAGGGTTCAAATCCAAAAAATCACCTTTTCTTGAGATTTTCCCGAGCCCTAATTCTGGAGGTCTTTCATAGGGGTAGGGTTATATAAATGCGATCGTGTTATTAGGGGTGAGTGTGCGTCATTAAAGATTGTGGCGTCTGCGCTGTGTAATTCTCAAAAAAAAAAAAATACATCTCTATAATAATCAGTTATTAAATGTCTTTACTTTATTATTACTCCATTCGATTCGATTTTTCACGTACTTGCATTTACATGTCTTTACCTCGTTGGATTCGATTTTCACCACTACTTGAATTTTACATTTCTAATCTCTAATCGGTTATTAAAAGAAAGCAAGTAATTTTTTCACCATTAAGTTAACCCACTTAGTAACCCTGTAATGATTCTATAAAATGGCGATGCATACTTGTTTCACTAGGTGCATTCGCAGGCGTTGACCGAATCCAATCGATGCGCAACAATTTGTAAACAGCACTAGACTATGAATATATGAACATCAAGGCGTTGATTAGGAATTCGTTGAAACGAGCAAATGCCAGGTGAATTCTTGTCAAAAAAATGCCAGGTGAACAATAAGTGAATAACAATAACAATAGCTCAGAAAAATTACAACAATAACGAAGGCCCCTTTTGTACCAAGCAATTTGATGTAAACTAGAAGCTAGAGTAGAACTCACGCGATAAGTGATCAGCCATGCCACGGTAACATGGCAAAGTACAGCTATTTGCCATACAACTTCCTCTGCATCAATCTTTAATGTCAGTATTAACATGTCTCGTAACAACAAATATCCTAAACTCTGAAGCACTGACACGATCGAGGACCACCAGTATAAATAACCAGACCAACTATAACTGAGGTACCCATACCACAAAACCAAAATTTCTTTCCGTGGTTCATAACAATAACCAGACCCCAAAAATGAGCTTACTAATCAATTTACAATTTTCTCGATTTACAGTTACCTTTCCCAAACTCGTATCATGCTAAACAATGTGGGTACCACCGAACCTGATGTACACAACAGTTATGGAGACGTCTCATGCTAGTACTTCTGCCATAATAAGCCCATAACTGTAACCTTTTCTGCAAGCGCTCTGATATTTCCCTACTGCAGATCAGCTGATATTCGCAAGCCAACCTTCAACTTCTCTGAGTTCACCGCAAAACTACAACACTAGATATATCTGAGTATTCCAGAGCTAATGGCCCAACAATGTTAACCTGCCCAGCTAATGCTACATTGTGAACCATGTCAAGGGCACGTATAACAGAAGATGGAGCGGGAGCAGTGAACAAATCCAATCTACATCGAAACAAACACATGATCTCCAAATGATGGATCACAATGGGATAAGAGATCGAACATACTGTCGGGATGCACTGTTTCTCCCAAGGCCCAATCCTAGGCCCAACGGTGTCCTATCAGTCTTCTTACTGTGATCACAACACTGAGACGAACCCACTTGGCTATGAGGTTTTGAGTTTGCTCGCGAATCAGCGCAACTATGGTCGGTGCCATTAGCATGATGTAAATGATTGTCACCATTCTGCGATGCACTCGTCATCTGTATCATTCCCATTTCCTCATCGATTGTGCAATGTCTGGTCTAGCCGTTCAGTGTCCTCATTGTATCCATTCAACAAGAAGTCAGAGCAGTTCTTGCGAATCCCATGATCATACGGGTTCCTGAATCTGCCACCTGGGCCTCTGAGATATGCATATCTCATGGAATTTGCCATCTCATTTGTTGTAATGTTCCTGGCAATCTGCAAATGAGATGGAAGCAAGGCATGAGCACATTACAAACAGCAGGACCAAATGCAGGTATGCATCTCATGTATAATAGATTGATGGAATGGATAGCTATAGGATGGAAGGCAACATCCTACACAGAAAGCAAACTGGATTCCTAACCTTCATTACTTCATAATGAATCTGAAATAACATAGCAGTTTTATACTTTTATTCTTAATATTCTAGAGTTGAAACCACGATCATTATAGATGTTAGCACATACTATCAGAAGACATGCACTTATGAATCATGAAAAGGCTGAAAATGGCATAAACGATACAACGATTCCAACAAGGCTGTAAAGATTTCAATGGTAAACACAAATGGCTGCAGTACCAGTTTCCTTACAAGTTTGTGGTGTCTAATCAAAGTTGATGTTCCAGTTAGTGATCAAACAATATTTACAGTTTCAAAAACAATATAAAACCACTCCGTAAAAAGCTAACCAAGTTTCTCTGGTAAAAGAAATATAATAAATTAAAAAAAAAAAAAACTACCTGCGATGCTTGAACAACTGTAAGAACTGCAACACCAAAGAAAAGGAAACAATCCGCTGCGAGAAATGAAATCACCCCAGGATGCTGGATCGCAGAATAGTGAATCAAGCACCAAAGGATGATGGAGAATCTGGATCCCTTACAATTCCTGCAACAAAAGCAGCAATGAAGCAACAAGAACTTCCAATGCAATAATTAGGATAAAGGACTCAAGGCATTACTTATAATGGCAGCAGAGCCAGTAACGATCATTGCAAAAACTTCTAGAGTGAGGAACAAGAAGAATTCCCATTTGTTCTTCTGCAGTTACAGTTCACAAATAGATCAGATGAAAGAACACACTGGCATTGAAGAAATAATGATTTTTTTTTTTTAATAAGACCATATTTCTCTTTCTAATGTTACAGGGAGTAATTCGGTAAGATTCTCAGAGAGAGAGAGAGAGAGCACAATGATTTTTGTGTCAACTTTTATCAAATTCCATTGTTGATATAAGTTGGTGTCAAGCTTTCAGGATTTGTTGCTCGAGTATCTTAACTCAAATACAATAGAGAAGGCAGATACATTAAATCACAAATACGAAATCACAACAGAAACATGTACCTTTCCTATGCAATTAGATACCCAAGGGCAGTGGTGGTCAAACTGCTCCACGCAACGATCACATGTAGAACAATGTTTTGAACGAACAGGTCTGACTATCTGTAATGAAGATGTTAGGAAATCTGATCTATGAGAATAACAAACTAGGAAAGAGACAACTGAATTGCTCAATCGTGTGACTTACTTTGCAGGTTATGCAAAGCTGTGACCAGTTGCCAGAAAGAAGTGCAGGATTTTCTAAATCCATCTTCAGCAACGGTTCCTGAAGGAATGATTTAGACAGCAAAATTGGGATTATGTTTTGACTTTTGAAGTCTGGAAATGCATCAAGCTAAAAAGAACCAAAGTTCAATCAGAAGATAAAATTACATGCAGGAAACTACATTAATTAATGGGTACTTATATTTTAAACTTACATCATCTCTTTGATTTTGTGAGCCCCTTGTATTTATGTTGATGTAACCTGGATCTTTCCTGCATAAAGCAATAGTCAATGTCATGATGGTGTTGAATGATAAAGGCTACCTATATATCTAATATATATATATCTTCTGTGTGATATGAAAGTAGTAGGATAATTATACGACAAAATCAACAGAAGTTTGCTATTAAAAATGATATAATGATTTAAATAATTTGGTTTCTATCTGAGCATGCAAGAGTTGATCAAATAGCCAGCCACAAAAACGGGTTTAAGATATATCACACAAACTTTTAATTTTCCAAATTTCCATGCTCCAAAAGGTGCATAAACTGAAAGTTTGACCACATAAAAAAAAAACAGACACAATATTATCAAGAAGTAACAAGTGCTTCCTCCGATCGGAAATATAAAGTCCATCTAGGTTTGTCCTAAGTTAAAAAAAAAAAAAGTTTGGCTACCAATATCTACACAGAATGTATTATATTTTAAAATGAAAAGAGGATTATCCAAGTATTTTACATAGTGAATCTAGAATTGTCAATGTACTCCCCTCCGTCCCAAAAAGAATGCAATTCTCGCTTCTCGAGAAGTCAACCATTTTCAACTTTGACGAAGATAATGTAAAAAAAAGTATTAACATTTATAATACAAAATAAGTATCAATGGATTAATAATGTAATATTTTTTTGTAATAGATCTTATCTGAGACATAAAGCGAATCCCATAGTTACATTCTTTTGGGGACGGAGGGAGTATTCAGATATTGGTGGTCAAAGTTAAAATAGTTTGACTTAGGACAAACCTATATCAACTTATATTTCTGATCAGAGGAAGTAGTAACTGGCGATCAATGCCCTCAGGTCTGGTTTGACCTTTTTATAACTATCAACAGAATGCAATTTTTTTAGAAATACCTGCTACATTTATAGAACATGACCAACCCAGCAGTTGCAAGAAAAACTCCTGACCATGCAAACATCCCAAACGGTGCTGTCATAGTCGTGGCATATTGTCCTGAGGAGACAAGCAATAGCATATTACAGAAGATCAAGATAGTGAAAAAAACAGAAAAATGCTACTCAATTTACCTGATATAACAGAGTGTATGTATATAATAAGCATGCCAATAATAGTGCACCAAAGAAGTGGAGCAAGCCCCAATTTCGACAATTTCCCAAATCTGGTGTTTGCACCACATCCTCTGTCGTGTACCCTTCTAGCATTGTCCTGAAAATATTGATAATAAAAGTAAGAAAATGGAAGGACAATTCAGCTCATGGTCAATATGATCACTCTTATCCAGCTTAAGTGGTAAATAGAAGGTAGCCATTTACAAGAGAAATCACAAGTCATTAACTGATCATTAAGAAGTTCATATGGAATCTATGAAACCTATATCAGATAAGCATTTAAACATTAGAAAGGTGCAAGGTCAAACTAAATCAAATCATTTTTCCTCCTTGGTTACCTCTGTTTCAGTATTTTTAAATCTAGTTCTTGCTTCAAAATTCAGAGGAAAATTACCACTAAACTGATTAGACAGCATGTTATCATGCTCCTGATCGGTTAACAATAACTTGCAGCCTTACAGGGAAACAGGCATACAAAACATACAACGAGCCAAACAATCAATCCTGAACAGTAACACGTATGTATATCAGCAATCCATGTGCCAGAATCAAACTTAAAAATAGAGCATCCTTTACAACAATCAGCAGCAGCTAGTAGTCTAGTATTATATTACCATTTTATTTCATAACTTTAGTGCTCTTTTAGTTTCAGTTTGTGTGCCTCATGTCAGGTTACATCTAAAGCCTACCACAACTTGCTTAAGATTAAATGATTTTGTGGGCATAAAATGTCTGCATGCAAAACCATAGTAAGAAACTTGCTGCCACAATACCTATCAGATTGTAATGCTAGGACATTGGGACTCTTTGACTCTTATGAAACTGCAGAAACAGGACTTCAAGTAGGTTACGAAATATAAATGTCATGGTTAATTTTACTCACAAGGAAAAATGCAACTTGCCGATGATTCTTATCAGCAGCAAGCTGTGCTGGAGTTAAGCCAGTTTTGTCTTTCACCATCAGATCATCCTTTTTGCCGACCTGAACTAAGACAGTGCATGCCTCAAGGTTCCCCGAATAGCAGCCCAATGTAAAGGAGTACAACCTAAAGGTAGCATTTGCAGTTAAAAAGGAACAACAACCAAATAAGCTGGTATAATTACCAAAGTAATGGTTATAAATAATATAGGCATGAGATAAATTTACACATGCCTTCTTTGTCTTGCCGTCCCTATAAGCATCCAAAAACAAAAGAAGCCGTATGGAGTCTGCAAATCCCTTATAAGCAGCCCTAGAAGAGAATATGTAAAAACAGAGAGAGAAATAAGAAGCAAAATGTTAAAATTCAGAAGGATGGTATGTTACAAAGTGCACAAGACACAAGCAGAGGAAGCAAATGAGAAACATATAACACAAGTACAAACCAGTGTAAAGGGCTCCTTCCATCATTATCAGGGACATCTGGATCAGCATTCCATTTCGCAACAATGTGGTAAATGAATGCAGTCTGACCATACTGTGCTGCAACATGTGTGGCCTGAACACAGAAGTATGATTTTAGTCTACTATTAACCTCTGACCTGGTAAAGTGGATATAATTGGTCAGCTGCAGATATATACATCCAAAAATGCTCTAGTTGGCTACCGGTTGTCAACTAACGATAGGCAGCTAAAAGTGGAGACTGACACGAGGACCAAAGAGGCAAAGACACAGCAGGGAAGAGGATACAGACCTGATACCCGTATAAATCAGCAGCATCCACCTTAGCTCCTTCTTTCAGAAGTAGTTCAGCAACTTGAATATGACCACGTACAGCACTCCAGTGAAGTGCTGTTTGTCCAGTGTGATCCACAGCATTTATGTCTGCTCCATGCTATTTAAATACAAGCACAAAAACAAGGGAATCAAGGAAATTCAATCAACAACAGTCATCAACCAAAAGTAGCTAATCACCACAACCACCTGATGATATCTACTATGACATCAACAAACCAAATACTCCACATCACCACAACATGTGTATTGTGTGAGATCATCCATTCATGCAATAAAAGCCATATCATGAGCAGTAATCATCTTGGTATAGACTAATATACTAAGGATACCATTTACACATTTATTTTTAACTACAGCCATTTACACATTTGATCTAATTGAAATGGTTGAAGGCATAAACAGAAGTAGCTAGTTGACACTGCAAAGCCATCAACATTCTTCCTGAACTGTCCTGTTGCAACTGTCTGCAAGCATATTTGATCCAGATGTACCAACAACCTACACCCATCCAAATCCCTCCTCCACATAAACCAGCCCCAAAATTCCAAACCCACCACCATGGCAAAGCATTCAGCTTGCAGCTGCACACTTTGTTCACAAACAGGAATGCCTCGGCCATAGAAACGGACCCGAATGATGACCACCGAAGGTGCATAGCTCCTTCGCTCAATTACACAAGCAGCCCACGGTTCTGGCACACAAAATTCCAGCTCAGAAAGTGCATTGCATAGCGACGCAGGCTTCTGGAACGTACCCTAAATCCCCCAATAGCAACGCAAAGCAAACGACCGACTATAAATAAAAGGCCAAATTGCGAGGCGTTGGAGGGGGCGCGGAGGCCGGGGGAGAGGGCAACCTCGAGGATGTACTGCGCGGCGGCGACGCGGTTGTTGAGCGCGGCCCACTGGAGCGCGTGGTAGCCCCCGCCGTCGGGCTCGGTGACCGGGCGGCCCTCCCCTCCACCAGCCGCTGCAGCTTCTCCAGATCGCCGTACGCCGCCGCGGTGTACACGTCGTTCTTCAGCGACTCGTCCTCCACCGGCGGCCCCGCGCCCTCCGCGGCGGAAGGGGCCGTGGACGCGGCCGCGACGAGGGAGGTCGAGGAGGTGGTGGTGTCCTCCAGCACCTCGATCTCCGACGCCATGGGTTCGGCGGGATCGGGGCGGGGTCCGGGAAGGCGGCGAGGGGCCGGCAGGGGGAGGAAGGGGTCGGAGTGGTTTGACTGGGCGCTGGGCGTTCGTTGATTTTGCGTAGCGTTTGTCCCTGGTGACTTCTCGTCACGAGTGCGTGGCCGGAGGCGAAGGCGGAGAACGAGAGGAAGGTTGGGCCGAAATGGGAGGTCGGATTTTGCATGTCAGGACCCCGGGTTTTTCTCAAAATTTCGGCCTGTCAGACATGAAGATTTTTTTAAAGGTTATTGCTCTCCACGCTTGCCACGTGGTGACATGAAGATTTGATGAGTACACTAAGTCTAGGGGTCTTGGTTTGTTTAATTATCCGTGTGTTTGGTTTCAAAATGAGGGTGGTTGATCCATTAGCGAACCGCAACTGATTAAAGATCCATTCGATTAGTGAAGTTTATGGATGCCCTTGGCACGACTTAACAACTTAACAAGTTTGTGAATGTAAATGACACATTGTACTCGATTTTGAGAGCTTGTGGATGTAAATGGCACAATTTAACAAGTTAAGGGTGTCAGATTTCGATTTCGATAGTTCATGAGCCTAAGTGGCATAATATCACAGGTTTAAAGGGTCGTCGGTTTATTTTACTGCGTGCAAATTTGGCTTGTTTGCATTGGTTGTCCGACACAGTCTGCTAAGCGACCTCGCATGCTCGTTAAAAAAGCGTGAAGATGCTCTCTAGAGCCAAGCTTCGATGGCGCGGCACACAAGCGGGGGTTACCGTCACCTCCGGTCCACAATCTCCCCTCCCTCCCAAGTATCTCGCATTGCCCCCCACCTCGCCATGAGCATTGTCCTCACCATCGGAAGATGGCGCGGGCCGGCGTGGCGCTTTGTCGGGGTGAAATCTCATGTTTGGTTTTGTAAATTGATGACACACTTGTGGCACTAATCCTTTGCTCTAAGTGTGACTTATGAGATAGGATTAGATGGATGACAAGGAGCATGATGATCATGAACATAGACGATGACGGTGGACATGATGGATCGTCAAGCTTCGGTGATCGGCGAGAGGAACCCGAGAGATCAAGGCAAAAGGTATCTTGATAGGGTTTTTCCTTTCGGTGATCAAGACACGATAGGCGTGTGATCACATTATAGGATAGATAGCCGACTATCAAGAGGGGATGCCGCGACAATCCTTTGGTGAAGTGCTTCTAGGTCAATTGACTTGCATAATGCATTTAGGACAATGAGAGCACTAACTTCGATCTTGCCTAACCTATCGACATGCTAACATAAGTGATAACGGTATCATCTTCGACGTGTTGACAACATATGGCAAGAGGCAAAGCAAGGTTGAAGCAAAGAGCAACAACAACTTGAAGAATATCTTTGAAAAAGAGGTGACCGGACGCCGGGCGTGTCGGCCGGACGCGCCCGGCCGGTAGCTCGGTCGGTGTGTCTGGCGAGAGAGCCCCAAACCGGGTTTTGGCGGACGCGGCGACCGGAACCTCGACCGGAAGCTTCCGGTGCTCGACCGGAACCGGTGACCGGACGCGCGAAGAAGGTTGTCGGCGATGGGCCGGTGCTTGTCAGTTGTGACCGGACTCTGGGGACGGACTCCGCGACCGGACTCACCGGGTGAGTCCGGTCGATCGCCCCGGCCGGCTCGCAGAAGCCCATTTCAAAGCACAACGGCTCCATTTCGTGAGGTGGGCTATATATATGGGTTTGCCCGGTTCCTAGCCCCCTCTTGCACATTTGAACACTCTAACTTGCTTGTGAGCATTTGAGACTCCTCTCCACTCATCTCTCCATCCATAACTCGAATTCTTGGTGAGATTGAGAGTGATAGAAGTGCATTGCATTGGTGATTGCATCTAGAGGCACTTCATCCTTGGAGAAGCCGCGGGATTCTTGTTTTCTTGGGAATTTGCCCGGGTTCCTAGCGGCTTGGAGCAAGAGGCGGTGTTGAGCTCGATTGGAGCTTGTTCGAGGCCACACCGGTGGACTTGTGAGGGTTGAGCCTTACCCCGCGGAGGTGCGCGAAAGGCATCACTAGTGGATTGCTTTCGTGGCTTGTTGGACCCTCTCTTGTGATCGTTTGCTTGAGCTCCCACCGGGGATTTGGCACTGGCCATTAAGCTTAGCAACCTGTCAAGTGAGTGTGTCGCCACAACGGGACTAGCGTGCCGGCAAGCACGTGAACCTCGGTGAAAAATCATCGTGTCACTTGTTCTTGCTCGTTGGAGATCTCTCGGTGATCACGGTGATTGGCTACAACCTCTACTCTCCGCGGTGGTATTGTATTCTAGCCTCTTTGCATTACATTTGCTAGTATATTTGTGTAGCTTGTATAGTTTAGTATCTCTTGCTAGAATTGCTTAGCTCCTAGAGTTGGAATTAGTTAGAATTGCTTGTTCACCTAGGAGTAATCTAGTGATATAGCCTTTGTGTGGATATAGAGATATTAGACATATCTTGCTTGACTTGTGGCTTGCATAAATAGTGTGTAGCACCGCTTATTTAGCTTCGCCATCTTATTTACGAATCCAGGTGTTTAGTGTTGTTGCAAGATTTTTTAATAGGCTATTCACCCCCCTCTAGCCATTAGGACCTTACACGGGGTCACCAGCGTGCACACCTAAATCTCACGGCCGATCCTCGCGCAAGGCCTTCAGCTAGTGCGAGGGAGAAGAGAGCTCGAGAAACCTAGCATGAGGAGGATACGTGGACACGTGCCTACACGTATTTTGTCGAGGGAGGAGGACGGGGTGCTTTTCAGTTCACTACAATGTCATTTTCCAGGGATCTAAACACACACACTAACTTATTTCTACTTCAGGTCTCTAACATGCTTTGTGTTCGATCAGCCCGAGTCACAACCAGGGGGTTCTAAGGTCAGGGCCTAGAACAAAAGTGCCAAATTAAAAGATTGCAAGGTGATTCTTCACGGCCTCTTGGCATGCAATGCTCTAGGAGACCGTAATGGGCGCCTGGGACTGGAGTGTTGCCCGGCTCAGCTAGCTCCATGAGAGAACCAAACACTTTTTCTTAATTGAGAAATCAAGAGAATATGACTTGCTATCTTCCGTTTGTTTTACTGACTTGCGGTCTTTCGGGGTTTTTTTTATATTTTTTATTTCTTTAGTTACACTTTCCCTTTTGTTGGTACTGACACCGGAAGTGGACATACCCAGCTTATAGAACCTCAAGTGAAAACACCCTAGATTAGATTTTATATAATACAATGCCTTATCTTATGATAAGCTAGAAAACCACCTCATTTCGGTTAATATCTAGCTTTCTACCAAAAATGTCCATGCATTTACCTGTCAACGCCATTAGTAATTTTGAAAGATCACTGCCATTAGACCATTACTAAGCCTTTTGTCATCCTAAGAGCAACTTTAGATGTGCTATCCTTGTTAGCTAGGCTATATCTGGCTTTTTTAGAGGAAAATTTGAACTCCAACATACTTGCTATATGGTTTTGTAAAATAGCAAACATATGGTATACCTGAAATCTCGGTGGCCATATATAGTCAGTCATAGTCATTTGCTATATGATTTTGTAAAATAACAAGTTTGTTGTAGATCTTTTATTTTTTGAGAAGTTTTCTATTTGATAAAATGGCTAAACAATGACATTTAGCTATTATATTTGACAAAACTATTAGAGTTGCTCTAAATCAACAATTCACACCTCCAATATTCTAGCGCGCTGCCAAACAGTTTAACAGCTTATTTCCGTTAGCTTATCATGAGCACAGTGAAGCAAACAGGCCTTAAGTCGGGCACAACTTATATTCTACTCCCTCCGTTTCAAATTGTAGTTTACTTTGGCTTTTCTAGATACATTGATTTTGCTATGCACCTAGTTATACACTATGTGTAGATACATAGTAAAAGAAATGAATCTAGAAAAGCCAAAGTAAACTATAATTTGAAACGGAGGAGTAACATAAAGTAAAACTGGAAGATAAATGTTACATAGCTTAACAACACTGAAACGTAGCGAACTTGATGAATTTTGCTACCAACAACCCATTGATAAAAGACACAGAGGATGGATGCACGCCGACGGAAAAATCACTCTAATTTCGATTCAGAGGACATGTCAGCTTCTCTTTCATCCTCGCTCTCATTGTTGTTATCCTCGCTCTCATTGTTGTAATCATCTTCCTCCTCCTGGACATCGGATAAATCAAGGCCGTCAAACAAGTCCGCGAGCTGTTCCCGGAGCCACTGTCGCTCCTCTTCGCTGTACTCGACGTACTCGTCATCACCCAACTCGGCGTAGCCCTTGGCCTCGTACTGGGCGCGTACCACCGCCTGGTACTAGGCAAACTCATTGTTCAGGATATCGAACGCCTCGACCCCCTACGAATGATCTCGACTTCTTCCTCCGACATGTTAGAAGTATCGGGCGCGAACTCCCTCCTCTCCCGGAAGAGGATAGACTGAACCTCCGCATCTGGCAGCCGCTTCTTCTTCTCCATGCCGCTCGACGCCCCTGTGGCCGGAGCCCCGGGAGTGGCCACCGCCAGCTCCGCCGCACTAGCAAGGTTTTCGCCCTCAATGGAGCTGCCTTGATCCGCCTTGGTCATCTCAAATTCCTTGGCCATCTCAAATTCCGACCTCGCCGAGAGATTTCGTGATGAGGCGCGCGGCGGCGCTCCCTCGCCATTCGGTTATATGGGCGGTCGGGATCCGGCACGCTTCCGACTCAAAACCGATATCTGTAGTATCGAAGGGCACGAAACGAACTCTTGAATTAGGCCAGCCCAACCATGGATTTGTGTTTTCTATATATAGAGTCATGGATTTGTGTTTTCTATATACTAGGAAACATGTCCGTACGTTGCAACGGGTTATTGAAAAATATATACTAATTTTTGTTCGACAATTTATTTAGCGTGTGAATATCCATGATAGTTGTGTTTAGTCTCCTCCACCTCATCGACCTTTTTTAAACACCACTACTATCACCTTTAGATCGGCTATGTAGGGCATGGTGTCCTTACTCCGTGCCTTATGAAATGTGCACTCCCACGGTGCCGCATGACACATTTGAACCAAACTAGGTAAGTGCCCGTGCGTTGCAACGGGTATAAAACAATAGTCGATAATTTTAAACTTAAATGTGTGTTATACTATGACCAATAAGAGCAAGAAATTTTGTTTAAAAGATTTGTCAAATAACTATGCAGCCATCTTTTTTTTTTTTTTTTTGAAACTATGCAGCCATCTAAACTCAATTCACAATTCTTCTAGATATCATGGTTTAGGCAGCCACTTCCACATCCACAAGCGTCGCGGCTCCAGTCGCACCTCTAGACCCATCATTGTGCGCCTCCTGCTGGCCAATGAAGCCAAAGTGCTGATACCCTCGCTCACAAACACTGGCATGCCTTACAGTGATTGCACTCTACACACACAATATCAAGAACATTTCCCTACTAAGTATTAAGTAACCAAAAATATAATGATCCTAGTGATGATTAAATCAAATAAAGTGATGATCCATATCCAACACTGAATGAACTGATAGTTAGATACTCGCGAGCGGCTTCCAAAAGACAAAAGATCACAACAACCATCTTCCAGGTTCCAAGTTCTCACATCAGCGTGCTGCTCAAACCAAAATGAAGCAGCGGCCGGTGGAACTGGCAAGTGGCAACAAAACAAACAAGGATCCCATGTGAGCTCTAACCAAAATAACAACCTTACATTCAAAACTCAAGTAACGAAAATTCATGCGAGCTCTAACCAAGTTCCAGGTCAATGTCTTCGTCAATGCCAATGCTATCATCATTGAGATCCCAGTACTTGCAAATCCCTTTCACATATTGATTCTTCTTTGACAGCAACCTTAGAGGCTTAAGACTGCTACGCATGAAAACTAAATCATCTGCTCTTTGAGCTGTCAGCTTGTTTCTATTAGCTATCTTGATTTGGGTGGGTAGGTGTGCCAAATTATTCACATCAAAATGAAGCGATAGGATGGCAATGCAACCTGCAAAATTCATTTCGACGTGTTTATTCTTTATGTAAGATAAGACCTTAGATAGCATGAATAAGTCATGAATGAGTCAGCAAGAGAACAACTTTATTCTTTATGTAAGCTGATAAGACACAGCAAGAGACATGAATGAGTCAGTTTATCTAAAACCTTAGATGTATGTATGGTATAACTCAAAAGTAAATGAGTCACATCTCTAAATTTAGGAATTGATTGAGGAATTTGCACTGTCTCAGTGTGATGATCTACACCCTTGGAGACATGAGGGGAGTGAAACCTCTCTCTTCCAAATCTACTTATAGGGCCTTTTTTATGGAGCATTAACCTTTGCGTCTTGGCAAAAGCTTTGGAAGCCTCCCAAATACAAGGTGTTTTTATGGCTTGCTATTAGAAACAAGTGGTGGACTGCAGACAGATTAGGACAGAGGAATCCCTCACCCTGAGGGGTGTGTGTAATGTGCCGAGGAGGAGACGGTGCAGCATATCGGTTCAGTCATTCTCAAAGTAAAAAAAAATGCAATCAAAATCAAGGTAACCAACCCACAGGTACTGATCAGTCCTCTAACAACAGCCTTGAAAAAAAGAAACTAAAGAAAACCATATCACCCCATAGCTGAACCAAAAATATAAAGAACCGGCTCATCATGGAATTTTGCTTTCATACCTTGTCGTGTATCCTTCATGAAGAAATTCATTCAGTTTTGGAAAATTCATCCTGCATGGCAAAGATGATAAATGTGGTTAAATCATGGAAATTTGTTGACGAAGGAGCTCAAGATTAGTGTTTTGGTTAAAAAGATGCATTGGACATATGAATATTAGGAACATTATTTTGCATCTCTAGAAGAAACGATGTGCTGCTATAGTAATTTTAACAGGAATATTGGAAGATTCCAGTAAACATCATTGGCCTGAACATTGAAATTCTGCCTAAAAGCCCAAAATCAAACACAAATCTGTAACAGCCCTGAACATGCACAAATTCAGAACTGACGAACTCTAGGGCCAAACACCTGACAAAATTTAGTCCCTGAACAGGCAAACCACATTTGAGCCCAGCGGCCAGGTGTCACAAGCAAGCAAGTGTCCAGTTGTACAGTCGAGTGAGCAAAGAAGCACATACCTTGGCACCTTTGAGTCCTGGATATGAGTGTCTTGCCAATGTCGGGCACATTGAGCAGCGACGGCTCCTGGATATGACCTTTTGCTGGCTGTACAATAATCTTTTTCTGGCCTTTGATCTAGAAATGGCATTTTTTATTCCAACATTATCCATATAACCTTGAGGCCATAACTCTGCAAGCTGGTGTAAATAAAATGACATTTTAATCATGATCAAGTGGGTGCAGTCAACAAGCCATAGGGAAACTCAGGGCCGGTTTGATTGTGTTTCTGGTTTTAGTTTCTTGGCAGAAACCATAGAAACCCTGCCAACCCATCCAAAACCAGGTGTACCTTCACTATGCAAATGATAAAGCTAACAAAGTCTAAAGAATACTCCCTTCATTCTAAAGCTTTTTTCAGGTTCCAAAAGAACAAAAAATACAGGTTTATACCTCAACATACATATCATACAAATCACACATCTTGTCCTCCAAGGCTCCAATGCAATATCCATTGCATACTCTTTTAAAGCTCTTCCAAAAACTGTAAGAAATTGAATTCAGTACATGACGAATCACCTTTAGAGAATCATGCAAACTTTAATGCAGTTCTTTGAGTGTCAAAGACAAGAAGTTCTGTTTATCCCTTAGAGCATGATTCGGCCAAACAGCAATGCTGGAGCATAAGTCCCCTAAGCTCTAAGCGGCGATGTTAGCAGACAACCAACTTGTAACCGAGTCCATGGAAGCACCTATCTTCTCCTACAGAAAGTACAAAAAACAACCTACAACTTTCAGGGAACACACTTCCTTCGAAGTATAAAAACTTGGTCTTCTCTCAGGGTACCAAAAATGCCAACGCTGGATCAGTTATTTGCCAAGAAATTCCCAGCCATCGTGCATGTAGTAAATCTTCATTAAATATAAGTTGCAGGGGATAGTTATCTTCGTATTCAGTAGCTACATGCCAAACAAGAACTGAAGTAACACGTTACTAAAAAAAAAATTGGTCACCAAACTTAAAGTCTCAATTGAATTGAGTGGCCACCTAGCTTCAGTGCTAATTCAGAGACAACTATGCAATGTAGATACAAAACCATTCATTTGACTTGAGTGACAAAATAATGGATAAGAAGACACATACCTTACGGCGTTGAAGTAGATTGCGCAGACAAGTCTAGATTAGAATTCTGTAGAACATTCCTCTTTTCTTTGAGCTGATCTCATCGTTCGATTGCAGTTGCACAGGTTTGCCTAATGAATTTTCAGAATTTGGAATGACCGTAACAGGAAATCTAAAATTACCTAGCAAAACAATGCCTGAACGGCGACGTGGCGGAGACGGCGGCGGGCGGCAGCAGCAGCGGGACGTCCGGCGGTGGCTCGTCCGATGGCGGCACCAGCCGACGGCGGCGGCGGCGGTAGTTTTTTCTCACGGGCTTTTGTTTGCACGAGCGCAAAATCTAGGAGGGAGGGTGACGGGATTTTGGAAAGTGGAGCCGTGATTTCGGGCTTCAACGCACGTCGTCGTCCCGCCGCCGCCGGTAGAGTCTCTCCTTCGTCCCGTCGTGCAGTAGTTTGGAACTACTCGTGTTAAGATTCATCGGAAGAGGAGGGGTGACATACCTGTTCGACAATGTCTCCATTTAGCAGCTGCCGCAGCGGGAGGGAGAGCGTCCGGCGGCGGCGCGTCTGGATTGACGAAGCAGAAGCAGTTCAGCGGCGTTTTGTCCGACGGCAGAGCCCGTCGTTGAGGCGGCGGCGGGCAGCGGCAGCAGCTCGCGGAGGCCCCCTCCGGCGGCTTCTCGTCCAGCTGTGGGGGCAGACCGACGATGGCGTCACGTCCGGGTTAGCCCGACTGGCAGCGGCGTCCCGGCGGTGGAGGCTTCGGCAGCGCGCATCCGAGGGTGGGGGGTTGCGGGGTGAACGAAGGGAGAGGGGAGATTGCGTCCAGCCTCGTTGCGGCTGCGCCTGGCCTGAATCGCGAGTCGAGGCGCTTCACGAGTGACGGATCAGCAGCGAGTCGGGGAACCGCCGGGGAAGGTCACGTCGTGGGAGCGAGCGGCGGTTTCGTGAGGACGGGAGACACGCGGCAAGCGAGGGGTAATTTCTCTGGGCGGACGGGATTAGTGGGGAGCGGACGGATTAGTCCCGCGTAGATAACATTTGAGGCTTTTTAGTAGTACTAAGAAAATATGCCCGTCGCGTTGACCGGGATGAAAAATTTTATTATTTAGTATTCATTCCAATAGCAAATATGTCTGTAAGTTACAACAGATATCGTGTGATCGTCATCTAAAGCCAGCTACTATCTTTGTATGGTTTAATTGGAACAACCATATTTTTAATAATACATCAAATCCTATAATAAATACGTATCTAATAAAATATTAACCCCTACATAAACAGTGAATTAGATATTGATCCATTAAAATAAGTGAGTATTACGTCCATCTAAACACCAGTAAATAAGAAAAACAAATCACACATCACTCACACCAAGTCCGCAACGTGCTCAGCTGGTAGTCCACGGGCCACGGCATATATACGCGCAGCTAGCATCGTCAGATCAGCCCATGTTCGCGCTAGCAATTCAATTGAAGATGCACGATGACCGGAGCTTGACGTGCACTATGTAGTTAGAGATGTAGTCTTTGCTTGGACGCATTTGTCATGGTGCATGCAGCAGGCGTCCAACGCGTCACACGGCTGCTCGCCGCCGCTGTACAGGACGCCGCAGTACTTGCCGTACCGCAGGAACAGCGCGGCTGCATATACGTCGTCGTATGAATTAGTAATGGTCGGCGGGAAGCGATAGATGCAATTAACAGGAAACGAAACCGTGCAGATCATTTAAGATTGTTATCAGAAATAGAACTGAGTGAGCACATTCTTTTCTGACGTTTTACAAAAGCAAATATATACCACACCAGCAAACAGAGGGAATAATACTATGGCCTTGTCGTCAGGGAAAGAGAACTGAACATGGTGCTGTCCCTGTTGAAACACGAAATCAGCCCTCCGTTAATTTGTGAACGGACTCGTGCGAATTGCGAAGCGCGCACTCCAGAAACAGGAAAGTTACTACTACTACCAGAAAAGAAAAGGAAACAGGAAAATTCCAGCTCGGCCGGTGAGAAACGGGAATCGTAGATGACGCGGCTGTCCTATTCCGGCACGGTGTCGCGAGAGACGTGGGACTGGCGTGCGTAGCTGGGTAAGACTCGGTGAGGGCAGGTAGAAAAAAAAAAGATGAACGGGAAGCTGATCTAAACCATTGATGTCAATCCGATGGCTGAAGACGATCCCACGGTCTGGAGGGAAGACGACGGAAATTTTCTCGCTTTATTAATAGGTATAGACTAAGAAATACGCCCGCGGCGTTGCAACGGGAGAAAAAATATCAAATACTGGAGAATCGTACCAAAATGCATTCTTATAGACCGGTTCAGACTTCTTCTTTCTCTAAGTCCTCGTTTAAAATCTTGGTTGCCAGAATATAGACATTATCAAATGACATGTTATTGATATGCAATGAGAGTCCTATTTTTAATTAAAATAAAAATATTTATAGTGTGTTTCAATGCGTTCAAATTTGAATATATTTTTTCATATGTTCTCTTACCATCGTGGATGTACAATTTTGGCCATTTGTTTAGCAGATCCTTTGCTTGAAGATGATGCTTGTGCTCATGATATGTTTTTTAATAGACACAATTTATAATGTATAGAAGTAATTGATATATTCCCTTTTTGTTGTTGTAGGTTGGTAGCCTCTTCCGGCTTGATTTAATTCTATGTGTCATAGGGAGCCGGATTAGAATAGGCTTCGTATTGGATAGGGAGCCGGATTAGAATAGGCTTTCGTATTGGAAGTATTTTTATTCATAGGGAGAGGATGGTCCAAACGACGTCTGAAATTTTCATGGAAAGAGATGAAAGGAAAAAGGGTGAAAAAAATTTAGCAGAAATTTCCTCGCTTTATTAATAGGTATAGATGTATAAATTTGGGTTGAATGTTTTAAAAATCATAGCAAAAAACATTACAAAATGAAAATCCATTATTTTGTTGGACTCTCTCAATTAGTATATCTATACACGGAACATACGATATGTTATGCTTTCGTACAAAGGTTTAGATTTAGATCTATATTTTTTGTTATTAATTCATATTCTGTGATCCAATTTTTTTGGTTGTTTCATTCCTGTTTTACTCTAACAAATTCTTGGAAAGAAGACCACATGCTTCCTTGGTCGACAAATCTCATCCATTATCCACACATCCAACTCAAATAATCATGCTCCTTCCTTCCTGCAACCAGCAAGCTTGACGATGGTAATGGTACATCCGTACATGCATGCACGTTCTATCAGGACTCAGGAGCCTGTTAGCAGCAGCTCTGCTCCAGGCGTTCAGGCGCCATCCTCTGCCCTTGCCATCGGCAAAGAGAAGCTAGCGGCAAATCAAGATATGCCGTTACCGTCATGGCGAGTCGGCCCCACAAGGGTTCACGACCATGGCCCGGCCTGTTGATCCGATGCCTAGCAACAGGCCCAAATGTGTTTGACGTGTGTAGACATATGTCGGCCACAATCGGATTTGGAAAGCTTTACGGGAAGTGAAAGAAAAGGACGGGTGAAAAAAAAACGCATTGAGATAATTTATTTATGGTAGACACGGAGTCGAATACGATAGGAAACAAATCCCGACGGAGTAGAAGCGCTCGTAGGCGACGTAGACTCAGATTTGTTTGGAACACTCTAGAAGGTTGGACGAAATTTTTGGGTGGACGACGGAAATTTTCTCTCTTTATTAGTAGGTATAGATTATTAGTAGGTATAGATATAAGATATATTATTTTCAAAAATGTTATCTACTCTATATGTCACAAAATAAATCTGCAAGTTTGTAATTTAGAAACGAGAGAATACGTATATAGGACTTACATGTACCAACAATACATATACCAACAATAATACTCCGGCCTTTGCACCCAACACGGAGGAAATCAAAAATCAACTTTTGACGGGCGTCGTGGAAATAATATATGGGGAGCTAAAACCGGTTTCCCAATTGGATGAACGATAAGAGCTGAAGGAGCTAAGTTGAAGGTGAAATTCTCCTTGCCTATTGATTTCCGTCCGGTGCGTGAAACGGCCACGCTGAAAAATCTAGCTACCCACCACGACGCCTCGCATCCAGAAAAAAACAAAAAAATCTTGCCACTCGCTGTTGATTCCTGCTGCAAGTTCCCAACCCAAGGTTAGGCCCGACTTCCACTCCCTTCGTCTGCCCTTCCCACCCGAAGCAGAGTCGTGCCCGTCCGTTCCCCGTGGCCATGGCCGCGTCGTCTTGCTGTGCCGCGACCGCGTCGACCAGCGCTCCGCTTCGCCCCGCAAGCGTCAGGAGAAGCTCGCCTTGGGTACCTGATGCCAGCCGGAGCAGCTACAGGCGTCATCAGCGGCGGCAGGAGCGGGAGCTGCCCATCCACGCCAGGGCCGGAGTTCTTTTCTATTCAATTTAGATTTACTTAGATGTTTTCCGATTTCCTCTTTCCTTCTCTTTGTCCATCACTATAAACGGACTCAGTGTCCCTCTCTGCCTGAAATTTTTTGTGTTCGTATTTGCACCGGATTCAGTCGAGCCTGTCCGATTATACAAACAGCAGTGAAATTTGATGGCGGAAATTGGCGGAATTTTTCATACCGTGCCCGTGAGCGTGTTGGACTCTTTTTCAGCGTAGCGTGTCCATGGCAGACAAAGGGCAGACGGAAATATGGTGGACAAGAAATTTTCTCTCCTTATTAGTCGGTATAGAATAGAGTCAAAATTTCGCCCACCATCTTCTCCGAATCGGTCTCTTTTCCATCCCGCGTATGTTTTCCGTCCGATCTGACTTTTAACTTCCGTGACTCTGACTACAATCTTCTTATAGTTTTATTTACTTACTAGCAAATATGCCCGTGCGTTGCATCGGGAGAAAAAAACTATCATGCCGCACGCAACCACGCCGTAGGCGTTCAGAACTCACATCCCTCTAACCCTATCCCGATCTGGCAGTGGTCTCCGCAGATTTAATTTCTGCCTATCGCCTTGCTTGCTTGATTGATTCGGTATTAGTTGTGTAGGCTTTGATTTGATCCCAAATTCTCGGTGTTGGTTTTGATTTGGTCTTAGTTTGATCTATGCTTTGTTTTGATATCGATCTGGTGCAAGGTCACTCAATTTGTTTTCCTTGCATCTCCCGTTACTAATATGGAAAAAGTGCTTCGGTTCATGTCCATCTCCAACTCTGTCGATAAACTAACAATCCTATATTCCGTTTGGGACTCCTCTACTAGCGACCGCGCAGGGCCTCCAAATCCCGTGGGCCTCTAAATATAGAGTACTCATACATATATAAGCCCCCAGCAGCCTAGCCTTGGACCCATTAACATGCCTATTACGGTGGCATGCAATAGAAAATGACTTGGTTGTTGGCCGGCCGTGCCGCTGCATGTCGTCTTGTCCTCAACTGGCTTGCCAATTCCCGATCCTAATTGCCAGCGCCAACAGTTAGGTCTCTCTCCACGTCTCCTACTGACGCCTTGCCTTGCCATAGCCTTATGTTTTCATCTAGACACCTACCGGAATAGTGTTTAAAGATTGAAGCCATGTCTTCTGCAAATCGTTCTAGAAAATTTGAATCGAAGTTCGCGAAGCGTAAGAAAAAAAAAAGAATAGATGAATTAGTCCAATCTTAGCAAGGAGCTATGGAAGACTTATTTGTGTTCTACAATGACACAAGAAAGACTTAATGATTTGGCTACAATAGCACTTGAAGGTGAATCGTTGGAGAATATTGATTATGAGCATATCATTGAAGACTTCTTTTCAAAGAACACTAAAAGAATGTTGCTATTCAAGTAAAGATTATGCAACATAGATATCGTTCTTCATATTTCTTATTACAATGTACTACATACTACGTCATATTGTAGATTTAGCCCTATTTTTTTATAGGCTAGTAGGCCTCACTTTTTAGTTTCATCTTTGGGCCTCGAATTTCTCCGAGACGGCCCCGCTTTCTGTACTATACGGACACACAAAAGCCGTAGGCTGGTTAAGGTATCCTATATAGACTTGTGCGTACAGGCAGGCGTGACAATCGAACAGAATACGGATGGGGTACGTGCAGGGACAGGCGGGTGACGACAGACGGAAAAAAGGTGGACAAGAAATTTTCTCTTTTTTATTAGTAGGTATATATAGATTAGTAGGTATGGATATAGATATAGATTATTAGTAGATATAGATAGATAGGTCAATCTGTTCAGGACTTTTGATGTTTCTTCAACAAATGCAGCTAGCACTTCTGTCTATTTTGTGTCCTGAACGAAAGAGGCATGTTGCCATTATAATTTTCTTATAACAAGTATAGCAAAATAAAAAAAAAAAATGGAACGAGACCTTGTCCGTAATTGTGTCTTATGCTGAGATTAAGTTGCAAGGTACTCCCTCCGTATCAAAAAAAAAAGAGGACAAAGAACACGGTCTCTAAAGCACTACGTTGATATCTTTTTTTACGTAAAATATTTATTGGAAAGTTATCATGCATATTTGCTGTGTTATCAGATTCAAAATTAAAAAGTGTCATGCCGACTCAAAGTCCTCTCTGCGTATCATGCCGACTCAAAAAGTGTCATGCCGACTCAAAGTGACCAAGGCCGAGGGCTGAACAGCCGATGGAGCCAACCCTGACGATGAGCTGGTTGAGTCAGGTATCCACTGGAGTTGCGGAATAAGCTTGGTCTGATCTCCAGTTGTTGGACGAACTCCTCCACCTGCAACTGGCCAAGTTTCAGATTTAGAATCAGATGATGATCCAGTGTCACTTCCAGGACTAGTGAGGTGATACCGCACGGTCACACCTTCGACTTCAAGTCGAATCTACCTTGGCTTAATACCCCTGATAAGTGGTCCGACATTTGTTTGGAATGACATGTCCTCAGAAACTTCCGTGATCAAAATACCAAATACAGAACTCAGGGAGTATGTATGGGTTTGCTCCCCATACTACCACTACAAATCTACAATACAGTACAGTAGGACGTACAGTAGGGGTACAAATAAATCTATCTATACCTACTAATAAAGAGAGAATTTTTTGACCACCTCCTTTTAGGTCTGCCCCTATATGGGCCTTAATTGGGCCTTAATCCGGTGCAGCGCGGGGCTCGGCGACGTCTGAGTCCGGCAGGCGCGTCCACGGGTGGATTCTGAGGAGCGGCGTGTGTCTGGACGTGGTGCTCTGCAACGCGGTCCTCGACATGTACGCCAAGTGCGGCCTGCGCGGGCTTATGAGGCATGGGCGCGTCACTGAGGCGCTGGATCGCCTGCGGCAAATGGTGACAGCTGGAGTTGTGTTTAGTAACTACACTTACTCCATGGCGTTGACTACCGTGTATTTTTTGAGAGGCATAGCATGCACCACATCTTTTGTATTAAATATGATGCAATTTATACTATTAGCACTTGTGACTTTGAAAATAGGTGTACTAATTTTGCACGGAGGGAGGAAAGTATGACTGAAACTAACGATGACCATCGATTGGTGTATATGCAAGAAGTTTCATCGTAGACACATATCACGAGCAAATGGAAAATGTACATATATAATCCCACGCGCTACACCTCCACATCGGTCACCAAGAGAACTTTGATAATAAAATTACACATGGATCATCATCTATCAAACCATGCATGGCACCACCAGGCCATCAGCTAATTGACTTGTGATACGTGCAGATGTATGCGATGGATTAGCGACGTCGAAGGTGTTCTTGCCGGTGAACTTGACTTCGATGGGGCTGACGTTCTTTCCGATGCTGCGGAAGTTCTGGCCGACGCCCTGCCTTCCGGCGTTGACCTTCTCCGGGTACACGGCGCCGTCCTTTTGGGTGGAGGTACTGCACCTCGCCGTTGGGGAAGACGCGGTAGAACTGGTAGTTGATCTTGTACTTGGACCGCAGCCTGGTGCCGAGCGCCAGGCACTGCTCCTTGCGCGCCAGCTTCAGGAGGTTGGGCCCTTCCCGCATGATGGCGGCGCCGCCCGTGGGCATCTCGAACACCTGCTCCTTGGGGACGTCCACGTGATCACGTAAAACTCCTCCACCTGCGCCTTGCGGAGCAACCCGCCCGTGCTGCCGCCGAAGATGGGTCTTTTCCCAAACACTATTTTTTGGCCATAACTTTGGAGCAACTCATGGAATGAGGAATTAGAGCTCAAAACAGGGGCAATCTGGCAATTACCTTATTTTTAGGTCTTTGCAAAAATAAATTCCAGATTTTCAACTCAAAAAATCACAAATATCAAATATATAAATATATGAATCATTTTCGTCAATGTTTTCTAAAAATATTTAATTTTCTCCTGGTGCAACGCACGGCTAGATGCACAGCCTACGAGACATGGAGCCGAGGAAAATACGAGTCGTGCAACAGGCAAAAACCGATCACAAGTGAGTCTGTCCGATCGTTTGCCCGGGCACGTGATCAGAATCCCGTTGCAACGCACGGGCATGTTTCCTAGTCAAATCTAAATCGTCAATATTTTCTGCAAGTTTAATCATTGTTACAATTCGCTAACATTTAGGCCAAGCTATATGCCCTTCCGCAGCAAACAACAATTGAATTATCCTGACTAAGCTGTTTGGTTGTATTGTATTTGTACAGACCGGTCAGCGGTGTTGCGCCATTGTTGCAGCATTTATTTTCGCCATTGTTGCATTGCGGCACATGCGGTAGTTCATTTAACTTGCTCTATATGTACTACGTAGGTACAACCAATGATGCAAAGCTGGAGACACTAGTTCATCTGGTCATCTGGATGGATCGGCCACAGCCCGAGTTAGCAGCATCTCCGTGCACACAAAGAGTGAAGATGACAGATCGTCAAGCATTGGCGACTGACGTAGAACCAACATTCCTTGTCCGAACTTCGAGCCTGTAGAAGATAGCATGATGCTTAAGCACAATAGCATTGCAATATACTAGTAAGAACAAATCATTGGTTCTGGCCCCTTCTTCTCTGTTTTTCCTTTTTTTATTTTCTTTTCCTGTACTTCTTGAACTCTGTTTTAATCCAATAAATCTCTGCAGGGGCTTAGGCCCCTTCAGTTTCTTCAAAAAAAAAAACAAATCATTGGTCAAGTGATACTTCTCTATACTAGATACTAAAATCTTTTCTTGCATAAACATTACATATAAAAGCTCTTAACTGTAAGGTTTATTTATGAGGAATACAAGACAAATCAGGAGCTACTTTCTTCAGAAGAATTTACCTCAAATGTGTTTCGCAAGTTGTCCCAGGCTCCTCCAGTGCTGAAAGCAGAGATGGTAATCTGAATGCAAACAACATTTAACCTCCATTCCAACTATTCCGATTTGTTATTGGCTAATCCCATTTCTGATTTTTTTTTTTTACCAAAATCCAATTTCTGATGGCACCCCTGTTTTGATATTGGATTGACTGGTCCGATGCATGCATGAAACACGCACCAGGCACCCGCCGACTAGAGCGCCAAAAGAGTGTTCAGCTCTTATCAACTGAACATTTCAATTCACCATGAACAGGGGAAAAAAAATGAGGGTCCTCACCGCTCAATGGCTTGGAGTAACTGAGCAGGAACGAAGCCCATTTTGTTGCAAGCCCATGGCATCCCTCCGACTCAACTCAATGTCCTGAAAAGTGGAAATGTTTTTCTCCATCACATTTAACAATGATCCACATGAAAGCATAGGCTTGCTCCTCATTTTGTTGCCAATAATTCAGGGGGAAAAAGGGAGATATGATAGACCTCTTACCGGTTTCGAATCTTAAGCATCCGTGGGCGCCAACGATGGTGAGTAGTTGTCTCAGTCCATACTATAGTGATACTTTGACAATTTTATCCGCTATAATATAGTCACATTTGGAATATGTGCCAGCTTGTTCTTAAACTCTCCAGATTTGCATCTCTTCTCAAGCACTGGTCCACAGTTTAACAAGGTCAATGTCTGCAATCCAGTGAGCTGTTGGATGCATGCTGGTAAAGTTTTCATAAAGTAGGTCTCCATCTTGAGCTCCCGGAGCGAGGTGATCTCGCCCAGCCACTCTGGCAGCGTCGTAATTTCGTCACAGTTCAATATCTCGAGTTTCTGGAGGGATCTCCATCCCCGAATACTCTCTGGCAAAGGTACATCATCATAACAGTCGTCTATAATCAATTCCCTGATGTCAAAGTGTCGTAGACTGTTCCAGGATGTGGATGAAAACCCTCTGCTATACTTGATCTCCATTTTGTATAATGAGGCAGGGTTGGATGGCCCCATGATTCGATAAAAAGATGGACACAAGTCTTGGCCTGGTTGTCCCTTCCTGCCTGATAAGATGTACCTGACACTCCTTGGGATTGATGGTTCAAACCTCAACATAGAACAACAGTGTATATCCAGATCTTGAAGGCCTGGAAACAAATTCTCAGCGCTACGGCCCTGCCCCTCCATGGATATTTGCAACTCCTGGTTGGTTAATTCAGACATTGTAATTCTTCTGAGCTTTCTAAGTGGTTCTGTGCACCAGATGCAGGCTTTTGGCCCTAGGCTCTGTACCCGTGAAATATGCAGCTCTTGGAGGCTCTGTAACTGATCCAGACGGAGATGTTCAAATCCCACACTGGAGAGCTCCAATTTCACAAGGTTAGGTAACTGATCCAGACGGATATTTTCAAGTACCACACTAGTGAGCTCCAATTTCACAAGGTTTGGGAGTGATGACATCCAAAGAGGGTTATATGCACCATTATATCCCTTTACGCTAAGTATTTCGAGCGAGTCATAAGGGTGGAGCTTTTTTACATCCAGTGTGGATACTTTATTGTATTTAGAACACACAATATGTAGTTCAATAAGCTGGGGACTACAAATCCTCTCCATAAACATATCGTTTGTGTGGACCAAGAGAACAGGGCTCTGCAATTTTGAAGACAAGAAGAAACAAAAGGCATGGCCAAATTATTATTTTATATACAGCTGAATATAAGTCATAAATGACATGCAAAGTAATTTACCTGAGTTATATCTACACTTCCAATGTGTTTTATCTTGTCTTTGTCCTCTCCTGATTTGCAACGCTTGCGGAGTCTGTAGTTGCACTTCTTAAGGACCAGCTTCTCCAAAGCACTGAGATCTTGAATGGATTGGGGCAATCGCTCGAGTTTGGCAGCATGTACACACAGCTCACGCAGTGATACGAGTTCTCCAAGCCATTCCGGTAAAGCAGAAAAATTCCAACATTCTAGTACCTCTAATTTGCTGAGGAAGAGGCAGCTTCTGATGCTATCTGGCAAGGTAGTAAGGTCGATACAGGAACGAATACTCAGTTGCTCCAGATTAACACAGTACTGAAGAAGTTCCCACTTCTCGAGGCCATTCATTTTCTTAATTGTAAATTCCCTCAGTTTCCTAAATAATGGCGTCTTGGCTCCATATATAGTAGCATCAACTTTTGCGACACAAGGCATATTTGAGATGCACAACTCTTCCAGGTTTGCTAATTGGCCTAATAAAGGGATATGCTCACAAAATATCATGTCAGACAGCTCAACTTTCACAAGATTTGGAAGGGAAAAACTTATATCCATCACCCAGGAGCACAATGTACGACTCCTATAGCCTTGTATTCGAAGTGTTTTTAGGGTCCCATGAGGCTGGAGTTTTTCAAGAATAAGAAAGTCATTAACTATGCTTGAATCCTGTGGTAAACTGCTGCTAGACCACATCAAACTCAGTGACTGCAGTTGCCGATATTGGGACAACTGGCCTTGTCCGCTTACTTCCTCTGCTCTCTCCACATGCTCAAGATTCTGGATAGTTATCTGCTCAATTTTGTAGTCATGGTATTGATATAGAAGGGAGAAGTTATTGGAGCAATTAGTTGCAGAGCCGGTGGTGAAGTGTAGGGGCTGCTCTTCCCCTTGTGTTTCATTCTCTTCCATCTCTTTTCCCGATGAACCCAGCGCCTGAGGGGATCCTCCTCCTCTTTCTGGTCTCCCTCTTCTTCTAGTTTTTCTATTTCTTCCTCCTCCAGTGCTTCTTTCCAACGTAGCTGTTGCCTGTAGCTGTCAAAAATCAAAATCGGATTCCTGTACACCCAACTCCTCTTTGGTCTTACGCTAAAAAAGAGCCACCTGTGATGTAACACGTTCAACATTTAAAACTAAATAAACTACTACCAACATTGGAATGCTACAATATCCATCCTACTCCCATGGTGATACTGGCGATCTTGAACATATACAAATGCTATCATGTATGTTAGCAAAATTGAATGACCACTCCGAAATTTTTATCCATGTTAGAGTTTTGATTAAAGTCGAATAGATCTTATAATTTTTTAGAGTATCTAAATATTCGAACATTAAAAACTTTGATATGTAGTCCAACTCAGATATATATATATTAGTACTCCGTCATAATATAACTATGGCAGAGTACTAGGAGTAGATGTGTGCCATAACTGACACCACTGCACCTCCCTATTTCGCCTCCATTTTTTTTCTGATCATTGAAAATATCCCATTCAATTCAAATTTGGCTTCCAACACAAAATCAAATTTTAAGGAATTACCCCCACCCCCCCAAGTTCAAAAATCAATGTGGTTAGGAGAGCAAAATTTTCTAAACAAAAACAAAAAAATCCTAACAAGTCCTTTTTTAAAGGTAAAAGCCCAAATTACTCCCCTGCACTTGAAAGTTGACTGGATAACTGTAAATTACTTTTGTGTTGAACTTATGCCTCCGATTGAGTCTAAAGCTCCAATTATGTAGGTGATAGTGAACATCATAACTTATATAGTTATGCTAGAAAAATACATTATGAATTTTTCATCATAATTTTTGTACAATTTTGTATGTGTGGTTAATTTATTATAGATGCCTAAGCTATCAAACATTAATCATGAACATTCATAATGTATTTCTGTAACATACAATGTGATTTCTTTCCACATACAAAATTTAAACTTGAAATTCAACGTACATGTGGGAGAAACAAGAAAGAAAAATCTTACTAAAAACGTAAATTAGACCAACTGAAATATCTTGAGAGATAAATTGAACATAAAATTAGTTTAGGGTGCTTTCTGGATAATGTTCCTGTGCTGGGGCCGAGTAGTCAATTGAATTTTTTCATTATTTAAAAAATGGAAATAGGGGCAACTTACCTCCCTTGTATTGACATACGGAATATGATGATAGCCAGATAGTATTGAAATAAGAAGTTCGGAGATGGTGTACTCAATTTTTTCCAATCTGGTCATTTTATGCAGTGATTCACGCCAGAAGAAGTAGCGGGTGCAATCAATTTCAATTTCCTGTATTGATGTGAATAGAACCAATATTTTAGGAAGTGGCCATTGGCAATCTGTTATCTTGATTTTCCGAAGGACTCAGAAGGTTGTTCCTCTGCTCTTGGCGGTTTGGAAATGGTGCATCTAGTAATAAAAAGCTCCTCCACGTTGCTGTTTGTAACTGCTTTCAGGATCCATTTTACAGAAGAATCATCATGTCTTTCAACACAGTCCTCTATCCACATTTTTGATTTGAATGTGGGAGTCAAATGTAACATATCATATCTTTGGATACCTATGGGATCTTCCTCGATATGATCCAGATTGAGAAAGCTATTCTTGATGAAGTATTCCTTGCACATTGGGATTTTTGGATGCAGTTTTAGATTATGACAGTTTTCTATCTTCAAATAATCAAGTGTAGGGCCTGCTGTCCATCTGTTCTCTTCTTTCTTTAGAGGGAGCTGGAGTTAGTACTGCCTTGCAGGTAACAGCAGGTGCATCATTTCCAGCACAAATGGAGTGTGTCCTCTTTGTTTCTGTTGACATGCCACAGCGTGGAGCTTTTAAACAACCCTTGACATTTGCTACAAGGCCTGCTGCCGCTGCCTTTCTTTTGACTTGCTTATTTACAGGAAGAGAACCAGGTAACTTGTCATGCTTATCTCTTGTTTCTCTCTCTTCCTCATCGAAGTCACAACTTAATGCCACCTCATGTACTCCTGCCTCATCCACATCATTTACTTGTGTCTCTGAGTTGTCATCATAAAATATAAATACAGTGATGTCTTGCAGTCCAACCAGTGTCAGACGTCTTAACTTCTTGCATGGTACAATTCGTGCATGACGAAGCAGAGGCATATCATTAATTTCCAGTTCCTGTAGATTTGATAAATGTCCCAATTTAGGAATATGGTCACATCCTCTGATATTGGACAATACAATTTTCACCAGATTTGGGAGTGTGTCATCTATCTTGTTAACCCAATTAGGAAATCTGGTTCCATTGTAGCCTTTTAAAGAGAGGCACTGTAAATTGTAGTAGGGCCTGAGATGTTCCAAAACTGCCATAGCCTTTTCCTCACAAGCCATATCAGGTGTCAAAGAAGACAAAGAACAAGACCATTCAAAACTCAAGAAATGAAGCTGTTGCTTCCTGCTCAGTTCCACTTTCTTTGCTTCCTCTGGTGACACCACATTCTCAAGGCATTTGATGTTTAGCTCATGATGTGTGAGATCCAGGATCTGCTGGAGAAGCATAATATTGCTGTGGTTGTCTGCAGGTTGTGCCCGTACATTAAAGTTGGGCAAGGTTAGAAGGTCTACCAAGCTTGCAATGCCGTGTTTTGAGAAGAGTGTGAACCCTCCAACTGATAGGTACTTAAGATGATGCAATCGTTGGGTGATGATATCCTGTTGCAGCATACCTAGCTCTAGTTCTCTATTAAGATCTTCCGAACTCTCTACATTTGCCACAGAGGTTCCTGGAGCTTCAGGATAAGCTTTTGCATCAAACCCAGAGAGATTTAGGTACTCCAACTTATCGAATTTCCAGTGTGGAATCAAAGTTAGAAAATTGTTAATTCGAGAACAACCTGATAGATTTAAATGCCGAAGCTCACAAAGATTGGTACAGGAATTTGGAAGGGCAGCCAGGTTAGTACAATTTGATAATTCCAAAGTTTCCAACATCGGGCAGCCAGCATCATTCTCACAAACTTCAGGAAGAACTTCAAGAGAGGTACAGCCAGACAAATTCAAACTTAGAAGCTTCTTCATGTACTTGAATAATCCACTAGGTAATAGTTTCAACTGGTGGCAGAAAGACATATTGAGATGTATCATATTTGCAAGGTAAATGAAAGAATCAGGCAGCTCACGAAGTTGGTAACAATGCAACAGGTTGAGAAATGAAAGTTCCTGAAGCCCACCAAACTTTGAAGGAAGAGTTTGAAGCTGAGAACAATATGAAAGGTCGAGGAATGAGAGTTTTCGAAGCTCCCCAAACTCATTAGAAAGAGATTGTAGGCTACTACATCCTGATAGGTTTAGGTGTAGCAGCTCTTTGAGTATATGGATTTCTTGTGGAAGCTCTCTAAGATTTGAGCAGCCATGTAGATCCAAATAGTGTAGGTTGACAAATTCACAAATGTAACTGGGAATATCAACAAGACCAGTATTTTCGGAAAGATTCAATGCTAGTAAACCATGCAAGGAGCTTAGAGACTTGGGCAGAAGGCCAGTTTGCATCCCAGAAATATTTAAGAACTTCAACAGCCTAAAATTGCTGATAGAATCAGGTAGATCGGCAATAGTGGTACATGCACTAAAATCCAGTACACGTAAAAATTCAGCTCCCATCAAAGACTTCAAACTAGTCTGAGTAATGCTACACTTATCAAAACGAAGAGCCCTTGCTGTGCTAGGTATAGACCAATAATATAGGGATGAGTCACATAAATTTGAGAGCAACATGTATCGGCAGTTGTCTGTATTAGCATGAGGATTTTGTTGTCTATTAGCATCAAAGGCAACAACTTCATCACCATAACTAATCTAGCTAGATCATGAACCAAATCATGCATCTGGAATAGTACACCTTGAGGTTTGTTATATCTTGCAAATGGCTGAAAGATGAAATTGTACCCATGTTAGTAAACCACCTTGCCATGTTTAGTCATAATTAACTTGCATCGTAGCATGTACCAAAAAACAAAAAATGAACATAGGTTGATGTAGAATGGCCTTTTTTTGGTAGTGGAACTAGTTGAGACTATCTAAATAGAACTTTGACAGCAAATACTAAGCAGTAAAAGAAATCAAGGACTTACAGTTGGATACATTCCAGCTTCCTGAAGAAATGACATCTCACGAAGCTCCTCAAAGTATCTTTCTCCAGCTTGTTGCACAGTGAATGATTGGCTAGCAGCAGGGAGCTGAACAAATCCAAGAGCAATCCACTGCTGAATCAAGCTGCTCTTCTCTATGTGGGAGCCTTTAGGAAAAACAGCACAATATGCAAAACAGGGCTTGAGATGATAAGGCATGTATTGATAACTAAGCTTCAGTGATGGTAGTACTTTTTGTGTCTATGAAAGGTCCATCATCTCCATCTTCTGCCCAGATATCACTATCCCGTATAGCTTCCCATTCTTTAGTTCTCCGGCAAAGGCGACCCAGAGAATTTGCGGCTAGTGGCATTCCGCTGCATTTATTTACTATCTCTCTTCCTATACTTTCCTTATCAGCATCCACCTTTCCATGTGGAAATGCCTTTGCTCTGAACAACTCCCAGCAGCAATCGTCTGGCAAAGCACCTAATTCTATTGTCAAACTGCCACTCATAAGCTTAGCAACTTTTACACAGCGTGTGGTTGCAATGATCTTGATGCCTGCTTTAGCACCCCGCAGCAGTGTCCTTAGTTTTTCCAACTCATCTGGATCTTCTTCCCATATGTCATCGAGAACAATAAGAAACCTTTTCCCCTTAACAATAGTTTTCAAGCGGTCCCGTGTAGCTTGTAAGGTGATATCAGCAGAGCTACTTGATTTATCCAGTTGGGAGATGATAGATTGACCAATGGTCTTGATATCAAATCTTAGAGAGACATAGACCCACGCTTGGATGTCAAAGAATTGCATTGTTCTATCATCGTTGAAGACCATCTGGGCAAGTGTAGTTTTACCTACTCCTCCAAAACCATAAATAAAAACGATGAAGCAGTTTGAGTCATCATCTGCTTGCAGCATGCTGATTATTTGTTCTTTTTTTCGATCCTCCCAATGGGGACTTCATCAGCATCTGAGAATGTCTCCCGTTTCCTGAACACTTCATCGTCATTCTTTCTAGTGTCTTCTATAAAGTTGAATTTGTTCCAGTGATCTATTATCTCCTCCACTGTTTCCCTCAATCTTTTCAATTTACGAGGCATCTTCAACCTTTCAGAGCACGCAAGTAATTCCTGTTGTCAATAAATGGCATACATCATAACAGAGTTCATCATAAGCTATCACAGTTTAGCTCTGAAATATTATAGGTGGCAAGTGGCAACTCACCTTTGTAGCCTTGGCGCTAAGCGGAAGGACTTCACTCTTGTGGGTGGTGGACCAGGACTCAATGAACAGAAGCATATCCTCCAAGTCATAAGCTGCAGCCTTGAGCTTCTTGAGAGTGTGACGGACACTCTGCAGCTTTGACGACTGCCTCTCCGCGTCCCTGAGGAATGATTGAATGAGGGACAGCTTGTCCTTGATGCTCCCCAAATCTTCACTGAATTTCAGCTGCCTAGCAATCTCTTTCCAGGCGGCGTTAAAGGTGACATCAGCGAGCTTGCTGAACAACAACACCACGGCATCCATCGTCGCTGCTGGAAACCAGAACGTGTGTAGAGTAAGGAATTAGTAGTAGCAGAGGTGAGGCCAGAGGACTCTTTTATCAGCGCACGGGTTCTTTTTCTTCCCTGATCTTTTCCTCTATTCTTCTTCTTCGTGGAGGCATTCTGCTCCCCGCTGCCGCCCCCGGCCAGCTGCGGCCACGCGGCTCGCCGCGACACCCACCAACCACCTCGGAATCGTCGCGCTGCCCAGCCCCGCCCTCACCTAATCCATGTATGTAGGAGCAAAAAATCTTGTGCCCCTCGCCCCCATCGCCGGCTCAAGCCAACTGGTTGTCTCACACCGCCTGCTCGGCAGAGCCGCCGCCGCTTGCTCACCGCCCGGCCAACAGCAACTACCGCCAGGTCGCCCGCCGCCCAAGGCCGCCCCATCTAAGCCCGGAGGAAATTTGAGGAACCCAAGCTCCTTCCCAAACCCTAAACCTTGCGGCTGCACTGTTCTTCTTCCTCCCTCACCACCGGCATCGTTTCTGTAACTGCAAGCGTGGACGTGTGTCCGTGACAGTGCGCGCGTTGCTCCTGCCTTCAACAATTGCAACATCTGCTTCTTAAAATAGTCAAACATTTCCCAAATATTTTTATATAATAAAATTTATTTATTTAATTGATGGGTAACGAGGTTAGATTGGCATTAGAACATATTTTATAAATAAATTTATTTAGAGATGTAAACATTAAAAAGTGGGGCCAGATATGCACGAGGTACCAGATAATGAAATGAGGGACCCACACGTCATCCTCTTTCATGTTGTCATCACTGATGCCGAGGAGAGTTGTGCCGACATCCAGGCACATCGGTGGTGTGGAGCCAGTGTTGGCGGCGGGAGCTTGAGGTGTGTCCGCCCTTGTAACGAGCAGGGCCATCTCGCGCCGAGAAAGAGAAGGTGACATGGCGGAAGGCGAGTTGCGAGTTTAGCCCCTACTTTTCCCTATCACTACCTGTATTTTTTCGAAAACGAGTTTAGCCCGTCTTCATTAAGAAAGAGTTATAGATAAAGTTTTACACGACCGCGACACAACCAAGGCGAGTTGCCTAGGTGATACCACAGGTAGGGAACACTAACAAAAGGCACCGCTTCACGGTGGAGCTGTGAGGTTGTAAACTAAGATCGAAACAATTGTGCAACACCAAAGAGAAGAACAGGGTCCTAATCGTCTGTTAGAAGAGCGGCCACGACTGGCTGTATGCCCCTGAAACTGCCCATATATAACCCCTCGCCTCGGCCTCAGCGAGAATGATGTCGGCCCTATCACTACCTGTATTAGTTGGCCTAGACCTTGTTTAGTTGGTGGGCAAAAGTTAGAAAGTTAGAATTTGGACCATGTAGTGACGTTTCGTTTGTTTGTGATAAATATTATCCAATCATGGATTAACTAGGCTCGAAAGATTCGCCTCGTGATGTACAACCAAACCTGGGAATTAGTTAATTTTTTTACCTACATTTACTTGCTCCCATTTATGTGTTCAAAAATTGATGTGATGTTGATGTGATGAAGAGAGATTCAAAAAACTTGAAAACTAAACAAGGCCCTAATAGATGGTCACCTAAATTTTCTTCGATTGTTCTCTGCCAAGGGCAAACACCATATGCACCAACTTTGTTTCGCACCGGCGTCACACCATATGCCCCGCCACCGCAACCCTTCCCCTTGCCGTCGAATTAGCCTCCACCCTCGTTGGCCCCTTCTCCTCCCTATGAGGCACCTCCCCTCGTCGGTCCTCCTCCTAGCGGGTGCTACCGTGCCACTCCCTGGTCCTCCTAGTCCCCTTGAGGCACCTCTTCGCTAGCATTCGGACTCCTATAGTTGTGCTCACCGTCATCGGTTGGAGAAAGGGAAGAGGGAGAGTATGATGAGTGGACCCTTATGTCATTGGTGAAATTTTACGATTTTGCCCCGTTTCGAAAATAATTTTCACAAATAGGCCCTTGGCCAAACTTTCGCCAAAAATGGGCCAAAACTTTGGCGCGTTAGGACCGAACGCCGAGGTATGGGGCTCGGTGGCCACAGACACACCGCCTTGCCGAGGTTTCCCACGTCGGCCACGACCCCGGTCGCGACATCCGTGGTGGCGAGTGGGAGCGGGAAGGTCGGGCCCTGAGGCCCACATCGCCGCCGGCCCCGTGGTACCTCGGCGGCCGTGACACTTCTTGGCCAGGGTTCCGTTGTTTGACCGGGCGGCGCCCAAACCCGCCTTCTGAAAGGCCGGGTAGCCCGTTCCCTAAGTGCGGCGGCCCATATCTCGGCAGCGCGGCGACCCAGCGCCGAGGCCTGCCCAACCGTTGCGACGGTCCTAACTTTTCTATTTTCCACACCAAACGCCGCCCGGCTCGGCTCGCGCCGCCTCCGCCTCCACCGCCACCGCCACCTCGCCTCCACGCCTTCGCCGCCCTCCTCCACCGCCGCCCGCACCCCGCCCGCACTCCGCCCCCACCGAGCCTCCATCAAGCGCCGTTCCGCACCCCGGTGGGCACCCCATCCCACCGCCGTGACGAAAGGACGCTTTCGCGAGGTAATATCTCTTCCCCTCCTCCAATTTCTCCCGATTTAGGTAGGTTCATGAATTGTATGTATTATTTTGCTTTATGGGATAATAGTTTATTTATGGGATAATAGCATTGGTGTTGAGCCTTAAAGCGGAATGAACCCTATGCTCGTTGTGACTATTAGTTTGGAGACATACATGCTCGCTGTGACTATTAGTTTGGAGACATACATGTGGATGCTATAATGCTCTACTAAGCTAGTAGTTAGATATAAATATACTTTTAATTGGGTGTAGCCTGCTATTTGTTGTTAGATATACATATATGTAACTAATGTACAACACTATTGTGTGAAATCGTGTATACATGTGTTTAAAGGTTTATATATCATTCTAGTTTAAAATTTATGTTTCAAAATTTATATAGCACTTAAAACTATAGTTTGAAAGTTCATTTATTTTTGATATCAAGCTATGTATGGGCTACCCAGCCCCGTGGTCGTCAGCGCGCCCGGGTATGGGCTACCCAAATTTCAGGGAACGGGCTACCCAGCCCAGGAACCGGGTTTGGGCGCCTGCTCAGCCCAAAACAACGGAACACGGCGCAGTGTCACGGTACGCCGAGGTACCACAGTCGGCGTATGTGGGCCTCGCCAGCCCGACATTCTCGGCCCCACTCGCCACCACGGATGTCGCGACCCGGGTCGCCACGGTGTGGCGAACCTCGGCGCGGTGTCGGTCTTGGCCACTGAGCCCCATACCTCGGCGTTCGGTCCTAACGTCCCGAAGTTTTGGCCCATTTTTTGGCGAAAGTTTGGCTAAGGGCCTATTTGTGAAAATTGTTTTCGAAACGGGGGCAAAATCGTAAAATTTCACTATGTCATTGTGTGCTAGAATTAGGGCCCTGATTTAGTTATAGACAACATGAAAAAAAACATAACCCTAAAAGTAGGTGGCTACTTAAGTACTTATATGAAATTAGTAGGTACTCCTGTTTTAGGTAGCTGAAGATACTCTAATAAAAAAAAAGGACCCTAAAAAAATGCCAACAAATTTGAGAGGCCTTTAAATAGAGCTGACTTTTTGGTCTCTACCATTAGATTCAGTTGAATAGTGTTGGCAGGAGGTCGCCAGTATATGATTGATAGTCTATATAATTCGTCACCATGATTCCCGTTCCTCTATTGTACGTGTAACGTGATCATCATCAGATGGGAAAGTACAGTACTCCGTAAACAAGCTGCTCCAAAGCAGTAGGAGTGTGAATGAACGAATAGCAGGAGACTATCATCAGGGCTACATGAACTAGGGACGCGGGAACCCTTTGATCTTCTTACCACTAGCAGCAGTAGGAGCAGGAGACGCGACGCGCGGTGTCGGCCTATATAGCTGTCCGCCGTGCCCGGAGTCAGGCGGCCGCGGCAGCAGCAGCGCCAGGCGACGGGCGGCCACGCCTGCCAGGCAACCTGGCTGGATGATCGTCTCCTCCTCTTCTTCCCCGGTTCGATCCCCTGGACCCTGGCAGAAGAGAAATGCGTACTTGTTGGAGAACAAATGGGAGCACCAAGCGAGGTTGTCGCCCCGTTACTCGTGAGACCAAGCAAAAGGTTGGCAGAACAGAGACGTTGTATTCTCACGATGAATTTCAAGTCATAAATCGAGACCGTGCTCCACACGGCGCTTACGGGCGAAGCATCCAGACCGGAAGAAATTCGTTGCATGCGCTTGGCCGCTTGCGCCCTGGTCAAGTCGTCCATGTGCCCACTGCCGATGGCACCACACACGTACAACTGTAAACTCTGTTTACTTCATCACCAACAAACAATATTTGCATATACATGGGAGCAGGGCCTTTGAAAACTTTGAGAAAACTCACTCACCATCGAAGAAGCCTAAACTTTACCTTTGATTCGGTCCACCAAATTCTCGTGGCCTGTTACAGCATCCAAGAATCGCACTGCTAGTACTTTCCGTGTTTCAAACCAAACGAGAGGTCAAGTTTCGGATTTAGTAGAACCGAATGATAATCAGTGCCACATTCAGGACCAGTCATCGCACGGTCGCACACTCGCACCTTCGACTTCGAGTCGAATCTACCTTGGCTCAATTTAGCATATCCTGAAAAACTTCCTTGATCAAAATATGGGTTGATCATAATGATGCTTGTTGACTCCAGAGGACATTTACAGTGCTACCATACTACTACAGTACTACTACATACAATACAGAAGGAGTATAATCAAATCTACCCATCAGTATTTTTCTGCGAGTTTAATCATTGTCACAATTCGCTAAAAATAGGTCCAAGTTGATGCCGGTGCCTTGTACAGACTAGTCAGCGGTGGATTCCGCAGCAAACGACACTTGAATTATCCTCACTAGGCGGTGGATCGTGCAGACTATTCAGCGGTGACCTTGAAGCATTATGCCTGTGCCTTGTTGCGCCATTGCTGCTGCAGCATATGCCATAGTTCATTAACATGCTCTGTCCGTGGGTACAATCAAGGGTACAAACAGGGGACACTAGTTCATCTGGATGGTTAGGCCAGAGTAAGCAACATCTCCATGCATGCAGACGAGGAGGGAAGATACAGATCGTCAAGAATTGGCAACTGATGCAGAACAACCCTTGTCCAAACTTTGAACCTGTAGAATAACAAGATATTTGTCCCAGTTAGGCTGCCACGCCTACCACAATAATGTCTGGGGAGCTGGGCAATATATAGCATGATAGTTACAAGCACAACAGCATAGCAATACAGTAACAGCAAATTGAAAACAAAGGAAGGGGCATCATTGGTAAGTGACACATATAGTAGATGCTATTTTTTTGTTCTTCCGACATAAATGTCACAGATAAAACTATATACTGTCAGGTTTGAGAGGAATCTAAGGCAAAGCGGACCTCAAACTGTCAGGTTTATTCAGCAAAAAGTTTACCTCAGATGTGTTTTGCGCGTTGTCCCAAGCACCTCCCTTCAGTGTTGAATGCAGAGATGGTAATCTGAACGCAAACGGCATAGGAAACATGTCAATAATTTACATTGATTGTTAGTTTGTTACTAAAAAAAGAAAAGAAAAAGAAACAGAATTTACCAACCTGAACAACATAAATGGGCGGAACTAAAAAAAAAAACATAAATGGGCGAAACTGCGGAAGAATTCCAGAGAGGAGCTCGACAGAGGACTAAAAAACCACACAAAATCAGACAATATAAGAGGAGGTCTGAGCACCAGGGGATATCATCTCCCTCATATGTTTGCATCAGAAGAGATCTTGTCGCACACAATGCAGTCAGGCTTGGCGGTACGGTGTCCTCCATGAGCAGAGTGATGGTGCTGCCTTTGGACCTCCTCACCAATCTTAGAGCGCAGCAATACCAATATTTTTCAACCCTCCCTCTCTTCTACGGTTAGATTGTCAATGTGCTTTAACTTGTTCCAATCGTCTCCTGTCTTACTACATCTTTGCTTAAATCTCTTTGTGCATTTTGAGAGTGTCAAGCTCTGCAAAGAGGTAAGCCTCTCTATGCACGGTGGCAAAGTTTTCATCCAGTAGGTCTCTACTTTGAGCTCACGCAGAGAGGACATCTCTCCTAACCATTCTGGCAGTGTCTCCATGTCCTCACAGTTCAATATCTCCAGCTTACGGAGGGATTTCCAGGTCCGAATGCACTCTGGCAACGGGATACGATTGATGCAGGTGTGAACAGTTAATTCTTCACAGCCGAGTTGTCGAAGAGAATCCAATGATTGTCCACTAGATAGCTGTCCGATGTACTTGATTTCCAACTTGGATGGTGCAGATGTGGATAGCCCCATGACTTGCTTGAATGATGGGCACCTAAATAACCATGTCCTTGTGAGCATTTCACTTCCTGATATTATATACCTGGAGCTCCTAGGGATTGATGGCTCGAATATCACATCCCAACAACAGTCTATCTCCAAATATTCAAGTTCAGGAAATAGATTCTCGGAGGGCAGACACGAGGATTCCCACACTAACTTCCCTACCCTTGCCAAGGTCACTCTTCTCAGTTTTTTATGCGGTCGCGCGCTAGAGATGCGTATGAATGATCTGGCATAGTCAAGAAGCTCTACACAAGAAGAGACTGATGAAACATGCAGATCTTCAAGACTTTGTAAATGATCTAGATGGAGATGTCCAGCTTCAACGTTAGAAAGCTCCATGCTCACAAGATTTGGGAGCGACTGCATCCAATGAGGAAAGCCAGCATCAATGGGATAGTTCTTTATGCAAAGAATTCTAAGGTTTTGATGGGGCTGGAGGTTTTCTAATGCAACATTATCGATCATATCAAATTTTGAACTCCACTCTAGACTTAACAGCTGTAGCTCCTCTTTACCGACCAAATTGATTTTCTCAGCTTCTAAGCTTGATAGATGTTGAAGATCCTTAATGTTTAGTTCAATAAGCTGGTGACTCGTAGTTTTTTCCAAAAGAGCCATGCTAATTGATGACGAAATGCGAACCTCGGGACCCTGCTATTTCAGTAAAACAAAGACCAAACAAAAAAAAAAAAAAGTGAAACATCCTGCATGTATTGTCAAGCTGGGGTGCATAAGATGTAAATCCATCCCTACGTGCTCAGACAGCTTTTGATGTAAACCATCGGGCAATCGATGGTAGGCTAGTAGTACATGAAACCGGTTTAATATCAACTAAGGAATAAAGATAACTGGTAACTATCTATGACAAAACGAATAAAGATAACAAAGTATTTATATGATCATGTATAAGATAATTGGTAACTATCTATGACAAACAAATGATTTCAGCGGAATAAAAACAAGAAATTAGACAACATATAACTATGCACCATGATGTTGTGGGAATAGGCAACATTCAGACACCATTGCAATTATTTAAAATTTCGCATAAAAACTCAATGAATTACCACTTCCACCTCTCTCCCTTCCTCTGACATGCTCGTTCTAAAGCTTGCAATCTCACATCTCTCTATAGCCCTAAGCTTGCGAACAATGCGAAGCCACTTTTCCATGTTCATGGCAAAAAAATGACATCACCATCACGTTGATACCAATGATCTTTGCTCAAATATGATGGCTTTTATAGCATTGGCCTAGGGGACCTATGGGTTCTGGTTGCCAAGACTAAAAACAAAATCACAAAACTTAAATTTTGATATCTCAGAAGTAAATAGATTCCTTGACACTCGTGTGTAATAAACTTCATGAGCAATGGAACAAACATTATTTGATCTTTTCTTTGTGAGAAGCCGGCAAGCGCAGAAACAAATGCAGTAACATGGCCCAATATAGCGCAATAGAGAGCATGGGCAGCAGTAAAGTGCTGCATCTTGGGCTATCATATATATACACAACATAAAAGGAGCTACCATGTTCACCATGAGTGTTTTAGAGATTACAAGATTAATCCAAAAAAGAGAAAAGAATAAACACCATTAGATTTAATGATGACCTAACAGTCTAGATTAAACATATAATTGTACCTTTCTTTGCAAAAAGAAGTCCATACCTAACATGTAGCAATTATATAAAAATCATGTTGGTCTAAAGAAAAGAAACCAGGCCCTTTAAAAAGGCACATATCCACATTGCTGAAACAAATCACAATGTTGGATTAAAACTACCTGAAGCATGTATGGTCAAGGATGCTTGCATCAGACATAGCCTACATCACATCTTATACGGTATAATCCAAACTATAGCATAAAAATATGCAGCGTCTTGGTGTTTGGTTGTCCTGCACACGCAAAACCGTGTTTGGTACAATTGTCTTATGGGATGTGAGAATATTTTATTTAATTGCGTCCCATCGGCTTGTGCAAATGTACATTGCCTTATACGGCTAAATATGATGAACTAGCTAATGTTGCATTGAGTTTGCTTAAAGAACTGTGCAAGCTTGCATAAGAGCTTTCGCAAGCAACTAAATATAGGCAACAACAATAAACAAGCCTGGACATATAGGTTAATGCAGACAACCAATTAAAACATATATGAATTCGAAAAAACAAGTACATTTAAATTGTAGATAAAACTACCTAAATAAATATTCTATACTAATTAGTAAACACCTAAATTTGAAATAAAAAACCAGGAAAAATGATTTTATTTTCATGTATTGCAAAAACGCACCTAAAAAGTTAGTTTATTGGTAGGTGTTTTTTTTTAAAAATATAATCTTTCACTTTCTATATAGCTAAAAACTACCGCATTGATCCTACAGATCTATATTGTAATGGTCTATATCTATATTCCTCAAAAATGGTCTATATCTATTAAAAGATATAGAATAATAAATAAAGAATCAAATCTCTAAAGAAAAGGTATGGAAAGAGATAGTAGTGTACTGCCATTAAGTCCAATCAATAGAAAATGTATGCTAAGAAATTACATGACAAAATATCTTCTTCCAACCATAAATTCGAATGATGACATTTGAAAAATCATAAAACGCTTTTATAAAGAATCTTATTATTCTTCTATGAAATAAAAATCGCCTTAGAGGTATACAATTTTACCTTAAGCCGTTTTTCATAATAAATTGTTTTTAAATTTGTTCCATTAAAGAAGACATCGTATTGTGGCATTTAGAAAATATAAAAAATGTAGCATCACATTCAATCCATAAAAACACACATTCACACACTCACCTAGTGGACCTTAGGTCCAATCAATAGATCTACTCATGGACTAGATGAATCACATTAAAGCTAACAAATCCAATCACAAGATATTTTGCCTATTTTCTAAAAATAAATATATTTCATCCATTTCCTACTAGGAGCTAATATTTATATTAAAAAGCATAGATCTACACATGCATGAGATCGATTATTATCAATCACATTAGAGCTAACAAATCCAATCACAAGATATTTTGCCTATTTTCTAAAATAAGAAATATATTTCTTCCATTTCCTCCTAGGAGGCAATATATATTAAAAAGCATTTAGATCAACGGTCACAGATTTTGAGGGTATCATAGCAAAACCCTATAGTGTTTGTAGTGATGTATAGCACAATACTATTTACAAAAAAATATTCAAAATGAGCACTAAAAATAAGAAAAATCCAAATGTTATAATAAAAAAGCTAGCTAGTATTTGTGCAGACCATAGTGCTAGTTTATTCTCTCGAACTGTGTTAGGTCCCTATCTAGCTACGGTAGTTTGACACCTTTTAGCTTCAGTTGCTTGGTTGTTTGGCCACTGGTTAGCAGCAGTCCTGTTGTGGCTCGGGGGTTGATTTAGTTCACGACATTTTTTGTAATTTGTTGGCTCTCATTCTCCTTTTCTGACCATCTTTTCAGTCATTATAACTTACATATAAATTTCTAATACTTATATCTCTTCAAAGTACAGGTTTAGGAACTAGAGGTAACTCAAAGCAGGGCATATTACCTGTACTTTGATGCGCTTTGTTGTAGTCTTCTCCTGACATGCTGCATTGCTCACGCAGTTTATAATTACATTGCTCAAGAGTCAACGTCTTCAAGGAGGTCATACCCTTGATGGCATGAGGCAAGCACTGCAATTTGGGAGCATGAACTTCTAGCTCCTCGAGAGATGTCAGATCACCCAACCAATCGGGAAGCACAGAAAAATTCCAACAGTCCAATATCTTTAAGCACCTAAGGTTTCGACACTTCTGGATGCCCTCTGGTAAAGTGGTCAGATCACTGTTGGATTTAATAGTCAATTTACTCAGGTTGATGCCGTAACGTAAAAGTTCTGAACCAACAGAGAAGCCAAGGATATCTGTTACTACATCGAAAGTCTAGAAAGGTGTGAAGACCCAATAAATCTTCCAGGTGATAATTCTATCTCACTGCATGACTCAATTATAAACCTTATACATCCTAGAAAAGCTGAACCAAGTGATAACCTTGGGTATCCCTCAACGATCAGGTATTGGAATACTTTTATATGGTCACTGAAGCCACAGATTTTTGCTTCCAATATAAGTAATTTGGAAGCACACTGTGAATACGTTTTAGCTTCTTCAGATGATAGTGATAGGTTACTGCATGATTCAATTATACGCCTTATGCATCCTTGAAAACCTGAGTCAAGCGTCAACCTTTGGCATCCCTTAACGATGAGGTGTTCAAGTGAAGGAAATATTTCTCCTTGCAACTGCTGTTCGTCATCATCTAAAGACATTTGTCCAGCAGAAGGCTCTAAGTTCGTGGACCACATCTCCAAATTTTCCAACCCATCAATATGGAGTTTCCTCAGTCTCCGGAAGGGGTGCTTGCCTCCGTAAAAACAACTATCCACTTCTCGAATATTAGGCATATCTGAAATGTGCAGTTCTTCCAGATGTGCTAGCTGACCTAGTGACAGGAGACGTTCACATCTTGGCATACCAACCAGCTCAATCTTCACAAGATTTGGAACATAGAGATTGGCATTGCTCATCCATGCACAAAACGTGGCACCCTGATAACCTCTTATGTCAAGTGCTGATAGGTTCGCATGAGGCTGGAGTGCTTGCAGAACTGCAGAATGGTCAGCACTATCAGCTTTATTAGGTCGTTTGCCGGACCACCTCAAACTCAACCTGCGGAGCTGGTCATATCTGCCCAACTCTCCAGGGTCAACTTCATTGGCTTTCTTCACAAGCTGAAGGTTTGTAAGACATAGCTCCATGATTCCAAAGTCTCTGTTCTGAGGGAGAAGGTGAAAATCAGCTAAACATATTACCTGCGAAGGTAAGATACACAGTTAGACTGTTATCAATGGCAAGAAAACAGAAAAAAGAATATATCCGCACACGAAAGGTGTGCGAATGGTAGCAGGGACACACTCGGGCAGGGAATCCGCCAGATGGCAGTGTTGTCGTGCACGCTAGTTTGAGGGGTAGCTAGATGTATAGATATATTCTGTAATTTCCCTCTACGGGTTCTTTGCACTTGTACACACCTGTATACTTGCCCTTTTGGGCCTTGGAACAGAGTTCAGTTGGCCACTCTATCACTTTTAACCCTAGTTCGTGCCGGTTACCAGAGCCACAACATGAATGGGGTATAGATAACCTTGACTTCTGCTGGCTCTTAAAGAACATGCATGAATAATCGAACCACAAAATCAAGGGAAATCAAATAGTAAAAAAAGAAGATAGCCAACCCACAACATCACTATGGTGAGTCTTACATTTCCCACACATATGGATGAGTGTGGTTTCTAGCCTTCAAACACATTACGTACCCATGACACCCTCTTCGCATGATCCTAGGGATGGAAACGGATCGGGTTTAGTGTGTGTGGAATAAATACCTGCCCATAATAGTTTATCACATCCGCCCTCACAACACCCTGCGATTGAAATTTTAGACCTAAACCCATAGTTTGGGGTTTTGGACATATGTATTGTGTTTGTTGGAATATAAATGAATTGTCCACCTCTCCCCATCAGCTTAAGCTTTTGGATTGAACTGGTCGGTGTATGCAACTCAATATGATGTCTAAGCTAGAGGTCTTGAGTTTGAATCCTGGTTAGCAAAACTAAAAAAAATATACAATTGTTGCTTGCTCCTATTCCACGTCTGAGGTCTCAAGTTCAAATCCTGGTTAGCACAATTAAAGAAAATAATTGTTGCTCGCTCCTATTCCATGTCTAAGGCTTGAAAAAGCCTCCACGTGAGTGGGAGTGTTGGAATATAAGTGAATTGCCCACCTCTCCCCATTAGCTTAAGCTTTTGGGTTAAATTGATCGGTGCAAGCAACTCAATAGTGTTAATGGCATAATCAATGTATTATCACGATTGCATCATTTCTTATCTTTGTATGACACATAATCATATAACACAAATGTCCCAAAATACTTATGGAAATTCTTGAAACGGACATACTGTATGTGTGATTTGACACCCGTACCCCCACCCTCATTCATCTTGGTCCCTGGCCGTGACACTTGAAGGTGTAATTTGCATTGGCACCATAGGTTCAACTACCATCCCTAATGATCCCAGCCTGCCATCCCTAATGTTCTTTCCAACGACCATTGTCCATCAGATCTATTTTTCACTTTCCCTTAAAAATTGATATAGGGGATTGAGAAAATAGGAATTCTGATTTTAGGGGGAATGTTGCTTCAGCAGATTGAGAAAAAAAAATTATTCCCTCTCAGTTCCTTGCATGTTGGATCCTAAGTGAATCATTTTAGTCCTTGTTGGTTCTCTCTCCTCCCTCTTCTACTTCCCATAGCTGGCAAGGACGCAAGGTGGCGATGGCCTTCACACAGATCAGCCTGGCAGTGGAGTGGGTTGGCGGTGGCCCACCCACAACTCATCATGGGCATGGCAAGGCTGCGGGTTGCACCCTCGTGTCGTGGCAACGGTGGCACGGCGGCGGCGGCCCGCGTCGCTCTCTACTGCAGCTTACTTTTGAAGCTTTATTTTTTTTCCTAAAAGGCGAGAAGCGAAGCATGGCCAAGATAAATTACCTCATTAATCTTGATATATTGAATGTGAGGACTAGCCAATAATCCTGCTTCCACTATGTGTGTGTACGAGCAATTATTGCGTGATGATAAAGTAATTTTCTTCAATTTTGGTGGAATACTCCATTCAACCATTCCGCTGACCAATGTACAAATCTCGTTGAAGCAATGAATTTCAAGCTCCTGTAGTGATGGAATGAACGGCGGAGTAACAATCCTCAGAGTTTATTATCTTCAGTTTCTGGATGGCCCTGTATTCTTGTTTTTCATGATATCTGTAATTGGACATGCAACTCAAAAACATCTTTGCACAACCATCAATGACTAGTTCATCGGTACTGATATATACAGGCTCTAGCAACGTAGCAGTAGGATATGAACAGTTTTTGAAATGCATCTTACGTGCCAATATCGGAGCTGATGACCCCGTGTCTGTGATGAACTCAACTTTACTCTCGTTAATGAAGTACTCCTCACAGTTGATGCTCAGATACAGCTTCAGATCTTGGCAGTATTCTATCTTCAGACAGCAAAGGGTAGGGACTGTATCTTTGGATAGAGTTGATGGTGTGGACACCGAAGCCACAGGCAAACCTAACATCTTTGTTATCCTTTTAAAGCCTATAGCTGGTAAAAATCTTACACCTGGATTTTTCCTCTTATTCCCTTTCATTATCACTTGCTCTGTTTCTCTATTCTCTTGAGAAGGATCACCAGAGTGTGCCCTAGCTACATCCGGGGTCTCAGATTCTTCTGCATGATCTATTTCCATGTCATGTATCCTCTGACAATTTATGTTTGTCTCCTCAATAAATTTCAAGGTGAATTCACTTGATAGTGCAACCAGTGACAGTCGCTTCAAATTTGTGGATGGTGACAAACATGCTTTCTTAAGTAGGGGCATATTTCGAATTTCAAGCTCTTCAATGCTTGATAGATTTGCTAGAGTAGGAAGATGGTCACACCATACAAGATCAGACAACACAAGTTTCACCAGATTTGGAAGTGTATAACGTATTCCCATAAGCCAACAAGGAAACATGCTGTGGTTGTAGCCCTTTATAGCGAGATGCATTAAATTTCGATGAGGCCTCAGGTGTTCAAGAACAGCCATTGTCTTCACGGTAGGTTCACTTGGCGTATACCATTCTGATGAGGACCACTCCAGACTCAAAGAAGCAAGCCGATGTTTCCTGCCCAATTCGATCATCGCTGCTTCTTCCGCAGACATCACAGCCTCAAGACATCTGATATTAAGTTCACGGTGTGTTGTATCGAGGATGTTCTGAAGAAGAGTAATATTGCTAGAGTTTCCACTGCTTCTTGTTGAGACAACAAAATCCGGCAAGGTTAGGAAGTCCTCAGAAATGCCTTCTTTTGAGAACAGCGACAGCCCTCCTGCCGACAGATACTCAAGACGAGGCATTCTTTTAATTACCCCATTGAGCATTTTCAGGCTCAAGCCCTCACCAGAATAACCAGAGGCATGCCCTGCAGACGAGCTTGGAGCTTCAATTTTTCTTACCTCAAATCCTGATAATGGAACACCTGATAGGTTGAGGTACTCCAACCTCACAAATTTACCAAGAAAGTGAATAATGTTCTGAATGCGAGAGCACCCAGATAAGCTCAGGAACCGGAGTTTGATTAGTCTGGCACAAGATTCAGAAAGACCAATAAGCCTCTCACAATCAGATAAATCCAAAATCTCCAGGTTCAGGCAGCCATCATTGTCGCCATAAAACTCGGGTAGCGCCTCAAGCCAGGTACAACCAGACATATTAAGATACAGAAGTCCCTTCATTTTCTTGAATGACAGAGTATACATGTGCTTAAGCTTGGAGCAGAAGGACAGATTCAGATATTCCAAATTTTCCAGTTGACTGAAAGTGTCCAGTAGCATCTCAAGCTGTGAACATGACAAGTTCAAGAACGAAAGCATTTGCAGCTCTCCAAATTGTGAAGGTAACTTCTCTAGGCTGGTACATCATGATAGATCAAGGTGTTCCAGATCTTGGAGTATGTGAATGTTATCTGGCAGCTCTCTAAGATTCGAGCAGCCATGTATATCCAAATAGCGTAGCTTCTGAAAGTCACAGATGGAAGTGGGACTATGGAGCTTTGCTTTTCCAAAGGAGCTATGGAGCTTTACAAGACTGGTGTTTTCTGAAAGATTTAATACTTGCAGGTGATGCAGGTTTCTCATAGAGCTGGGTAGCTCCACAGTTTGCATGCTTGACAAGTCCAAGACACGCAACCATTCAGTTTCTGAAAAGGCATCCCTTGAAGGCTGACATCATGTGCAGTCACTAAAATGAATAGCTCTTGCCTTCGAAGGCATATCTTTGCATTTTAGGTATCCATCTTTGAAATTCGAAAACAACATGTACCGACATATGTCCTTTTTAGCCGCGGAGCTTCCATGGTTGGCATCACAAATGGCTACTTCCTCAACAGCAACTGACCTTGCAAGTTCATGGACTAAATCGTGCATTTTGAATAATAAGCCATGATGGCTGTTGGGCTTGGTGTATCCTGCAGAAATCTGAAATGCAAATTTGCAGCTCAATTAGTGACACAGCAAATAGTTTATATTTCCAAGGTCCAAGGGTACCTCAAAAAGGAAAATAAAAAGAAAATAAGAGCATGCCGATTTCACATCTTACAAATGGAATCAAGTTAAAACTTCACATGATTGTATATTGTAAGCTTCCATATAAACTCATATTTTTTTTCGAAAAAAAAAATTACACCTCTGCTGTGCATAATGAAACAGGTAGTTCTGCTATTAGGAGATAACCAGCAAATATGCTCGTGCATTTTAATGGAAAAAAGCTATGAAACATTCATAGTAAAACGAAGATCGGAATGATACATATCTATTTACGGTTTTTTTTTCGAGCACGCAGGAGAGCTGAGTACATTATATTAAGAAGAAGTAAGAAGACTCAAAACACAAAACAAGACCATTAGGGCATGGGTTTACATGAGTGATTAGTCAGGAAGACAAGAAACTTCGGCTAGCAACCTAAGCTCCACACCACATTATGGCCAAATATGCCTAAGACCTTTAGCCACAGCCATACACCACAAATTTGCCTCATCCCTAATTTCTTCCAGGAGATCATTAACATTAGGTGAGTCTCCTTAAAAAACACAAGCATTCCTATGTTTCCAAATCCACCATGCTACCAACACCACTAATGAATTGAATCCCTTGCGATGTTGCTTTTCGATTTGCTGCATTGCATGGTGTCACCACTCAATGAAACTTAGTGCATCCAGGCCTGGTGTGTGCTGCTGCAATCCGACCAAGTACAGAATTGAATACCAGACTTGTCTTGAGAAAACACATGCTGTGAGCAAATGTTGCACATTTTTTTGAGCAAAATCCATGGGGGAAAATCCCTCAGAACCAAACAAACTAAATAAAACTGAAACCAGAGCTGCACATTTTCATCCTCCTGATCACAAAGTGGACAATGCTCTGGATGATCAAGGCTACGACGAGCAAGACACTCAGCTATCCAACACAATTCAATGCAACCAACCAAATGAAATGCCTACAGCGAGGAGGGGCCCAAGTTTTCCAAATATCCTTCCATGGTTCAAAATCAACAGACCCCACAAAAATCATCAGTACGCTGACTTAGTCGAGAATTAACCGGAAGGAGATGGTGTCTAAAGATGCCGGTCTTCCACTCCAGGAGTAAGGACTAAGGACAACCTCAAATAAGATCTCCCATAATTGCAGGTATTGTAATAGAGCTTCTGTTGTCAGACCACCTCTAATATCCCTGACCCATAAATTATCCATCAATGTTGTGTGAACTGTTTTTGGTTTAAAATTTTCTTTGGCACATACATACACAAGGATGACGCAAGGTCTGTCAAGGATTTCCCATGCATCCATTTATCACACCAGAAGAGTGTCCTGTGTCCATCACCCACAATAGAAACAAACAGAGCAGAGAACATTGCCACTGAATTAGGATGCACTTGAATGTCAAGACCAGCCAATGGACGGTCAGGTTGTGTCTTCTTCAACCATAACCGTCTCATTCTCAAAGCCCAGCCAAGTATTTCCAGATCAAGAATTCCAGATCCCCTAAATCAATTGTTCTCTTGACCCGGCCCCAAACAACAAGGCAATGACCTCTATTAACCTCTCTGACGCTTTTCCAAAGGAAAATTCAAAGCAAGGAGCATATAGATGGGTATGGCCGTGAGCACCACACGGAAAAGGGTAGCCCTAACAGCAGGGTGCAACATGGCCGCCTTTTATTGTTGGGACAAATCACAGGTTTGGGGCTGAATTTCTGATTTCACTAGCCTTACCACAACTATGGCAGGTTGGGGATACATATAGGGTATAGCTTCCTTGCAACTTAAGAAAGGATTACAGCATATTCTAGAGATGCTAAAGCAGATGCTAAAGTAAGATAAGATAAGATAAGGTGCTGATGATGCAGCAGCCACCAACTACTCTAGATAGGCATCCTAAGTAAGTATAAGTAGATAAGCAGAAGACTTATGCTTTCAATTATCACATAGAATTCAGATTTGGGAGCTTTTTGGATTGACAACGGGAGCCTGAGGTGTTTGCAAGGAAATTCCTGGACCTTGCACTCAATAGATGATTGTAGAGTTTCAATATCTTGGTGATGGAACTGAATTGGGCTTACTAAAAATTTACTGATGTTTGTCACCAACCTGATGCCATACCAAACACATGTAGTATTTCTTTGATCATTTCCAAATCCCCCATACAAGGGAGCAAAAATACTACCACATTATCAGCATAAAGAGAAACCCACTGACTTGGTCCACTTGAAAGAAGGGCTTGCAGAAGACCATCTTGACTAGCCTTATTTATTAGTGCGTTGAGCACATCCATAAACATTGGAGATAAGGGATCACCCTGCCACAACTCCCGCTGATGATGAATCACCTATTTACGTTTCACCCTTTTCTATAAAATTTTAAAGCTATATTTTATTTTATGATGAATATGACATCCATAATAGAAGGCAACAAGTACAATTGTGTCCTATGCAATAACAATGTTGAAGAGATGGCTTCCCTTTTCGGTCAGGCTTGCTAGAGATTCTTGGTCATTCAATATTCATTGAAACTTCGCAAGTGATTACTTCCAAATGATGACACAAGCAAAGCAACAATTCTTCATGGAGATCTTCATCATTGCCTCCTGGCATATTTGGAAGCAGAGAAATAACTTCATTTTCAACAGAAGGCGTCCCTGTTTTTCTCTTGAAAGGCCTCCTTTTACAAGGAATTCAAACACCAAGCTTTGAAAAAATGACTTGCTTTTTCTCTAATTAGACTCCCTCTCGTAGTTTCTTTTTTTCTTCTGTGGAGTGCAGTCTCTCCTGCCCTCTTGCTAGCCATGTTGTTTTGTTCTTTTAGCCTCTCTTTGTACAGTTTCTTTTTCCTTTTTTTTCAATTGATATAAAAAGCTCTTACAGTAGGGGGTCTTCCCCTGCTGTATTTTTGGGTCAAAAAACTGTTGGCACTAATATGACAATATCCTATTAAGCCCATATCAAATTCAAAATACAATCTTGATATATTTATTCTGCCATTGCAAAGCACAGAAATATTAGCATGTAAATATATCATAACTTTAATTTCATACTATTTACGTAAAAGTGGTACAGTTAGATATTGAATTTTGTGATTTTACATGTGAACCCATAAAATAATTTAATTCTAATCTTTGATTAAAGTTGGCAAGGAGTTAGTTGCTTACTCCCTCCGTCCCCATTGAAAGTGTCATCCGGGAAGCGTGTTTGTGAGTGGGGGCACTGTTTTCCAACGACACTTTCATTGGGACAGAGGGAGTACGTGTCAAGGACTGGTTTGTCCAGTCATGAATTTTATATCGGAAGTTGATGTGCTTATGAGAAACGTCATGGTTTAACACATTCTATTCGTCAAAGCAAAGAGGTGGATTATTTTTCAAAATATAATATACTCAGGTGATCCTTCACTATCCTATTATGCTTCAAACAACACTAGATCAAATTAGCTGTAGATAATCACCATACGTTTTGAAATAATATATTGAAATCCTAGCAAATCATATAAGAAATGATAGCACCATATAATACAAGGGAAAAAAAAATAGAGTAAGCGGAAGCCTTGTGTGTATGCATATAATATATAACTCACCAAGGTAGCGGCGCTTGTAGCCTCTAGGAATGACATCTGGACGAAGTTCTTGCAGGTACTCCTCAGCATGATTTGCGGTTGAAACAAATCCCAGGGCAATCCACCTGTGAATGAGGTCTCTCTTCAGCTTACGACGAAGCCTTTTGGAAAGGCAGAAAAGTATACAAAACAAGGCCTCAGATAATAAGGCATGTAGTAGTAGCTAATCTTCAAAGATGGCAGCACTGCAGTTGAAGCTGTCGCAGTCGTTGGATCACGTTCGGCTTCCCACAGCTCGCTCTTGAGCGTCTCTTCCCACTTGAGCAACGGCATATCTAGCAGGCGGTCCCCAAGGGATTTGACTGCCAATGGTACACCGCCGCACTTCTTTACTATTTTCTCGCCGACCTTTAGGAATTCATCATATTCTTCAGTTCCATTTGGGAACGCTTTATCTTTAAACAGCTTCCAGCATTCATCATATGGTAAGGCACCCAACCTGAATGGCAAATCTCGATTCATCCGTTTAGCAACCTGTTCACTTCGTGTGGTCACAATTATTTTACTTCCTGGTGTACCACCTTTTAGCATCGCTTTTAACTTCTGCAGATTACTTGTGTTTTCTTCCCATAAATCATCCAAAACAACGAGATACTTCTTTCCACTGAGGATCATTTCCACACGCCTCTGCACAGAGGCCAAGTCATACTGGTTGCTCTGTCCATCTACTTGGGAGATAATTGATCTACCAATCTTTTCATTGCTAAAATTTGTGGAGACATAAACCCAGATGTGTATATCAAAATCTCTCTTAGTTCGACTGTCGTCAAAAACCATTTGGGCTAGAATTGTTTTACCCAAACCACCAAATCCAAAGATAGGGATGATGGCGTGCTTGCAATCTTCTTGCAGCAGCTTCATCAACCCTGCTTTGTCTTTGTCCCCTGCCAACAATACCTTCTTCGAGGCAGGGGCCTGTAGCCCGCATCTGGATCATTTCCTGGTCCTCAGAGCTTGTGTCCGCTGTCAAGTCGAACCTCCTCAGCTTTTCTATGTTTTCCAATCTTCGTTTCATGTCCTTCAACTTGCCAGGCATGGTCAGCCGCAACTTCACTGGAATGGAGATCTCCTGCAAATTTATGTACTAGTAAATTAGAAAAGGGACAAGAAATCATAACAAAAAGGTCTAAGGGCATCAAAAGCACCAGAAAACACTCTGGAGAATAGACAGTGAATTACAAAAGGGAAATACTTCCTCCATATGAGATTATATTTTAACTTTTTCTATGTACCCATCTAGATATACACTATATCTAGATACGTAGAAAAAAGATACTCCCTTCGTCCCTAAAAAGAATAGATTTCTAGGATTGTCTTAAGTCAAACATTTTGAACTCTGACCGAATTTCTAGAAAACCCGTTAACATTTATGTTATCAGATTAGTATCATTAAATCTATCATAGAAAATATTTTCATAAGGTGCTCATTTTATCATGAATGTTGTTACTCTTTTTTTTCATAAAGTTAGTCAGACTTAAAAAAGTTTGGCGGATTCTAGGAACGAGGAGTATATATTAAAAAGCCAAATAATTTATAACGCATAAAGTAAATCATAACGGAAATATGGGCATCAAAAGCACCAGATCGGAAACGTACCCTTGTAGAATTGCTACTCGGGAGCCATCTCTATTTCTCATAATATCACCTTCAACTTCCATTATCATGTCTTCCATGTCATAGGCTGCTGCCTTGAGCTCCCTCATCCATACGCGGACATCACCATCCTTCATCAACCTCTTCTCCGACCTAACCATGCCTTCATGGATGCTATCCACAGTATCCTTAAGGGCGTTCAGCTCACCACCGAGCTTCAGCTGCGAGGCGATGACCTTCCAGATGGCGGTACCTAGCATGCCGGAGACCTGCTTCAACGCCGCTGAGGCGAGCAACTCGCCGACCCCCACCATGGCAGACCGCAACCAGCTGGCGGCAGGCGGGTGAGGAACAGGCCAAGAGATAACGGAGACGACAAGGCTCTGTTTTTCCCCTGGAAAATTTGACAACCTGCAGCGAACTCGATCAGTATCAATTGAAGGTCTGTCATAAACAAGTATCAATATCAATTATCGAGGTTTTTTTTTTTCAAAGGAAAAGAAAACGATTAATATTCAGCACTCACTGCAGTTTTTTAAATCGCAGGCTAAACCATTTAGGGCCCGTTTGGATCCTTTGAATTTGGGGAATTAGAATCTACTTAATAAATTAAGATATTTAGTTTGGAATTTGAGATTCCCTAACTTTTTAAAAGTTCACAAATAAGCCTATCTCAAATTCATAGGGTGGGAGATAGGAATTGAATTCCATTGACTGACCGCGAAACACCCTTTGAGATAGGCTTATTTGTGAACTTTGAAAAGTTAGGAAATCTCAAATTCCAAACTAAATAAATTAATTTATTAAGACCCAATTCCTCAAATTCAAAGGATCCAAACGGGCCCTTAGGGATCTAGCTCGGAATAGCAAATAGCCCGCTAAATCGGACTATAGCAGTAGCTAAAGGCTCAATTGACGTTGGAGAAAAAGTTAGATAAAAAAAAATATATGCAGGGATTGAGGCAGTTGTCGAAGATTTAGAACTTTTTTTTTTTTTTTTTTTTGACAAGAGAAGATTTAGAACGTTGACTCACCGTGAGCGCACTGGTGACGCGTGGATGAGGAAGGATCCCGCGGCGACAGCACGACCGCAGCCTAGGGGTGCAGGCCCATTTCTCCTTCCATCTGCCTCCTCGAGATTACTGATTAGCACGAGTGAAGAGAGTGAAGAGGGAGACGGCCAGACTGGGGAACAGGGGAAGGTGAAGCGTTGAACAAGCTGAGTGAGGGAAACGCGGTGGGTGACTGTTTTAAGTTGTTTCACAGGAAGTGCTTGAGGTGTTTCACATGAGATTCATTTGTTATTGACGTGAGTTTCATTTGTATTAAATAGGTTTTCAGCGTAGTCATTTACGGAGAGAGAAGAATATGAGTATCATGTGGATGATTACCAACTCTCTTTGAGTCATGTAATTAAATGTTTATGAACCATGAAAAAGAAAAACATAATCGCTGAAAGTAGGTGGCTACTTAAACATGAAAATGGAAGGTATATTTTAAGTAGCAGTGCTAAAGATACTTTAACAAAAAAAAATGTTAACAAGCTTGAGAGGCCTAGTAATGATTTAATAGAGCTGAGTTTTTGGGTCTCCAGACTCTCCACTATTAAATTAGGAGTACACTGTCACGCAGAGCTTTCCATTCCGAAGTCACGTCAATTGGCCGGCAGGCCAGTGACAGTGAGAGCCTGACGTGCTAAGTTTGAGAAATTGGAACTCGCCGGTTTCCACCTAATCACATACTAGTAAGGTGTGCTTCCTGCATTATCTCTTATAATCCTATCTTTTGGGTGAATTTCCGTTTTCACCTTGCCACCTACTGTACAATTGTATAAGCTCTGAGATGTCATAAATTGCAGCACGCATCCACTGCGCGACCTACGCTGGTGTTTCGTTTATTTCGGAATCACTCACCTTCGCGGAAATAACTTTAATTTATTTATGAAGGAATAATCCATCTTTTTATCACCTAGCAAACAGATATTTGCATATACATGGAACCAGGGTCTTCGAAAACTTGAGAAAACCCACTCACCCTGGAGGAAGTCTGATCTTTAACTTTGATTCGGTCCACCAAAATCTCGTGGCCTGTTTCAGCATCGAAGATTCAGTGCACTTGTCGACACTAGCTGACCGGCACTCTGGGAACAAGTACTTTCCGTTTCTCAAACCAACGAGAGGCCAACTTTCGGATTTAGAATTGGATGATGATCCAATGCCACTTTCAGGACCAGTGAGGTGATATCGAATCGAATCTACCTGGCTCAATACCCCTGATAGGTGGTCCAACATTTGTTTGGAACGACATGTCCTCAAAAACTTCCGCGATCAAAATACCAAATACAGAACTCCAGGGAGTATGGGTTTGCTATGCCTGTTGTACAGCGCCCCATACTACCACTACAAATCTACAATACAGTACAGTAGGACGTACAGTAGGGGTACAAATAAATCAAATCTAACCGCCAACATTTTCTGCAAGTTTAATCATTGTTACAATTTGCTAACATTTGGGCCAAGCTATATGCCCTTCCACAGCAAACGACAATTGAATTATCCAGACTAAGCGGTGACCTTGAAAGGCATGCTGGTGCCTTGTTGCGCCATTGTTGCATTGCGGCATATGTAACTTGCTCTATACGTATGTGCAACCAATGGTGAAAGCGGGAGACACTAGTTTATCTGATCATCTGGGTGGATCGGCCAGAGTAATCAGCATCGCCGTGCACACAGAGTAAAGATGACAGATCGTCAAGCATTGGCGACTGATGTAGAACGAACAGTCCTTGTCCGAACTTCGAGCCTGTAGACGATAGCATGATGCTTAAGCACAATAGCATTGCAATACACTAGTAAGAACAAATACTTCTCTATACTAGATGCTAAAACCTTTTCTTGCATCCGTTACATATAAAAGCTCTTAACTGTAAGGTTTATTTATGAGGAATACAAGACAAACTAGAAATTGCCGCGGCGTTGCCGCTTATGGGCGATGTTTAGCTATGCATTGTATGTGTAGGGAAGTATTTTGCTTCCTATATGTATGTTAACAATTATTTATTTTGTAGTATGTGCACTACAAGTTAGCATTAAATTAAAGATTTAGGAAACAAATATTATGAAAGAGGGCATGAATTGATTTAGAGTTAAGGTGGGGAGAATTAGGAAAATAAGGAATTGATTTGGAGTTAAGGTGGGGGGATATTTTTTAGTTCATATGTGTTATGAGCAAAAAATTAAGCAATGACATAAAAATATAGGTGTATAGCTCTATCAAATAGAATGCACTAAATCATATGATATCTTGAGTTCAATGCATAGATCTAGTTATAATAAACTCAACAAAACTGGTTTGATTTTTTTTTTTTCCTATGGTTTTATCACGAATTTTGGAAGATCTTTGATTTGAAAAGAAAAGAGAAAAACGAGAAAAGGAAAATTGGTTCGAGGGCGTTTTTTGGCCCATTTCGTGTATTGGCGAAGTGATAGAAAGCCCATCAAAATTCGATGACAAAGCGCCGGCCCATACATTTGCCCGATGGCGGGTGCTATTTCTGAAAAGCTCGAGGGTGTTTTTGGAAGATTTACCGTGAGGGGAGGCCGGGCGGCGGGTTCTATTTTGATATAGTTCGAGGGCTTTTTGCAAAAAACCCGATGGAAGCCGAATCTGGGCGTCCGTCCGCCGATCCGACGGCCGAGAAAAACGCGTGGCGTGGCACGCCGGTGGCCTTCTTTTGGTGCGAGGATTCGTATGGTAAGAGATCGGGGAGCTACTTGTTAGGTTGATCTCAAAGGGGCCATTTTAACGGCCGCCCAATCCCTTTGGTCGACCCTCGATCGGGGCATCTAACCCTAATGATTAGTGGGCCGTCGCTCAAGGCTTAATAAATAGAGTGGGGGCCGGTGGCATAGTTCACGGCAGGTTAAGCGAGTTAGATAGCCGCCACTTCCCTCACCGTCACTCCCAGTACTCCACCGACGGAGAGCGCGGCCGGCGGGGAAGTTCCACTACCGCCTTCACCGAAGGAAGACGCAGCGGCGCGGGATGAACTCCTCCTCCACCGATGGTCCATTCTTTCACCCTTTACTATTGCTATAGTTGATTAAGTAGATTATTTAGGTTAATTACTATTGTCATTATTATTGTTCTTGTTGTTCCCAATCTGCATCTACTGCTAGAAAGATCCTCTAATCCTATCAATGGTATCAGCCGATCTAGTGAGTAGATCGGGTTTTGGGAATTGAAATCACAAGAAAAAAGCAGAGAAGAGGGAGATCCAGTTCGGATTTTCCTAAGCCTAGCGCAAGAACAGAGCCAAGATTGACCGATCCATGGGGATCGGGACAACACAGAACGAACACCCTAACCCTACGTCGCGCGAGAAACCAGTCAGGTCACGCCATCGCGTGGCTTCGCCTCGGGAACATCGCCCAGGGCACCGTCGCAAGGGCCACTCAATGGCGGCGCGCTCGACCTCGTGTGAACGCGCGCGCCGGGGAGGGACTCTGCGGCGGTGCTGTCACTCTTTTCCCGTCGCGGGCGCAGTGTTGCAGACAGAATCACGAGCAAAGAAAAGCAAGAAATGGCGCCACCATCGTCGGCCAAAGTTCAGTTGCCGGCGTGCCACACGCCGCCGGGACACCAGGCCGAGGAAGCGCATCAACAAGGTGCCGTCTGGGGCACGCACGAAGCCAAGACACCGGGGAGCGAGACCTTGCCGCAAGCATGGGTTTTCGACTCGGACTCGGAAGCCAAAGGCACCAGGGGGCGCCGCCACAAGGCTGCTCGACGGCGGCGTGCTCAGGCTCGGGCGAGCACACGCGCCGGCGAGGGGCCCAGAGGCGGCGATGGTGGACGCCGGCGAAGTGCCAAGAAAACAAGAGAATAAGAAGAAGGGAGGAGCAGGCTGGACGTCCGGTGACTCCATCCTCGCCGGAGTGAGCACGGCTGCCGCACTAAGTGGCGGCGGCGGCACCACCGTCTTCCATCTGGACCACCAGAGATGCGTAGAGAACAAGCAGGCACGCATAGCCGGCGGGGACCAGCTGCTGCCTCCGTGGAACAGAGAGAAGAGAAAGAAGGCCGGAGGGAGGTGTAGCCGGACCGCCGGCGGCGCGACGGGAGCACAGGGTTCCAAGACGAGGCCGACCGGTTTTGCTCCTACGAGATCACCGCTCGGCCGTCCGATACAGAACGACGGCTCAGATCGCTCCAAGCGGCCAGTTGGGCCTGCGAGTCAATTTGGCCCATGCGGGCAGGAAGCGGATCGCGTCCGCAGGCCGAATTCGGCAGCGGGCCGATTCGTTCGCCCCGGCCCATCAACATAAGAAAAGGTTTTTCATTTTTTCCTGAGCATGAGAAATAATAATAAAAAAAAGGAGCAAGGCTGCTGGGCCTGCGGGTGTTTCAGGCCCATGCAGGCAGTAGCAAGCGCGAGCAGGCCACGGGCCTCATCGAGTTATGGGCCGGTTTCTAGCATAAAGCAAGTTCAACAAGTTTTGTTTAGTTTAAATTTTCAGAAGTATTGAAGCAAGGATTTATGCCTAGTTTTAATCTCTATTTAATTTACACCAACGTGTTTATTACTTAGAGAGTAAGTCTATTATTTAGAGAGCAAGATTAGCAAGTTATACTTCTGAAATAGCAAGTTATTCATGTTTCAAAACTTCTAAGTAATTCTAGTTTATTCTCTTATTAAATTGAACCAACGAGATATTTAATTTGAGAAGCGAGATTTAAACCTCAAGAAATTTAAGCACAAGAATTTTTGTGATGTTGCTATTTTTTGAACAACGTTAATAATAGCAATATTGCAATTTTGAGATTAGCTTGTCATAGCAAGTTGTTTTATTTTTTATTTTGCGCATAAGATACTCGGAAGATTCTCTTATTAAATTGAACCAACGGGATATTTAATTTGAGAAGTTGAGATTTTAAGCACAAGTAATTTTTGTAATGTTGTTATTTTTTTACCAATGTCAATGATAGCAATATTGCAATTTGATTGAGAAGCTAAGATTTTCAAGCACAAGTAATTTTGTAATGTTGTTATTTTTTTGACCAACGTCAATAATAGCAATATTGCAATAGCAAAGTTTTCAAGTTTTTCAAGATTGAAGCAAGTTATTTGTATATCTTGATTTTGACCAACGTTAAATTAAGATATGCAACTATTTCTAGTAAGAATATTGATGTTACGATAATTATTTCGGATATCACATCAAAGATCCGAAAACTCTTTTTACATTGTTTTCCCTTGATGGAGCAATAGCTTGAGAAGTTGAGCATTGCCTCGGATGGAGGCAACTCTTCGGAGCACAAAGTATCTCATAAGCAAGTTTTCAAGCTACAACAATATAAGCAAGCTCGTCGGTGCGGGTGGTGCCATGAGCATGGGCATTGGAAAAATAAATGCCCTAAGTTCATGGAACACTTGTAAGAAAAAAGGGATTCCAGCATGGAATGACAATCCTCAAAGATAAGAAAGACAGTTAAGGTGGCCAAGCTCAAGTCCAAGCTATAGCAAATTTATCTCTAGTCTTAGCTAGTGGTTTTCACATTTCGGTTATATGATGTCGAGTCATGTTTCCTAAGCTAGAAGTTTGATTTAATTTTGAAGTATGTGAATTGCCACTTTGCTAAAGTTTTATTGTAAGCTATAGTTTGAATTCTAGTTATTTTGCACCAACGCGTAAATAATTAGAAAGCAAGAAAAGAAAGAGATTTGAATGAGAATGCATTATTTGTTAATGCAAGCAAGAAAAGAAAGAGAATTGATTCCTCATCGAAATTATAGTATTGTTGTTAAGACCATATTTCGAGGGGGAGAAAAAAAACGCTTACGCTAAGAATCAATCCTCCCACTACAAGAAAGGAGCTAAGCGAAGCGGGAATACTAGAATTGATTCATATGTGGACCTTTTCTAGTAACATTTGTGAATGGTTTTTGATTCCTTCATTACATTCCATGAGATGGATACTCGTTATGGATAAATCTATCCAAATCAAAATCAAAGAAACGTTCGGAAGCGTTAGATAAACTTAATATATTCAAAACTAAGTTGATCAAAAGATCATGGTGTAAGATCGGGATGTGGGGGAGTATTGTCGGCATACCCCCTTATGGATAGTTTTCTAGAGCTATTTGCAAGGTAATTTATGGAACCCGACATAGTTACATAGTTCTCCACGGGGGTCTCGGTAGAATGAATAGCGAGAAAGGCATAAAGCAAGATTAGCTACTCTAAGTTGTCGGTTAACTTGTGGATAGAGGAGCTAAAACCACTGTTCACATACTTAACTGTGCGACAAAGCAAGTCGGTCAAAAAAACACCACATGAGTTGAGAACGAGGGCAAAGAACCCTTTACTCCATTATATGAGAGTTTTGGGGATCCCCTACAGAGGCGAAAGTACTTAACCCAAACAAAGAAAAGCTAGATCCAAAGATAGTAAAATTGTCATTTCATTGGCTATCAAGAGAAATCAAAGGGATATCATTCTTGTTATCCGGACAAGAGCACCAAGTTTGTAGAATCAAGAATGAAAGTTTTCTAAAGCAATAAATGATCGGGGAGCACGGTAGCATAAGAAAGTAACCTTGAGGAGAAGCGACATTCATGCCTACTCGATGGTGCAAGAGCCCTATTTTATGCTACGTGTTGTTCTTTGGATCCACATCACAAGACACTTGTAGGTTGCAACACCTGCCGACTATTCGCCTATTGGCAATTGCGACCCGATAACTTCGGAACCCGTCCCGGAGGCCGAAAGTGAAGCGCTTGTCGCGCAAGAGCGCCGGTAGCCTCAAAATGAATATCCCTAAGTGAACAAATTGCTAGTTACAAAAGCCTTACGGCTGATCGCAAAGAGCTAGAAAAATCTTCAATTTCGGATGACTAAATTGTCTATGAATGCGAAGAAGTTCGGATGGGCGGTAACCCCACTTCATTTGAAGAAGCATGAGAAGCGCCAAAGCATCTAAGTGACATAAAGCCATGGAAGATGAATTGAATGAGCACTAGTAAAGTTTGTGAAAAGAAATTCCCAATGGAGCCAAAACAAGAGGCCGCAAATGGGTCTACAAGGAGAAACGTGACTCCAAAGGGAATGTAGAAAGATACAAGGCGCGACTTGTGGTAAAGGGGTTTTCCCAAAGGAAATAGAGAAGAAAGGATTCTTTCAGGATCATAATAGCCCTAGTAGCAAAGTTTGATCGAGAATTACGTCAAATGGAGACTGAGAAGAAAAGAATACATGACATGACCGAAAGGTTTTGTTGTGAAAGATAGAGAAAGAATAAGATGTCGCCTAAAGAAATATGTCTACGGACTAAAGCAAGCGACTAGATAATAGAATTCGAAGTTGGGTTTTAAAGACGAGTTGAGGACAATTGCATGTATGCAAAGCTTAAGAATGGGAAATACATTTTTCTAAAACTGTATATGGATGATATTCTACTAGCAAGTAGTGATGTTGCTCACACTGCGAGGAAACCAAAAGGGTATTGTCCTCAAGTTCGGATATGAAAGATATTGGTGAAGCCTATTTTGTTTTGGGCATAGAAACTCACCGAGATAGAAGTAAAGGGGTATTGGGATTGTCCCAAAAGCCATATATAGAGAAAGTTTTGAAGAAATTCAATATGCATAAGTACAATTTTCACTGCTCTATTGTCAAAAGTGACAAATATGGGGGCATCAATGTCCCAAAGAATGAGTTTGAATGCAATCACATGAAAGCGCTTCCATACGACTTAGCTATCGAAAGTTTACGATATAAGTAAGTGTGCACATGACCGGATCTAGTTTTGTAACCAAAGCCGCTTAGCGAGATATTAAAGTAATCCTAGTATGGAACATCAAGTCTAGTAAAGAAAGTTACGAAATATTATGCAAGGTATGAAAGGCTCATGAGTGCGCGAGAAATGAAAGAAAGTTCAAGTCGAGGTACCCATCTATTCGCGCAAGGAGCCATAAAAGTGAGTTGAGACAGGTGAATTGGCTTAAGAAATTTATAACGAGTTTAAAGGTGGTTGATAACATCAATGAACCACTAAAGTTGTATTATGACAACGAGCTAGCATTAATATATCTTCACAACAATAAGTCAAGCAAGGCCACCAAGAATATTGACATAAAGTTTTGTTGTGAAAGATAAAATTCAAGATCACATCACTAGTTTTGAAGAACATAAGCACGAAAAGATGCTAGCGGATCCGATTATTAAAAGGCTTACCGCCCAACATGTTCGAGAGAACATGTAACCGTATGGGTTTAAGGGAAAGCCTCGTGATTCCCGGATAGCAAGGGGCCCAAGGCGAATTCATCTCTAAAACGAGAAGGTGCTTAGAGTAGGCTGCCGAGTCCTACAGATTATGATCGTGGCGGACGGCGAAACATGCTCAATGCATCGTTTTGTAAAGGGATGGGTTAACGGCCGTAAGACGATAGATAAGATCAAGGGGGAGAATGTTAGGTTGATCTCAAAGGGGCCCACCCCAATGGTGGCCCAATCCCCTTGTCGACTCGATCGGGGGCATCTAACCCTAATGGTTAGTGGGCCCCTGGTCGCCTTCGGGGCGCTAATAAATAGAGAGTGGGGGACCGGTGGCATAGTTCACGACATTCACGACAAGTTAGAGCCGCCACTTCCCTCACCGTCACCCCGAGGACTCCACCGACCGGAAAGCGCAGCCAGCGGCGGGAAGTACCACTACCACCGCCACCGCCGTCACCGAAGGGAAGACCGCGACGGGATGAACGCCTCCACTGACGGTCCCATTCTTTCCCCCTTTACTATTGATAGTTGATTAATTAGATTAGTTGTTGTAGTAATCTAGGATTACTATTTGTCATTATCATTGTTCTAGTTGTTCCCTAATCCGATTTACTGCTAGTAAGATCCTCATTTTCCTATCACTACTTTCTTCATAAGAATTTACCTCAAATGTGTTTCGCACGTTGTCCCAGGCTCCTCCAGTGCTGAAAGCAGAGATGGCAATCTGAATGCAAACGACAGAGAACACATGTCAAGAATTTACAGTGACTGTTAGTTTGTTAAAAAAAATAAACAGAATTTACCAACCTGAACAACATAATGAGCGGAAGAACTCCAGAGAGGAGCTCGACAATAGACAAAAAAAAAAACCAAACAAAATTCAGACAATAGAAGGTCTGAGCACCACAATGCAAGAGCACCAGGGGATATCACCTCCCTCATGTTTGCATGCACGCCACGGCCATGCAGGCAGGCTTGGCGGTGGTCTTCCATGGATGAGCCTATATACTTCCTCAGCAATCTTAGAGCGCAGCACTGCAGTACCAATATTTCTCATGGCTACATCTCTTCTACAGTTAGATTCTCAATGTGCTTGATGTTGCTCCAATCATCACCTCCCTCGCTGCATCTTTGCTTAAACCCCTTTGTGCATTTTAATAGTGCCAAGGTCTGCAAAGATGTAAGCCTCCCGATGCACGGAGGCAGAGTTTTCATGCCCCAGTAGGTCTCTACTCTTAGCTCACAGAGAGAAGACATATCCCCAACCGATCTGGCAGCGTCTCGATGTTCTCACAGTTCAATATCTCAAGCTTTCGGAGGGAATTCCAGCCCCAACTGCACTTTGGCAATGGGACAGGATCAGTGCAGGTGTCGATAGTTAATTCTTCAATGTTGAGCTGTCGAAGAGAATCCAATAGTCCAGAAGACAATAATTTTTCAGATAGTTTTGCACTGTACTTAATTTCCATCTTGGATGATGAAGCAGAAGTTGATAGCCCCATGACTTGATTAAATGATGGCCATTGAAATACCCATGGGCTCTGTTTATTTCGTGATATTATATACCTGGCGCTCTTAGGGATCAATGGCTTGAATCTCACCTCCAAGGCTCCAAACAACAATCTATCTCCAAATATTCAAGTCCAGGAAATATATTCTCGGAGGACAGGGAGGAGGATTCCCACACCAACTTCCCTTCCGTTTCCATGGTCACTGTTCTGAGTTTTTTCTGCGGTGCGTTGCATGCTAGAGATACGTAATAATGATTTGGCATTGTCAAATCCCTTGGTTATATACCCACTCGAAGTATTGAATGGTGATTCAATAAGCTCTGACAAATAAGAGAATGACGAAACATGCAGATCTTCGAGATTTTGTAAATGATCTAGATGGGGGTGTCCAACTTGAACGTTAGAAAGCTCCATGCTCACAAGCAGATTTGGGAGTGACTGGATCCAACGAGGAAAGCCAGTATCGATGGGGTGGTTCTTTATCAAAAGCCTTCTAGGCTTAAGGCATGGTTGTGCTTGTGCCATATAATTATTAATTAATTAATCTGTCTATATCTACTACTATATTCTATATCTATACTAAGAAGAGTGAAGAAATTGAAAATCGTTGTCACCGTACAACTACCTACCCACCTCACTTTGACAGGTACGGTGGATCCAGAAGAGAATCAACTTAGATTGATAAGTGGACCCACCCAAGAATGATGGCTGGAACAAGCGTGTTTCTCCCCTCGTGCGCCTCCCACCCCACATTTTTTTTTTTTTCACCGATGACTCTGCATACCCGACCGCATGTACCCACACCCACTGATCTCCCCAAGCGGCCGCGCACGCAAAAACAGCCTTGGCCTCTTGCCCATCGGTGAACACGATCCGTCCCCGATGCGTGCTCCCTCAATTCCCGATCCCAAAATCTCTCCAGAAAAAACGGCGCCGGCACCATGATGGGCAGACTCAACGGCGACGCGGAGAAGCAAGGCGTGAGATCATGACGGCCTTTCTCTTCCCATGCCGGCCTCCATTGACGGTGGTGTGAGGGGAGTTTGGCGGTGGTGGATATAGATGAGTCTGCCGCAACCGTCAAGAGGTTCGCCGCGGCCCGCGATGACGATTCCGGCGATATGTATAAACGATCGCTGGATCCCTCAGCCCTATGGAAATCCTCGCTCTGCCCTTGCCTTAAACCTCACGGAAATTACGTGACGTTCTTGCGCCGCCGACCGCACGTATCCGCTGCCGCTGTCGCGCACGAGGTCCCTGCGTCGTTGCAGCGACCGCGCCGCCACCGGAAGGCCATCCACGACCGGTGCCGCTACCTCACCCATTCCTGATCTTCGCGGCCATCGCCCATCCCCGCCCGGCGCCTGTCATTCTGAACTTGGAGGCCGAACGCCAGCAATGGTGACCAAACAATAAGCAGACATGAGGCGCTGGGAGGGGTTGTTCATGGCCGCCTCATCGTCATCACTACAAGATCTGCTTCCTGTGGTATGTGGCATGCGCATGCACCATTACATAAAGGAATTGCTTGTGATTAGTGGTTCCGTTGGTTTTGTTAATGATAGTTTGGTTTTCACATCTATGTTGTTGCAGATTCGTATTAGGCATAGAGGTGGCGGCACTAATCTGCGGCACGGGCCAAAGGAAGGCCTTGCAGGTGCTAGAACCCATGGCATACACACATCGGACTGCAGCGAGTTCATTTGACTTCCTCACTGTATGTTTCTGCTTTTACTCGAGCCGATACACGAAAATCGGCACCTTTTAGAAGGCACAACTGCAGCCCCTTGGTTGGCCGCTGCAAGGCAACAACATTCATTCAGTTGAAATGTGTGTCAGCCATGGAATTAGATTGGCTTAGGTGATGCCTCTGACCCCTTTTTAGTTGGTAAGAGATACTGCATTTGGGGATTGCAATTTACTGTGGTAATTTGGATTTGTTGTTCTATCAGAAACATCCATTCAATATTGAAATGTGTCAGCCATGGAATACTGGTTACCACGGTACCTAAATTTTGGCCAAGTCAATTAGTTTCAGAGTTTTTGCTCCTATGTAATGCAGTTTTTTGTTTTTATAGTAAAGATTACTAAACTATGCTAATATGTTGCCAATAACTCGTAGTTGGTCTATTATGTATCTTTTACCCATGATAACTAAACCATGCTATACGAAATACCATTACTTAGATGCTCCTAAACAATTGTCTTCAATAGTTCAATACAGGTAACATCTATTTCAGAGTAGTTGAGAATAATTTGCCACAATTTATTTTTATTGCAGTCTATTTTGTGGTGCTGATTTGATTGGTTTGGTGAACAGCGTCCGGCCTCGATCGAGAGCGAGAGGTTGTTCGAAGTTGTTGTGCCTGCACCGCTGACGGGCTTGGCTGTGGGTCTTCATAGTTGTGCTGGTGACTGGCACCATGTGGCTCTGGTATAGCAGGCCGATGCAGCGACACCTGAGGAGATGGAGATCGGCCGCACACGTCATGGTTCAAATGACCTTTTTTTTTTTTTTTTTTTTGAAACCGGTTCAAATGACCTTCAGGTTCACAACCATGCAAGTCTCCTCCCCATTCACTAGTACCCAAAATCTTTTTTTGTGGCGGGCGTTTTACCTTTTTTATGCGTGGCGGGCGGCCGTGCCCGCCACGCATAAGAATCAAGCCGTGGCGGGCAACATAACGCGCCCGCCACGCAAAAAAATGTTATCCGCCACGGTTAAGTTTATTATGCGTGGCGGGCGGGTCATGTTGCCCGCCACGGCTTGAATTTTTTTAAAAAAATAAAATGCCATATATTATATATACATATACATCTATCAATCCATACACACACATATATATATATAAGAAAGAGAAAGAGATACTTAAATATATATCATATACATATATATACATCGATTCATATATACAAGTTTCACCGATCGATCGATCCATTTGTTCATATCCAACAAATACTAGTTAATTACAACATCTATACAAAAATTGCGAGCTATATGTTGTGCGGATGAAGATAGTCCTAAGCCCTAGCTCTTCCCATCTCCTTAGCGGCGCATACCGTGGAAACAGCCCCAGCTCACTTGTCCACGTTGAAGTACGGTGGCCTTCGTGAACTACCATGTCTAGAACGAACTTGCGGATATGTCTCGCTATCGCGCGCTTTGAACCGCATCTCGTCGGTTGCCTTTTGTAGTACCCCGTGAATCCGGTTCTTTGAGTCCTTGAGTCATCGGTAGCTGGATTTGTACCTTTTTGCGGGGCCCTCGAGGAACTCACAGGGCGAAGAATCCACACAAGTTTGATCCGTCAGTTTGTTTGAGGCACTGCACACAATAAACCAGTGTTATTAGTAATATCTAAGCTATAGCTAGGTAGTCGTACTAAAGAAAAACTATGTTTCATTTACGTGCAGGGAAATCTCGCCTGATTTTGAGTGTATCTCCATTGCACTCCCTTACACTTCGGGATCGTCGATCCCAAAGAGTTTCGAATCCTTCAAGTAGTGCTTGTAAAGCGCTGTGCGAAATGCACTATATTGTCAACGATATATGATATTCGACTCTAGTAATTGAATAAGGAGTTCATCGATCACTTACAATCTCAAGATTTTTTTCGAATTGTCGCCCGCGGTGCGGGTTTGTGCCTCGTAGTGAGTCAAAGACAACGGCCCTCCCGTCCCGAGGAAAGATCATGAAACAGATCCAATGTCCTCACGAGCCCCATTCCGCATTGGTAAGGCGCGGAAAATACATCGATACCCATTTTCCTTGACCTTTTTCATCGCTGATATGGCGTGCTACGCTACTTCCAACTTCTTAGCTCTTTAGTTCTAATCCCGGATCTTGTCTTTCCTCGTCCGTCAAGTTCACGGTCGGGATGGTCCGCTCTTAGCTTATAACCCGATGACCTGTCTCTCTCCCGGATGTGCCATGGAGAGAGGTAAAGAATACCATTCTTTAACTTCGGCTGCATCGGCGCTCAACCTACAAGGACATGTGGTCGTGGCATAGGTACCTTTGAAACAAAGAATCTATATACGGGATGCAAGGGACATGTGCAAGTAAAATTGCGCTTTACGCCGTAAACAAGGTGACTTGGGCAACGTCAATGTCCCGTCGACGAAGTAGTCTCGACATGTCGCCGAATGTAACCAAGAACTGAGATCGGTGTGGTAGTGGAAGCACTCCTTAGGAAGAAGGACACCGAAGGTATGCAATCCACGCTTTGCGCACTCTATGTACCACGCATGGAACTTCCGAGTCTCCCGGTCCTCGTTATCGATGAGCCGGGCCTTTGGGATCATGAACTTCCCAAACTCGAGCGAGCCGGGGCATTAAATGCGAGACAAACCCGACATAAGGTGGGGATTTTGGCCCGGAAAAGCGGTACAAATGTTAGGTAGGGTTGCAAAAAGAAGTAGCTAATAACATATTACAACTCGTGGTTTCAGCGGGGCATACATTTCGGATCGAACATCTATTACCGGGGCCTCTTGGGTGGCGGGTACTTGCCGGGCTACGACCTCCTCTTCATCGAATGTGGGCTTCTTCGGTCTTTGGAGGGCATTTGCTAGGTCTAGCTCCTTTCTCGCTTCCCCGGGCGCTTGAGGTGTTGTCCATTGGAGGCATTGAGTGTAGATGGGTGTCTCGCTCCCTACTCTCTCCTCGGGATCCGGCAACGTGTTTTTCGCCCCGGTTGCTTCCTCGTATATCGGCTGCCCCTCATGTGCCGGCTCCCGAGGGTGTCGGCTCCCGAGGTGTCGGCTCCCGAGGTGTCGGCTCCTTAGGCTCCTCAAGTGCCGGCTCCTCGGTGCCGCCTCCTTAGGCTCCCCTCGGGTGTCGGCTCCTTGATTGTCGGCTCCTTAGGCTCGCCTTGTGCCGGGTCCTTAGCGGGGCACGGAACCATGAGGAGGGTCGTTGCCTCCGCCGTCCCCCACCATCTTCATCATCATCGGAAGAGTCACCATAGGGGTCCGGTGGCGTGCTGGGTCATTCTTTGTCTTCTTTGGTGTACCGGAAGGTGAAGTCAATTTCGACATCTTCAAAGACAATGTCCACCTTCGGCCCGCGATGCGTTGTAACACGGAAGCGGCCTTCCTAGAGTCTTGACGTCGTTATGACCGGGATAGTCCAGCTCGATCTTCATGTTCTCGGCGCCCGCGTACCCAATGTTGACTTCAACACATTCGGAGGGATCTCGCGGCGCCCGTACTCTTTGCAAGATCCGGGAGGAAATACCACCCCCTCGCCATCGGCTTCCTCTTGCCCAACCCAACTCCGGTATCAACATTATGCATTTGTGTCTCTTCGGTGATATCATCCACCTTGGTCTGTCGGTCAACAGCGAGAGGTCTTCTTTGGGGTTCTTTGGGGTGGGCACATACCGGCGTTATGGAACATCCGGTTCGGACTTCGACCATTTGGGGGTCGTTGCTCGTGAGGGCCTCTTTGATGGACCGGTGATCATTTGCTGCAAGGCCTCATCACGGCCTTGCCGTCTCGGTTTCTCCTTGTACCTCTTCCTCGTGTGATGCGAGGCGGCGTCCCGACTGCCACGAGCCCACCGTCGCCCAACTCTTCACGGAGGTCATGCCACGGGCCGCGGCCCGCGATGCTCGGGGTTTCCCAAGGCCGGCGTCGGCGCATCGTGTCACCGGCCGAATCTCGAGGGTCCTGCTGTTCTTAGCCGCGGTGGCCTCTATGACCTTCTTCTCGACCTCCTTCATCTCGGCTTGGGCCTCGGCTTCTTGGGCTTGTGGGCGTAGGAAGTCCCGGGTCCTTTCATCACAACCCTCGTGCGGATCCGGCTCCCCGGCTTCTGTCTTCTCCTTTCTTCCACCGCCCGCCCGGCAGTGTCCGGCGTACCCAATCTTGCCCATGTAGTGGGGCGGTTTGTTCCGTTGGCTAGCTCGAGAACTTCGCTCTTAAGCCTTTGCTTCGGCGTGTTTAGCCTTTTGTCGAACTCTTCCCATACTTATTCCGAGATCATGGCATACTTGGTGAAGGGTAGGCGTCCTTTCTTGAAAGTCTCGTTGAGCCTATACTTCCGGTTACGGAAGCTTCTTCTGCGAGGGCGTATACATGATGCTCCACCTTTTTCATATCGGCGCTGGCGGATCACGGAGCCGTTTAAATCTCGCCCCACACCCGAACTTGTCGGTGTCGGGGGCGGCTTTCCGTCTTGATTAGAATGGAGACCTTATCTTTCACGAAAACACGACACTTGGAGTCTTTGTACTTTTGTGACGACCGGGAGGCGGCGGTGGCTCGCCTGCGGCCCCAACTCTTGAATGACAAGGACCTCATCGATCTTCTTGTGCCTCCCATGGTCTCCCCTTCTCCGCTTCGGCTTGTCTCCCTTTGCTTTGCCGAAGAGGTGGCCGTGGACGAAGGGGGTTGTTGCTCTGGTTGCTTGTGGAGGGAGCGGTGGCAGCTCGTTCGACTGTACTTCCTTAACCCGGCGCTTCTTGCTTCGTGCTTCGTCCCTCGGGTTGAAATTAGGATCTTCTTCCTCCTCTCAGCGTTTCCTTCTACCCTTACACGGGCTATCGACGCTCTCGCTTGGGTGCTGCGAAGTACTAGAGCTCTTTGCGGAGCTAAGTGACTCCCATTCAAGTGACCTTGAGGTGTTCTTGTTCATTCGACATTTCAAGCTACAAATATATAGTGCTTTAGTACTAGTATATAGGACAGTAGACAAGCCTAATTCAAAATTGCTCAAAGAAAGAAATAAAAAAAGATTGGCTCGAGATATAGCCCCTTGTGATCACATCGCTTCTAAAGCGGTTGCTTTGTACAAGCCGTCCCTAGTTTAGAAGCTTCCAAATATAGGGGGACATTCAATCATCATAGCCGCTGCCTCAGCCCCAATAATTAAGTTCATGTCATTGCATATATGCCCTTTGCCTCGGCAATTTTGAATTTTTGGGTTCATATCGGAGGTGTAGTTTTTAAACAGTTTTAAATACCCAAGATGAGGCAAATTAAGTCAAAAATAGGGACCCAACAGCCATGGTAGCAAATTAAGCAAAAATAGGGACCCAACAGCCTATCATAAGCATCACATTCAAATTAAATTCACAGCCAACAGTCATCAACATTGAGATAGTGAAATAGGGACCCAACAGTGGCATGTCGAAATATGGACTATAGATCAAGACAGTGAAATAGGGACCCATCAACATTGAGATAGTGAATTAGGCAAGATAATTAAGTTGTGATCAGACATAAACATCCAGACTATGGTAGTTTAAATTAGGATCATAGTAAGCATCACAAAGACAATTAATATGCATCATGGGCAGTGACATCATAGGCATCGACAATAAGCATCATAGAGACAATATGCATCATGGGCAGTGACATATATATGCTAACTATGAAGTTTAAGCATCACTGGCAGCAAAATTAAGTTTCACAGGCACATTGTTTCACCACAGAATGATAATTTGCAGGCATCACAGAGACAATAAGCATCACAGGGCATCAGGCATCACCAGAGTTGTGGCGAGGATGACAGGGAGGTACTGGGAGCTACACGGCGGCGGGTACGGCAGTGGCGCCCGGTACGGTGCCGGCGGCGAGGAAGGAGGGAGCTCCCACCCGGAGGGTCGCCGCCAGCACCACACTGGGAGGACGGAGCGGAGGAGGATGACCGGTTTCGGAGCGGAGGGTCGCCGTAGCACCACCTGGAGGGACGCCCGGGACGGAGCGGAGGGTCGCCGGAGTTAGGGTTTCAGAGCGAACGGAGCTGAGGAGGAAGACGGGTGCCGACGGCGAGCGGCCCGGGATCGAGTCGCACACACAGGGACCCGGAGCGCACGGGAGGCGCCTCGGAGGTGGCGGTGGCGGCGGCATCGTGGCGGTGACGGTGGCGGGAGGCGGTGGCGATGGCGGTGGCGGTGGTGACGGTGACCGGTTCTTGTGTTCCTTCTCCGCCCAATCCTTCGACCGCTTCTTGCGCTTCCTACATGCACGGCGGAGCTCTTTGAGGTGCTTTTAACGTGTGTGTCCATGATCACCAATTGATGAAGGATGCGTAGTGGCGTCTAGCACTTTTTTCTCTATGTATGTCGGTCGCGTGTTTTTCGGCCCGCGCACCCCATGCCCGAGGTTCTTCCTTCATGTTGATGCACACGGAAGCCCAATAGCCCTCCCATCTTTTATGTACTTCATACACCCGGTTCACGGCCTCCCCGGCTTGTGTATGCCTCGATCATAGAGCCCTCCGGGTAAGCGCGGTTATGATTGAATCGATTGAGGGTAGACATTAGTCGCTCGGTGGTCCACATCGCTGTAGGTACACGGGTCCCGGTTTTTCTATCGATCAACCATGTGCATCATCGGGTGTGGCATAATGTCGAAGAACGGCGGTGGGAAACACATCTCTATCTCGGCACATTGTTTCCGCGATGAACTCTTTTCGGTAGCGAGCGGTCTGCTTTGGCAATTACCTTACGGTTGATTTGGTTAAAGAAGTATGACAACCTTGTGACCACCATCTTCACGTATTTTGGACGAATAGCTTTGATCACAATTGGAAGGAACACCATCGGCATGATGTGAGCATCGTGCGCGTTGAAGTTCGTCATTGTGAGGTCTTTCATGGATACGGACTCTTGATGTTGGAAGAGAAACCCGTCGGTACCTTGATACCCCGCATCAAGCGACACATAGCCAACTTCTCATCTCGTTAGGTTGTAGGCGCACTGGGAGTCGGACTTTACCGTTCGGAAGCCGTGTAGCGTGAATTTCCTGGCCGGATGCCCATGTCAACAAGATCCCCGACGTGACTTCACACCATCCTTCGTCTTGGTCTTGATATCCATCGTGAGACCGATCGTGCTTTCAAGACATTTTTCTCAAAATTTTGCATCGATCGATCGCATGGGGTGTATGCGATATCTTCCGAAGACTTTAGATACTTGAAGAAGATTGACTTCTTCTTAAACGGGCAATTTGGAGGCGCTTAGTCCTCCAATTTATCCCTCTTTAAACTTCTTTGTCTTGGAGGTGCCGTCTTCCCGATCATCGTCTTTCTTCTTCTTCTTCTTCTTTCCAAACTTCGCACTCCAAGTCCTTCACCATGTCAAACACCTTCGGACCATAACTAGTCGGTCTTGCGGTTGGGTTTCGACTTCGCCCTTGTTGTCAAAGCATATATTCATTTTTGCATCTACGTACCTATGCTTCTTTGCGGAGGAAGCGTCGTGTTCCATGTACACGTTTTGGTGGATCCCTTCGGGTAAGTGGAGCGGGTTTCTTCGATGCAAGCTACGCGGGCGGTCTTCCCTTTAATGCCGCCTCGATAATGAAAACAGGCCGGGTAATCGGTGATGGTGACAAAGATGATGGCACGAAGAGTGAACTTACGCTTGCGGTGCGCATCAACCATCCCGACCCCATCATCAAACAAGACCACTGCATCTCCTCCATGAACGGCTCGGGGAACACATCTATATCGTTCTTGGCCGCCCGGTCGGATATGAGCATGGTGAGCAAAACATACACGCGCTTTTGACAAAGATGTGGAGGTAGATTGTACATGGTGAGGACGGCCAGGCCACGTGCTATGGGTCTTTGCTCAGTCACCGAATGGGTTCATTCCGTTGGTACTCAATCGCGAACCGAGCGTTCTGGGCTCCTCTGCAAAGTCGGGGGTAGGCGGCGTCGAAGTCTTGCCACCGCTAGCATCCGAAGGGTGCCGTAGCTTCGTCATCCTTTACACGATCGCTAGATGCATGCCAGTCATGTGCTTAGCATCCTCGGGGTTCCCATAGAGAGCCCGAGACGTCGATGGCCGGAAGGTGCCACATTGGCCAGCCGACGGGCGTTTCCTCTGCGTGTAACCTTCCTCTTCCTCGCCCTGCGTTGACATGATCTTCTTTGTGGCGCCGGGTTTTCTTCGCCCCCCTTCTTCTTTTTTTTTGCCCGTCCTGCTTCCTCATCGAGCTCATCGTCCACGTGACATCCGGCATTCGCTTGTATCGACTAAGCGCCACAGTCGGACAAGCGGTCAAATTCTCATCCGATCGCCCGATATAGGATCACGATGGTTGGGGCAGGCATCGAACTTCTTCACTTTCATCGCCACCGGCGGATCAACTTCTTAGCACGATACGTACTAGCGGGAACCTTGTTAGGCATTGGATCGTGGAGGCCGGGTAACTACGAGCTCATTGAAGCTAGTGTCGGACCAGCCATGACGAGACTTCAACATCGGCAAATTCGGGTTAAAACTTCGGCGCCGTGCAACCCTCCGGACTGTCTTTGTAAAGCGGATCAATTGCTGCCGCTTCATCTGTTTGAAGTTCTCCAACCATCTCGGGCACCCAAACGGAATGTCGTCCTCATCGAGTCGGTTGACCAAATCTTCAAAACCCGGACATCCTCGGGCTGCGTCATAGGATTCTCACCTTTCGCCGTCCCCTCCACCACCACCACCGTCATCGTCGTCATCGCGGCGTCGGTAGTGCTTTTCGAATAAATCTGATGGAATTGGGCCGGTTTGGTGGACTTTCACGTTTGGATCGGCCGGGGGGGCCCTGCATCTTGTACTGTACCGTGGATCGAAGGGTGGAACTTCTTGGCCGTGAAAAGTCCGGACCTAATAGTCACTGACGAAGCCATGCATGATTAGGTGAGATCACACCACGATGTCAGAGAACGCTTTCAGATTCTTGCATTTTGCGCAGGACGGATAATCGGGCTCGTTGAATTATCTCGGCGTGTCGCTTTGCTCGAGCAACAAACTTCTTCACCTCATCATAGTATTCGTCATCAACCCTCCTCATCTCATACATCCAGTGGGCTCGGTGCCTCTCCATCCTGTCTCCCTGCTCTTCCAAAAAACTCAAACCAAAAAAAAGAAGAAGAAGAAGTTGCACCATAGATCTAGATCTAGAGAAAGGCGTTTTTCTCTCTCCTCCATGGATAGGTCTAGAGAGGGGGATGAAAAAGAGGAAAGAAAGATGAAAAGAGGCATTTACCGATCAATTAGTGTCTTCTCCTCCCCAAATCAAAGCCAAAGACCCAAATCAAAGTTTTTGTCAAAATTTTGGTCAAAACCTCCCCACAAGTTGGAAGAGGAAGACCCGTGGAGGAAGACGAAGGGGGCGGCCCCATTTTATAGGCGTCGGGCCTTTTGCGTGGCGGGGCGCCCTAGTTTGCCCGCCACGCAAAGAAGGAGGGCGCGTGGCGGGCGCCCGCAAACGCGCCCGCCACGCTTAATATATTTTTGCGTGGCGGGCGCGTTCGGCGCCCGCCACGGTTAAGTTTGTCTTTGCGTGGCGGGCGTTAAGGCGCCCGCCACGTAAAAAGTGCGGCCCCAGCCCGGCGAAAGGGGGGCATTTCCGTGGCGGGTGCAAATTGTGCCCGCCACGAAAGATCTCGCCCCTGCTCATGAAATCGAATCGGTACTAGTGATTCAATAGCAGACGCCCTCTAGATTAGGATTTTATGCATCCAAATGTTTAGTATTAGTGAGTCCTTTTCACAATTGTTTTTCAAAATATCCATGGCAACAGTTGTACACAATCAAAGTATACAAGAATCATAAGCTTCTCTAAGATGAGCTGTGCGTATTGGTAATCCGTTTGGCTTAGCTCGCAGTTCTCTACGCACTAAAAGAATCAAAATAGCTGTTTTTTATGTTGAAGATAGAAAGGTAACTTAACATGAGAAGAAAAATTGAAACTGTTTACACCATCTAGCAAGACACTGGAGGAATGATTCAAACATCTTCAAGATATATTAATCTCTACAACATAAAAAGAACAAAGAGGGGATAATTTTTTGGTGCGACATTTGTCTTGGTTCTGCTCATCCGCCACCCATGCGACCTGGAGCGAGAAAAGGAAACAAATCGCCCATGCGACGCTGCCAATCACGCACCCAAACACGCTCATGATGCCCCGCGCAATAGAAAAGGAAACTTCCAAAGATCTTGACCGCACGGAAGGAAGGGAAAAAAGGTGCATGCAAGGAAACAAACCAATGCATGAAAGGAAACAATCATGCAATTAGTTTAACATGTAGGTGCGATAAGAACAAAAGAAGAAGAAAAAAACCGCACCTGCACCTCCAAGAAGAAGAAAAAAAACCGCACTCCGCCGGACGCCGCCATGCTCGCGCCGTCCCTCGACTCTGCCGACGTCGCCACGCTGAGGGTCTGCCTGCTCCTCTTCATCGCCCGAAAACGTAGGCACAGCCCGTCCCCGCTCGGCAGGAGCTCCACGGGGTGGCCGCGGGCCCATCAAGCTGCAACAGCTCTCCCTCGCCCGCGCAACTCATGCTCCGATGACTACGTCACAGCGTTCAACTCCTACACCCTCGTTCGCTGCTGCTACTATAGGTGTGCATTTTTACTAAATGTGATATAAATTACATGTGTATATGTTTATGTAGTTCTGTATGCTTGGAACCTGTGTGAACGAGGTGCTAATGGAACCTACTATTGAGATCATGCAAATTTTGTTTAACTATGAATTATTCTGTTCTGTATAGTAGTATGCAGTTAGAGAAATTACTGTTTTTGGTCAAGGAATATTTCACATCCTGATGCAAGACATTTGTAAATGTCTGAAACTTTGAAACATCAAACTGTAGATTATCTTAGGCCTATTTGTGCATTGCAGATTCAATTTTATATACCCTTTCTACGGAGTACTATTTGCCTAATTTGGTGATGTTACTATGATGCAAATGCGGATTCTTAAGTGCTATTTGTTGACTGCTCCAAAACTACGATAGGAAATGCTTCCTAGGCAACATCATGTGCTATTTGTCAACACATGTACTCCCTTCGTTTCAAATTTTGCAACTAATGTTGCTGCTACACATTTTTGTGCAGGCAAGTAAAAAACTGTGCATTTCCCATGTATAGACTATGTAACTCTATGAATATGTAGCATGAACTATTTTCTTAGTTGCTGCTACTGATTTTTTTATTAAATTTTGTATTTCTGATCAGTGAAATTTTACACTTGACAGGAAGCATGTTCTAGGTTGGGACCATGACCTTTGAACTAGAAAATAATCTTGCACTTTTTCAAGCCCTTTCCTGTGCTTAGTGTCTCATGAAGGAGTGATGCCCTCTCAAATTTGCATGTATACAATATTTGATGGAAGTAAGAAGATAGGCTGAACAAGCATGTTCCAAATGTAAATTACTACAAATGAAGAAAAAAAAATGTCCTTGCACCTGTTCCTATTGAATATACCAAACCATTTTGTATTGAATAATTTAGCGACTTTAAATATATTAATCTTGGCCCAGGTAAAGTTTCTAGCTTACAGACTAGACATACTTGACCATGGTCCATTTTTGTTTACAGGAGTGCATCTTAGTTTGCCTCATACTCCATTCGTCCCAAATTAAATGTCGTTTTGGGTTTCCATGCTACAAGTTTGACTAGATTTGTAGAAAATAAGTGCAATGTTTGTGTTTCCAAATAATTTTGTTAAAAACTAGACTCAAAGATGTTTCCAATATTGCTAATTACATAATATAAATGTTAATAATATTTAATATATATTTAATCAAAGTAATTTCTCGAGAAGCGAGAATGACAATTATTTTGGGATGGAGGGAGTATATTGTATTAGTTTGAAGGTGCATCTAAAAATAAACAATTTAGGTGTTGATAGTAGATTTTTAATCATTGGCTTCTAAGGAGGTGCTTAGTAATAAAGAGAACGACAAGTTGTGGTTGCAAGACATTTGACTTCACAAAGCGAGCCTCTGAAGCCACGCTCTCTGTGATTGTGTTACTTTCATGAATTTTAACGCCGATTTCTTGAATTAAATGTCACTTTAATTTCATGAACTTTGTCTTTTTGGATTAAATGTCACTTTAACGCTGATATTTAATTTTTACAATATTATTATCTTATCATGCGATCTCGTGTGTTTTGTATTTGAAAATGTTAGTTATCCCGTAGCAACGCATCGGGCACGCTACCTAGTACAGTAAAAAAAGATAGAATGAGTTTGCTTTCTAAGTAGTACTCCCTCTGTCCCATGGAGTTTGTCGTTTTTGACTTTTGAACTTTATGTTTGACCATCCGTCTTATTCAAAATATTTATACAAATAATAAAATAAATTAATCAATATTCAAGTATCTTTATTGGTAAAACAAATCATAAAAATAAATTATATTTGTGCAAAAATTTGAATAAGACGAATGATCGAAAATGATGGCACGGAATCCGTGGTGACAAACTCAATGGGACGGAGGGAGTAACTATGTATTACAGAAAAAAAATGCAAGTTTTAGTTTCTACAAACTCAGAGATCAAAGTGAACTCGAGAGAATTACAACTAGCCACCCATGAAAAAAAATCGCGCCATGGAAAATAACGTTTTCCATTTCTTGCCGCTATTTCCACTATAGCGGCCGCTATAGCGTGAGCTGGATTCTCATGCTATTGTGCCAAATATCACCAAATAGCGCGATAACATCAAACAGTGGCAAATAGCACCAAATAGCGTGCATTTTAGCGGCGCTTTAGCGCCAAATAACGCCAATAGTGCACGTAGCACAAAAAGAGCAATAGCGTCGCGGCACTTGTTTTTGGCCGCTATAGCGCCAAAAAATATCGCTTATTTTTTTTCATGGCTAGCAGCTATAAGATTTTATTATTATTAAAACTTCAAAGAGATTTTTTTATAGACACGTACGTGGTGCACATGCATCTCCACTAGTACTATAAATGAGCGTTCAGGTTTGTTACTCAGGAATTTCCTTACCCACCACTCAATGACACGTGGACCTGTAGAAACAAAACACACAGGAACATATGGAACACCTTCGTTCCTCACTTGGGCGCAATGGAAGGCACTGACTTTTTTCACTCGGCCCCGTCTCTACCCGCCCGCGAGTACACACCGCGGCAATCCACGGTATCCTCGAGATAGTCACGACGTTTCATGCCTTACTGCCTTGGGGACGATCGCTGGGCGCTACCTATCACGGTCTGTCCCGGCGACGCGCGGCCAAAGCTGCCAGACACCACGAATGCCCGTCCAACGAGGCCTCCGACGTTACTGCGCGCGGCAGAGCACCGGTTACCCGTCCAACGAGAGCAACCACCCTTCGCTCGATCTCCGACGCAACACCCTGACGCGGCCCGACGATCGCAGGGCGCTACCCTTGGCGCGCCGGCGGAGGCCGCGCGGCAGCGCAGCAGCAGATCCCGTCAACGAGAAGAAAGTGGAGGAAGGGGAGGATCTGCGCCCGCACACCGGTGTGTGCTTGCCGCAAATAGGTACATAACATGCACGTATACATGGCATGGATTGATTGACTTCCTTTTAAATGCATGCATATGCTACGTACGGATCTTGCTTGTTGCATGAACAGAAATTGGTTGCCATGAGTTAGTTTCGTAAGTACGCAACTAGATTAGATTGCTTTTGACAGTTTCTGTGAGTTAACTCTTACGGCTACGAGATGATCAGAGTACAAGCTAATCGGCAATTCTTGTACTAATTCATGCATAAATCAATTGGTGTACTAATCCATGCAGCGGCGCTGATGATAGACCTTGTCGCTGTTGGAGCAGGATCACCTCGTTCTCCTTGGAACGTCGACGACGAACGGCGCCGTGGTGACCACGGTGACCGGCGAGTAGATGTAAACTGGAAGAAACAAAACAATGCAAACGATGATAACAACGATATGTTGCTGCCAATCTCGCAGCGTTCCACAACCTCTTGATCTCTTTATTTATAGCCTTTAATCATTACAGACTCCCACGCCACGACGAGTCGGTGCGCGATGTCGTTGCACCGCAGCGCGCACGCCTCATGCGCCGGACACAACATGGCGTGTTCTACTATCTAGACTCCGGGTAGATTACAATCGGGCATGTCACCAATCGTATCTCCCTCTACCTGACTCCAAACGCTAACTGAATGAAAGATTACAAGACTCTTAGTGCAACAAATTGGCTAACAAAACACCCCTAATCTTGTTGCACGTCAACGACACCAAGAGCACTTCTAAGTTCTATGAACCTAACCCGACCGGCGACTTTTGTGAAGATATCCGCCAGCTGCTCCGCTGTGCCCACATGATCTACCTCCACCTTTCCTTCCTCGATGCATTGCGAAGAAAATGATACCTCGTGTCTATATGTTTACTTCTATCATGATACACGGGGTTCTTGCTCAGCGCAATAGCGGACATATTGTCCATCAACAGCTTCACCGGTGCCTCTTTCACTCCCAACATGTCAGCGATGAGTCGGCAACCACACACCTTGACAGGGCCGCTGCTGCTGCTGCCACATATTCAGCTTCCGCACGAAGACAATGCCACAATTCTGCCGCTTGTGCGTGCCCAGGTCACCATGTTGCCTCCAAGGAAGTACACCACCCCCTCGTAGTGCTTTTTCTCGTCTTCCACATCTCCTACGAAATCACTATCACCGAAACCCAACAGCAATGGTTTCAGTTCAGCTCCCTGATATACTTGCAACCATAACCGATGGTGCCTTTCGGGTATCTCGGATACGCTTGACAACAGTCCAATGAGATTTGTTTGGAGCCTCCATATATCTAATGACCACTCCAACTGCAAATGCTAAGTATGGTCTAGTATTAACAATGTACCGAAGACTCCCAATAATGCTTCTATATTCAGTCACCTTCACAGCTTCTCCTTCCTTGCTCTTGTAAAGTTTCAGTCTTTGTTCCATGGGTGTGTCACAGGGATTGCAACCTGCCATACCCGACGTCTCCAAGATCTTCTTGGCATAGGAATTCTGACTGATAGTGATCCCTTCTTCCTCCTGCTTTACCTCTATTCCAAGGTAATAGCTAAGCAAACCAAGGTCACTCATACTGAACCTGTTCATCATCTCCCTTTTAAACACTTCAATGTCATACGCTTGGTCCCGAGATGATCAAGTCGTCCACATAAACCCCTACAATGAGAAAGAGGACTGTTTGCTGTTCCTTCTATAGAGAGCATGATCCATACTACTTTTCACAAAACCGAGTGCCAACAACTCTTGATCAAGTTTGGCATTCCAGGCCCTAGGCGCCTGCTTCAACCCATACAAGGCTTTTTCGAGCTTTAACACTTTGTCATCAACCAACAATGAAACCCGAGGTTGCTTCACATAGACGGTTTGAGAGATCTCCATTCGTAAAAGCGGACTTAACGTCCATATGGTGTACCTCCCATCCACCCCCGAGCTGCCAAAGCCGGTAACACCCTCACCATTTCTATTCTAGCTATTGGTGCAAACACTTCCTCAAAATCCACCCCTTGTACTTGAGCATAGCCCTTGGCCACCAATCGTGCTTTGTGCTTCACAATATTTCATTCGGATCCTTCTTTTGTAACACCCCGAATTTTGGCCATTTTAAAATTCGCTAAAATTCAAACTTTTTCGAAAATCTCGGTTTAATTTGTAAGCCTTAATAATATTTTATGCTTAATTCGAAAACTTGAGGACTAGAATAATAAATTCTATCTCCTTGAATTTTTGAAATACATAAAATATTATATTTCATTTTCTTAGATCCAAAAGGAGTTGACAAATATTGGGAAATAATAGAAAGAGGAGAAATAAGAAAGAATGGAAAGGAGAAGAAAAAAAAAGGAAATAGAAAGGAGAGAGAAAAACAAAGAACCCGGCCCAGCCCAGCTTTCCCTCGTCCCTCCTCTCTTCCTCGCCGAATGGGCCGGCCCACCAAAACCACGGCCGTGGCCCATCTTCTTCTCCTTCTCTCCTAGGCTCAATGACACGCGGGGGCTCCGGTGGCTGGCACCACCTCCCTCCTGGAGATGGCGACCGAGGCCACAGCACCACAAGCGTCGCCGGGACCACATGCACCTCCCTGCCCGCTTGCCGAGCCGGGGCCGCGCGTTAAGGCGCACGAGAGCAGCGCCGGACCCAGCCGCCGAGCTGTCCCATCGTGCCGAGCCAGCTCACCCCTCGTCATCCAGCGCCGACAAGAACGACGCCGGCAAGGCGGCGACCTGCGCCGCCGCTGTTAGAGCCACCATGGCGAGCCCGGACAAGACGGCAGCCGGCCGGGCGATGGTGCGAGGAGGACGGGCCACGCTTTGCGCGATGTACCGCTGAAACACCGCGTCGCCAGGCCGTCCACAGCCCCGCTGCCATCAAGCCAAACAGTGGAGGCGACGACCCCGCGAAGCTGTCCGCCGGTCACCGTGACAAGACCCCACGACGGGATTCCCGGCCAGCTAGGCGACCGGCATCGAGAACGACGAGAACAGACGAGGAGAAATGCTCCGAGGTCCACGGGAACAGCACCGGATGCCGGAGCGCGAGAAAATATCTCGGCCGAGCACGCCGCCGCACCGGCTATAAATAGCCTCGCCGATGCCCCATTCGACCTCCCCCGAGCACGCAAACTCCGCCAGAGCCGTACCACGGCGCTCGCGCCCTTACCCCTCTCCTTTCTCCTCGCCGGTTCGAGTTTTCCCCAACCGGAAGTCCGCCGCCGCGACTAGGGTTACGACGCCAAGGTCGTTCGAGTCGCTGTGGGTCGCAATTGGTGCACCGGTATGATCGCCCAGACCTTCCTCTTTCGATTACATCGATTATCTTGCCCTATTGTGTTGTGTAGCATGGCATCCGAGAGCCGCCGCCCGCCGGAGCTGCCCGCCACGCCGCCGTCGTGGAAGGCACCATGCCAGGCCCTCCCACGCCCACCCCGTAGGGTCCAGGATGGCGACCGACAGGATTGCCCCCTCACGGCGAGCAACGAGAGGGATGACGGCCGCTTCGGCCGAAGTCCGGAGGCGCCGCCGCTGAGAACAAAGAGGGACGGAGGCCGTCCCGTGGCCGGCCGTCCGCCTCGGTGGCCGCCGTCTACCACGGCCAATAGGACACACGCACGTGTCCCGTCCCCGTCCACCGCCGTCTCCGTCCCGTCAAGGCCACGTGGGATCCCCGGGACCCACCGGGTCAGTCCGCAGGGTGACAATACGCTCGCGTGTACCGAGATGTAAATGCTATGTACACACGGCTAATGTACACCACGAATGTTATAAATATATTTTCCGGGTGTCAGAAAAAATTCCAGAAAAAATATGTAAATAAACTAGATTATGTGGAGATGATTGTCATGATTTTTATTATATTGTTCCTTTAATAAAATATTGACATAAAAATCCCACGAGGTTTATTATCCGGAATTAAACTTCGAAAATCATAACTTCCGATCCGTAACTCCGATTTAGGTCAAACCACTTCCAAAGATTTTTCTAAAATCGTTCTCTATCTGTTTATCATGATTTCGCCTATTATCACATGGTGTATTTTATCGCTATTCATTCGCCCTAATATTTATTCGATTAATCTCGCGAACGTGGAAGTAGCCAACGAAGACCTATATCGAGAATTGCAACCTCGATTACATCGCGAGCCTAACGACGTATACAACCAAGGCAAGTCCTTACCCCCTAATAATGTTGACCTAAATAATTAACCTCATCATTATGAGATGATAATCATGGTTTATATTGCTATGTGAATAATATGATGCATGATATTATAATATGACTAAGTGAGGTCAATAGAACCTAATTAATAATGAGAACCATCCAACAAAAGGTGAGTGGTGATAGTCTACATGGAGGTAGACTAGTCACAATCGGGGATTAATCCCGCGGAGAGATGCTCGCCTCCCTAAGGACCGGTTCATAGACCATCTACCTAGTGAGATATCACGCATGACCACACGTCGGGATGGGGCGACTTGATCTCACACCCCATTGGGTCAAGGTATATTGTATGCCTAGGAGGCCGGTGGTAGGCAAAAGGGCTATCGGGAGCAGACATGGGGAGAGTGGCCCCATGGTCCGGTTGGCGTGGTTGCCGAAAGTGGTCTTCCACGAAAAACCTTTGGCGCAATGTTATCGTATACAAATTTATAAGTTAACGGTCTTTGAGTGATCATCCGAAATGCCGAGTGCTATGGGATGCTGAGTGATCTTCCCATTCCCAACCCCCGAGAAACCTTTGGTAGAAGATATACCGAAACCTAGGAGGCATCCAAGCGGGTACGAGGTCTCGTTGGATCTTTTCTGACCACCGATCATGGAAGGAGATGATCCATCGTGTGGGGAAATTGTACAACCTCTGCTTAGAGTTTTATTTAAATCTATTCGAGTAGGCACGTCCTTGGCATGGGCAAATGCTAGGCCGGATCATCTATGATTAGACTTTCATACTAATGATGACTAACCGTTTGTGCTTGTTGTTGATGATAATCTTATCTAAGCTAATCGAACTAGCCGGCAGCTTTTAGAGTCTCGCTAGGGCCCAAACCCCTAATAACCACCAACCCCTGTGTGGACTTGCCGAGTACTTTTGTACTCACCCGTTGTTAATTTTCCGAGTTAGGCCCGGATGGGGACTTCGGCTACGATGACCACGATAAGGCAATGCAGGATGATTAGACGTTTACGCCTTTGGAGTTTCTAGGACCAGGATATTGACACTAGGGTTTCGACTACGCTCAAGTTGCTTGTGGGTGTGATATGATAGGAGCCACTATGCGCTGTAGCAAACTCTGATAAATAAACAATTAGCCACAGCATGGCTTAGGTTTATCCACCGTTGTGTAACCTCTAAGACAAAGACCCTCGAGTCACTTATGTAAGACCTTAATTATCCTATCAATAAAAGCTTCGCACTTTTTTTATAAATAAATCTGTGTCCACTCTTGTCTTATAAAACGTATTAGCGCTTGATCCTGGCACTAATACGTGTAACTAACGACCCATTAAAAGTGGGACGTGACATTCTTAACTTTGAATACCCATTTCAGGCCGATGGCCTTCTCGATTCCTTGGCAAAGTGTCTGACTTCCCAAGTCTTGTTTGCTTCTATAGCTTGCATCTCCTCCTGCATAGCTCTCCTCCAACAAGTTTCAGAGAGAGCCTGCTCAACCGTACTCGGTTCTTCCGCAGCTACTAAACAAACAGCTTGATTCCAACAACTCGCAAAGCCTCTAATAGCAAGTGGTGCTCCTTCGAATCTGCCGATCCACCCGGAGGTGGCGTTGCCCATTGAATCTGATTGCCTACCGGGGTGGCAGGTGAAGTACTACCACCACTACTTGGAGATGGAGTTGTCGGAACAGGAGATCCAGCCCCAAACCCGTCGCCTGAACTGACTGATTCAGCTGTGTCTTCTATTGTCGGATCGTCAACAGTAACCTGTTCTTCATCAGTGTCATCAGGATAGGTAAACATGGGCGTGATATCTTCTTCCACGCTGGCCACGGCTTCTGTTCCTTTCACCCCCCAACTCCAGCTCTTCTTTTCATTGAAGATCACATCCCTGGAGATTATCATCCTCTTGCTTGCTGGATCATAAATCCGATAAGCTTTAGTTCCTCGCTCATAGCCAAAGTACACACCAGGAACCGATCTGTTAGACAGCTTTGTTATTCCAGGACCAACCTTTTTGGCATAACACACATACCCAAACGTCCAGAAGATGCCGGACACTGGCTTCTTGCCAAACCACGCTTCAAACGGAGTTTTCCCATCCAAGCTCTTTGTGGGTGAACGATTCAAGAAGTATACTGCAGTTGACACTTTGCCTCTCCCCAAAATCTGCCTTTGGCACCCCGCATACCTTTCGAGGGCAACGAGCCATCTCAACCACCGATTGATTACGACGCTCGACTACCCCGTTCGTTGTGGGGTGAACGGTGTTGTTGTGTTTCTCTTGATGCCAAGCTCATTGCGATGGCTCCCAAATACTCCTGAATTGAATTCCCCTCCTCTGTCAATCCCGAACGCCTTCAACGTGGCCCACTTTCAGTCTCGGCTGCAATCTTGATCTTCTTGAAACACTCGAATGCCTGATCCTTTGAGCTTAACAACTCCAGCCACATATAACGACTGAAATCATCGACGATCAACAGAAATCTTGTCTTCCACCAGGTGTGGCTGGCGTGATCGGGCCACACAAGTCTCCATGTACCAATTCAAGCCCAGCTTCTGCTCGATATGTCAAGGCATGAGGAAACGGGGTATGGTGGTGTTTGCCAAGTGCACAACCATCGCATACTTGCTCTCCTCGCTGAATCAGTGGAATCCCCTCCACCATCTTATTCACTCCTAGATCCCGTAGAGACCTGAAGTTTAGGTGACCGTAGCGCGCATGCCACAGCCACGACGCCTCATCCATCCTCGACAATAGGCAGACAGGTACAGTAACATTGAGCTTCAACTTGTAGAGACGATCCTTCCTCTCGGCTCTTATCAGAACACTTAGAACACCATTAGATCGCTCGAACACAGTCATCACGCCATGATCAATCTCAACTCTGCAGCCAGCTTCCTCCAACTGACCAAGGCTCACAATATTGCAACGGAGAGAGGGAATGTAGTATACCTTGGTAAGGACTCGGTGGACCTGGTTGTTCCCGGCTATCGTCACAGCACCGACCCCGCAGATCTCCACCTTCGATCCATCTCCAAACCTCACCGCCCCGTTCACCGTTTCGTCAAGAGAAGCCAACGAGTCCCGACAGCCCGTCATATGGTTCGTGGCTCGGCGTCGAGCACCCAGCTCCCTTAGAGTATTACGGCGGGAAAACGCGTGTTCGATTTAAAACACGCCTCGCCCTTTGCTCCGTGGTGCGAACCACATTACAGACTCGAGCCACCAACAGTGCTCCATTCTCCCCGTGTGCATTGGCATGGTGAGCTACTTCCTGCCTCTCTTGCTTCTTCTTGCACTCAAAGCCACAATGGCCGTATATGCCACACCGGCGACATGTGCCCTTCCAACGCGGTGTACCCATGGACGTGAGTCACCACCGACCATCACGAGAATCACCACCGGCATCCTTGCGCGCGGTTTCCGATTGCTTCTCCTTCTTGAATTGTTGCCCGTCTTCCCCTCCTCCCTTCGTCTTCGAGGTGTATGATCCGGACAACATGCGGCTCTTATTCTTAGCCGCCCATTCTTCTTCGATCAAGAGGAGTTTCCGGCCTTCTCCGTGACTTGCTCCACCGTCGGGCTGCATGCGCTCCTCGGCCCCCAGCGGTGACCGATCAGTCTTCAATTGACAACTTCTTGAGATCTTTGAACATCTCAATGCTCACCGCCACCGGCCATACTTTGGTGGCACAACCGGAGAAATTTCTTCACGATCGTTCATCCGTGATGCTCTCTTCCCCGAGTCCTCGAAGATCGACCACGAGCTTGGTAATTCGATGGCAAAATCCTCGATCGTTTCTTACGGCGAGCGTGATCGACTCAAATTACGCCAACAAACGGGGGCGTTGACCTCCTTCACCCGATCTGCCCCAAGACGCATCGTCTTGATGGCTTCCCAAGCTTCCTTGGCCGTCTTCTTATTGAGCGACAACGAGTGCATCTCCAATGGCACTCCACGAAGCATTGCGCCCAACGCCCGATCCTTGCGTCTCTCGGCTTTCTCTCCCTTCTCAATTGCTTCCCGGAGATACATGCCTTCTAGATTGCATTGGATGTGAGAGGACCACACCTGATAATTGGCCCCACAGTAAGCATTGGCGGGATAGATTCTGGCGGCCCGGTTGTATGCCTTCTCCATCGCATCCTTGTCGACATCACCCATGATGATCTGTCTTTGGCGTTCGGCTTCCTTCTCTTCGACGAGACTCGCGACCTTGTCTAGCTTGTTCTACCAACTCTCACCACCACCCGCGGACGTCTCGTCACCGGCTCATTACCACTTGTTGGGCGGGATCACCTCGTTCTCCTTGGAACGTCGACAATCGAACGGGCGCCGTGGTGACCCGCGGTGACCGGCGCGATAGATGTAAAATGGAAGAAACAAAACAATGCAAACGATGATAACAACGATATGTTGCCGCCAATCTCGCAGCGTTCCGCGACCTCTTGATCTCTTTATTTATAGCCTTTAATCATTACAGACTCCCACGCCATGACGAGTCGGTGCGCGACGCCGTTGCACCGCGGCGCGCACGCCTCATGCGCCGGACACGACATGGCGTGTTCTACTATCTAGCTCCGGGTAGATTACAATCGGCCATGTCACCAATCGTATCTCCCTCTACCTGACTCCAAACGCTAACTGAATGAAAGATTACAAGACTCTTAGTGCAACAAATTGGCTAACAGTCGCTCATCTGAGTCATCTCTCCTTGTGAAGCGGCACCAGCAACCACCGCCAGACGACGTCCAACAGACGGACGGCCCGTCGTAGGACACTGCCCATCGCAATCCATCGCTCGTCATCGCTCTCTCTGCCAGCAACGCGTCCCCACCGGCCGCCCATGGGAGTCAGGAACAGCAGCGCCTTCACGTGACCCGTCCGGCCCATCGCAGTTCATCGCTTGTCGCGAACTCTCTCGGCGCCGCCGCCGGTCTGCCAACGTTAGGAACACAGCGCCTTAAACGGCAACGATGAGGTCCTAGCAGTGGAGACGAGCTCCGGCGAATGCACTGTTGACGAAGGGGCCTGCAGGGATCGAGGACGATGTCACGTTGGCGAACAGGGATGTTCACAGCAATCCTTTCATTGTCTTTGTGCGTGTTTATTGTTATGGCTAAAGATGAACATTACAAGCTAACACAACATGTGCAATCGTGTACTAATCCATGCAAGATCTTGTGAAATTCGGAAGAAAATAATAATAGATCTAAATAATGTAACATTAATTTTATTACACTGATAGCTTTATTTCCTGCCTGTGAAAAAATATGGTTTTGCATTTGTTACTCTAACCAAATTTCTTCAATTTTAGTGATTTATGATCAATTGTGTGCGACAGCTAGCGTAGGGCAGGTCAACGTGCTTCTTAACCTCGCTCTGTGACGAAGGTATGCAACCAAAATCCTGTTCTATAGTTCAAATAATCTTGCGATGGATGTGAATTATTTTTGTTCGTCATTGACCCTGCCGTTAGGCGTGGATTCAGAATTCCGATTTAGAGTGTTCTAATTTCCTTAGTAGACAATAATTAATGTAGAATGGATTATTCTTATGTTATGTGTGTTGCTCTGAAGACATTTTTCGTGATCGAACGTTTCTTTCAGAAGGTGATCCTGCAGTTATAGTTGGTTGTCATATTTCAAAGATTATTCCAGCCCAATTGGTTTGTACTCTTTTTTTTTGCTTCTTTTATATTAGATTTACAGTCAATACCCATATTATTCTTCGTCATTTTCTGTTTTTAATTTAATTTAAAATGCCTACGTACATGTGGTTGTCAAATCTAACACAAGGTCAACGTCTGAAAAGAAAGTTTAGCCATGAATTTGATGGTAGAAATGATAATTATGAAACTATTATAATTATAATAGGATGACATCTGTCCTAGGCTTTCTATCTATAAACACGTGCATGGCGCACGTGCATTGCCACTAGTAGTATGTAATGAGAAACAAAAGGACGTCTTCAGCGGTTGGATCTAAGGGTAAGAGAGAGTAGAAGTTAGACTAATTAGTATAGGTAATGGCAGCAATGAAGAGATTAGTGTGTGGCTTTTAGAAAAATTCATAAGTGCTACATTATTAGTGGTAGAGATTATCAATCCAAATAATCATGTATGTCACTATGAAAATATATTCCAAAAATATATTGCTATGATGATTCTAAATTCTCGTTTATATTATTGGTAAGATAGAAAAAAACTAATTAGTACACATGCATGGGGCATGTTTAGATGCAACATATGTGCATTAAGCAATAATGTGAATATCAATTCTTAGTTCAAATAGATAGCTAAAGCCAAAACTTCAACTAATAACATGCATAAATGAAGGTATATGATGCAAAAGTGAAAAAAATATGAGCGGGGATGCAAAAGTATATAAAGTAATAGTAACTATAAAGTCTATCACAAACAAATAAAGATAAGAAAGTATATGTATGAGCATTCTATTAGAATATACACACTACCAGAGCTCAACTAAACACACATGGAGATGTTTTGCAATATGAATGATGATAGAAAAATAGATATAAAGTAATTGTAACTAAAGGCTATCACAATATAATAAATAAAATAAGAACAATTTATTAGTATTCTATTATAATATAAACACAACTAAAAATACGTATAACACAAAGGGAGATGCGATGAAAAATGGACAACTATAGGACAAAAATATTACATACAACAATTGGGAATTAAAATTGTCACAATCAGATTCAGATAAGAAAATATATCTACATAAGAACTATGTTAGAATAACAGCAAATGAAAGGAAAAAAAAATGAACAACTGTAGTTAGTAACATATTATAAATTTTTAATGCTTGACCTACGATAGCACGGGTTGAGGGAATAGTGATAACAAAATACAGGGCATATTACCTGTACACTGTATCTGTATTTGATGTGCTTAAGCTTGTCGTAGTCTTCTCCTGAAATGCTGCATTGGTCAAACAGCTTATAATTACATTGCTTAAGGGTCAATGTCTTCAAGGAGATCAGACCAATGAGGCAAGCACTGCAATTTGGGAGCGTCAACTTCTAGCTCCTCGAGAGACGTCAGATCCCCCAACCAATCTGGAAGCACAGAAAATTCCAACAGTCCAATATCTTCAAGCACCTAAGGTTTTGACACTTCTGGACGCCCCCTGGTAAGGTGGTCAGATCACTGTTGGATTTAATAGTCAATTTGCTCAGGTTGATGCCGTGTTGGAGAAGCTCTAAACCACCAGAGAAGCCAAGGATATTTGTTTCTGCATCAAGACTAGAACCTGGTGAAGACCCAATAAATTGTCCAGGTGATAGTTGTACCTCACGGCATGATTCAATTATACGCCTTATACATCCTAGAAAAGCTGAACCGAGTGATAACCTAGGGTATCCCTCAGTGATCAGGTATTGGAATATTTTGATATGGTCATTGAATCCACAGATGTTTGCTTCCAACTCCAACATAAGTAATTTGGAAGGAAGCTGTGAATATGCTTTAACTTTTTCAGATGATAGTGATAGTTTACTGCATGATTCAATTATACGGCTTATGCATCCATGAAAACCTGAGTCAAGCTTCAACCTTGGGCATCCCTTCACGATGAGGTGTTCAAGTGAAGGAAATATTTCTCCATGCAATTGCTGTTCGTTGTCATTCCAAGACATTTGTCCAGCAGGCGGCTCCAAGTTCGTGGACCAGACCTCCAAATTTTCCATGCCATCAATATGAAGTTTCCTCAGTCTCCGGAATGGGCGCTTGCCTCCATAAAAACTGTAGTCCACTCCTCGGATATTAGGCATATTTGAAATGTGCAGTTCTTCAAGATTTGCTAGCTGCCCTAGTGACGGGAGATGTTCGCATCTTGGTATACCAACCAGGTCAATCTTCAAAAGATTTGGAACATAGAGATTGGCATTGCAGAACCATGCACAAAATGTGGCACTCTGATAACCTCTTATCTCAAGCGCTGATAAATTCGGATGAGGCTGGAGTCTTTGGAGAACTGCAGAATCGTCGGTATCATTCTGATCGCCAGGTTGTCGCGACCATCTCAAACTCAACCTGTGGAGCTGGTCATATCTGCCTAAATCTCCAGGATCAACTTCATTGGCTTTCTTCACAAGCTGAAGGTTTGTAAGACATAGTTCCGTGATTCCAAAGTCTCTATTTTGATGGAGAAGCTGAAAATGAGCTAAATATACTACCTGTGAAGGTAAGATACAGTGTTAGACTGTTATCAACAGCAAGAGAACAGAAAAAAAAATATCCGCACAAGGAAGGTGCAGGGATGCACATGGAGGTGGGGCGCGCTGCGGGGTACCGCCAGTTCCTTACTTGCTGCCTCACCTGCAATCGTGAGGGGCATCATGCCCGCGACTGCGCATTGGCAGCATCCTTCACGGGCGACAAAAAGGGGACCCGCCATGTGCAAGGTTGATAAGTGCTCTTGTGGTTCGGATTAGTGACGAGCGATTGTCAATGAACAAAACACTTGAGTTGGGTTTGTGGACTAACCATGGTATGAGTGTATCGTCCAACATGGCCGTTGCTTGTGGTGCGCAGGTGTGGAGGATGTAGACAGTGGTTGATAGCGAAGTGAAAGTCAAGTAGGGACGTGATGCGCCGATGTACCAGGAGTGGTGAAGGACGGCGTGGAGGGACCAAGAGGCCAGGTGACCAGCCGCAGTGGTTGATACTTGAGGAAATTAACAAGGGCAAGTGTACATAGAGGAGTGACTAGTCGGTGCCGGCTGCCTGAATGGCTTCGCCGACGGCGATCAGCAACGGCTGACGAACTCTCTCTCGCTCACAACGTGGCACTGGATCACGAAAGGGATCACGAGAGTGGTTTATTCGCCGCACAAGGTCACAACCTTAATTTCCAGGCTTTCTTTCTTCTCTTGATTGAGTGGTGAATGGTGTACAACGACCCCATGATTCTAGGACCCGATTTCCCCACCATGCCGGCTCACGCTGCGTCGTGCCCGCCTTTGGCGCGGAACATTTCATACTGGCGTGGCGATGAACACACTCGGTCGCACCGTGAACACAACATGGCTCTGACCTGACACTGTTACAACATGCAACTAGCTAGTTACTGAATGTAAACATGACCTAACAATGCATCTAATGATTTTACATCATGACAATAACGTGCATGGGATTGAGTTCAACATTTCACCCCCTAATCCCGTTGCACCTCGACAACTCCTAGCTGCTGACAAAGCTCCTTGAACCTGACACGTTGCCCGAGTGCCTTTGTTAGGATGTCCACGAGCTGCTCCTTCGTGCTCACGTAACCAACGTTGACTTCTCCTCTTTCAACACGATCTCTAATGAAATGAAACCTTGTGTTGATATTGCTTCTATCATGGTGAACAGGGTTCTTACTAAAAGCAATTGCTTATTGTCAACCAGAATCCTCACTCTTGGTGCCCGAATGCCGAGCAGCTCTCCCATCAGCCGACTGAGCCAAATTCCCTGACATGCTGCATTTGCACTAGCAATATACTCAGCTTTGCAAGAGGATAATGCCACAACTCTCGATGCCCATGTCACTATACTTGACCCGAACAGGAACACCGACCCACTAGTACTTTTCCTGTCATCAACATCGCCGATCAGGTCACTTTCACTGTACCCAACAAGTTCAGTCGAACCTTGCCTCTTGTAGACACAACCAAAACGTACTGTACCTAAGAGATACCTTAAGATCTGTTTCACAGCCGCCCAATGACTTGCCTTAGGGTCCTACATGTACCTGCTCATGATGCCCACAGCATAGGCAATACCTGGCCTAGTGTTGATCAAATATCTTAGACTACCAATGATACTTTTGTACTTGGTTTTGTCAACAAATGGTGTCTTGTCATTCTTGCTCAATTTGAGTCTTTACTCCATAGGCACAACGCAAGGATTGCAGTCTTTCATGCCTGCTTGTTCTAGGATCTTCAAAGTATAAGAGCTCTTTTCTTCAAAAAAAAAGTATAAGAGATCCGGCACAACTTTGTCATTCCCATCTGTTGATCAACTTGAATTCTTAAGCAGTAACTAAGGAGCCCCAAGTCACTCATACTGAAGCTTGCCATCATCTCCTTCTTGAATAGTTTAATGTCTAGCTACCTTGTTGGAACCTATAATTATTAGGTCATCAACATAAACACCCACTAGCAGAAAGCCATTTTGATCTGATCTCCTATAGACAACATGTTCTAGAGGATTTCTCACAAAGACAAGCTTCAGTAATTCACTGTCCAGTTTAGCATTCCATGGTCTTGGAGCCCAACACAGCCCATACAAAGCTTTCTTCAGATTTAGCACTTTATCACTGCCACCTCTTTAAGCCCCTACACGTGCCGGATCCAAGGCCCGGATCGGCGCGTGGATGGGTGCTACCCGCCCCCACCGGTGGATCCCCGGGGCGTGTTCGGGGCCCGTCCCCCGAGCCCTCCCTCTTCCCCTAGTGGACCGCCTCCCCCTGTGGCTACTTGTGCCACACTCGGGCAGCGGTGGCTCAAGGGCGGGCGCCGAGCCTCCTCCTCGCGTGCGGGCGCCTCGGCTATAGTGGATCGCCTCGGCAACCGCGAATTCTACCCCGATCCGCCGCCGGTGAGGTCGGTGCACGCGGATGCCGGGCGCGAGCAATAGGCACAAGCGATGAGGACCCGTTCCTCGCAGCCTCCCATGTGCCCTTAGCCCGCGGTGTCGCCGCTAGCCCGGTGCTCCCGGGGCGGTGCTGCTCGAGGCAGATCCCATGCTTTGGCGGTAGCGGGTGGCCTCGCAGGTCGCTAAAGAAGTAGCCCGGGGTCCTTCGATGACCTTTCGGCCTTGCTCACGCTGCGTACCTGGTCGTGCAAAAGGTTGAGTCGTGGGTTGTGCTTTCACCATGGTGCTGTCGGTTGGTGCCGCACGCCAGCATTCGATGGAATGTCATGGGCGAGCCCGTTTGGTAGCGACACACGGTGCGCGCCTCCCATCATCACGGGCGAGTCTGCATGGCCCCCACGACGTGTGGCGGCGACCCGGCGCTGCCGGTCGCGCGCCTCCCATCGTCATGGGCGAGTTTGCACGGCCCCACGACGTGTGGCGGCGATCGGGCGTCGCGATGCGCCTCCGCCGTTGCGGGCGAAGTCCGCATGGCACCGCGACATGTGGCGGCGACCGGGCGCGGTCGGTGCGCGCCCCCGTCGTCGTGGGCGAGTCCACATGGCTACGCGACATGTGGCAAAGGATGCATATTATTGGTGTGTGCCTCCCATTGTCGCGGGCGAGTCGATCGGCTCTGGGGCGTGTGGGGGCGACCCGGTGTTGTCGGTGCGGCGCCTCCCGTCGTCCACGAAGCGATTCCGAGCGGCCCGCGACGCGTGTGGTGGCGGCGAAAGCAAGTGGTGGCGACAGCACGACGACCTCACCCAGATATAGCAGCAGCTTGATGTGGCTCTACCACAGGTTCTCACGAAAGCTTAGCCCCGATTACTTCCAGGCCAATGATGGTAATCTCCTTCTTGAAGGCATCATTGAAGAACCTCCTGTGTTGCCCCTGCTTTGACCACTCCGCTTAACTCTTTAGCACAAGACTCTGGTGTTTGCTTGGCTGACGATGGTGGCGCTGTAACGCCATCCACCTCCCTGGAGGCATCGTTGAAGAGTTCATGTGTTTGGCATTGTAATTTTCTTTTCCGTCTTGTGTTTTAGTGTGATGTCATGTATGGTTTTAGTCCTGTTTTCCAGGATTAACCGGATGACCTGGGTTTCTTCCCATTCACTAAAAATGTGGACTTTTTTTTGAAATGAAAGTAGGTGGGGAAGCTCTCTCTCTCTCCCCCCTCCGAATGGTTTTCAAAAAAAAAAATCACTGCCACCTTTGACAACAAATCTAGGAGGTTACTTGCAAATACACCTCCCCCTCAAATCACCATTCAAGAATGCTGACTTGACATCCATATGATGGACTTGCCATCCATATGATCTTGTGCCCTCTTCATGCCATCACCGTCAGGCTCAATTGTCTCCCAGATCTCAAGAGTCTCATAGTTGCATTGCATGAGCATCGCCCACTCTGTGTAATTGGAGCGGGTTAGCATTACCCACATGAGAGAACTCTCATGAACTCCATGTCCCAAGCCGCTCGATGTCGCTTTCACCCATCTTCGCCGCCGACTTCTTCGTGGAAACACACGCACCTTCCGTGGTCGCGTTGAGGAGGGGGCTCACGGAGCCATCGAAGAACATGCACTATCGCTTCGATACCGCTTGTTGGCACTCGCTGCCTGAATGGCTTCACCGATGGCCATCGGCAACGACCAATGAACTCTCTCTCTCTCTCGCTCACAACGTCGCACTGGATCATGAAATGGAACAGGAGATTGGTTTATTCAATGCACAAGGTTGCGACCTTTCCGGGCTTTCTTTCCTCTCTTTATTGAGTGGTGAACGATGTACGCTGATCCTAGGATTCTAGGATCTAATATCCCCACCACACCCGCTCATGCTGCATCGTGCCCACCTTTGGTGCGGGAATGTTTCGTACGTGGCGTGGCGATGAACACACACTTGGTCCCACCGTGAATGCAACACGACTCTAGGCTTACACCGTTACAACATGCAACTAGCTAGTTGCTGAATGTAAACATGACCTGACAATGCATCTAATGAGTTTACATCATGACAATAACGCCCACATGATTGTTTTCAACATGACCGTGTTTACCAAGTCAAGATGGCTGTCGAAAGCAAGTCTAGCGGAAGGCTTTGGAAGACTAGGGCGTCAATTGGTCAAGGACGAGGTCACAGGTTTGCGCCAAAATCACCGGGTAGACGGTTTTCATGCTTGGACCTCAAAACCCGGTTGAGGTTTCGAGGAGGAAAGGAGTGGAGGAATGGTGGATGATGTGTCTAGGCGAAGCAACTCCACGCAGGAAGCGTGGCCGCCCAATGTGTAGAAATCAAGTTGGACCATAGTGTCCTCAGGTTAGGCAGTTCTCTCTAAATGTATCTAGGGGCAAAATGGGGAATGTGTAATATACCGGTAAATAAGAGATGGCTTCCCCCAAACCATGTCACCTCTTGCCGTTTTCATTTCTTCCTTGTATCTCTAGGTATCCCCCCTCTAGGTTTAGATCAAGAGGTCTGCCGATGACCTAGTGTCCCGATATAATTGAAACTGATATTTTGGTTGGGAATGGTGGCCTGAATCCTCCTCTCAGTCATCTAGGATTCGGATCAAGAGTTGAGCCTTGTGATTTTGGTTTTTCTTCATTTTCTCCATTTTTTCCCTTTCCTTGATTTCATGATTTCTTTGAAGCCGAGCTTTGGGGGATTTTTGGGTTGGATCAAAATGTGCAATGACATCTAAGGATTATTCCACCAACGGAAATCCATCCATTTGAGGATTTTTGAGAAAACACCACCTTTCATGATGGATTTTGAATTTGATTAAAATTTGTTTGGATTTGGGTCTTGATTTCTTGAAGATACTTTTTGCCCTAAACTTTGAAATTACATTTTTAGCCCCCCCAAACTTGTTAGTTGGCATTTTTTTGCTAACGTGGTGTTGCTACATAGCGAAAAAAGTATGCACCAAGTTCCCCTAAAACCCAGTTTGCATCGTCATCATCGGCGCAGGAGTAGAAGTGCTTGCCGTCAAGACAACAAGGGGAGCATCAATAGCTGGAGGGTGAGGTGGCGCCTTTGGCACATCACAAAATCACGACCAACGCTACTGGTCAATTTTGGGGTTGGGTGCATTTTTTTTGCTGATATTTTTCTCCACGTAGCAACACCATGTCAGTAAAAAAAATATTGGTGTGGTAAATATGGGCTGTGGTGTACGGTTTAACAAGTTTAGGGGGCATAATTGTATTTTCGAGGGCACTTGATGCATTTAACTCTTTGTAACCATCAATAAACATCTTGCCTAATATATTTTAAAACATTTAATTTCAAAGTAGGATGTATGTCATTGGTACAATAATTAGGTCATGTCTAATTGTTGGGCATTTTACTAGAAACAAATTGCACTTTTCAAACCAATAAACAATTATAAGGACTACTCAACTATGGTATAAAACCAAACAGGGACGAAGATAAGATTATATATACGTTTTATCTTGCTAGCATACACACATATTGCCAACTTTTCATTCTTTTTTTTCTAATAACAGAACCGAGGCACGGCCAAAAGAAATTACCTCATCAATCTTGATATACTGAATGTGCGGAATAGCCAATAATAGATCTTGCCCTACGTCTGGGCACAAGCAATTCGCCCGTGATGATAAAGTAATTTTCTCCAATTTATCCATTTCTTTTAGATTTTTCAGTTTATCTGTTCTGCGCCTTAAATAATAAACATAAGAATCAATACCACTCACGTTGATGCAATCGATTTGAAGCTCCTGTAGTGATGGAATGCAGGGCACAGATTCGAGATCAAAATCCTCATAGTTTGTTATCTTCAGTTTCTGGATGCCAAAGCAGTTCAAAGATCCCTTGTCACAACAATCAACAAAGACGTCATAACCTCTCTTGAATTTGATGGGCATGTATTTCAAAAAAATCGCTTGTTACAACCATCAATGACTAGTTCATCGGTCCTGATATGTACACCCTGTAGCAACTGAGCAGTAGGATGTGAACAGTTTTTGAAATGCATCTTACGTGCCAATATGGCAGCTGATGACCTCGTATCTGTGATGAACTCAATTTTACTCTCGTTGATGAAGTATTCCTCACAGTTGATGCTCGGATACAGCTTCAGATCCTGGCAGTATTCTATCTTCAGACAACAAAGGGTAGGGACTGTTTCTTTGGTTGCAGACGGTGCGGGCGAAGATACAGGCAAATCTATCACCTTTGCTTTACTTTTAAAGCCTACTATGGCTGGTAAAAATCTTACACCTGCATTTTTCCTCATATCCCCTTTCACTATCGCCTGCTCTGTTTCTCTATTCTCATGCGAAGGATCACCAGACTGCGTCTCAGATGCTTCTGCATGATCTAATTCGATTTCATGCATCCCCTGACAATCTCTGCTGGTCTCCTGAATAAACCGCAAGGTGAACCCACTTGCTAGTGCAACCAGCGACAGTTGCTTTAGATTTTTTTGCAAGGTGCCAAACATGCTCCCTTAAGTTGGGGCATATTGCGAATTTCAAGCTCTTCTATGTTTGACATATTTGCTGGAGAAGGAAGATGGTCACACCATACAAGATCAGACAACACAAGTTTCACCAGATTTGGAAGTGTATAATCCATAAGCCAACGAGGAAACGTACTGTGGTTGTAGCCCTTTATAGTTAGAAGCTTTAAATTTCGATGAGGCTTCAGATGTTCGACAACAGCCATTGTCTTCACTGTAGGTTCACTTGGTGTATACCACTCTGTTGAGGACCACTCCAGACTCAAAGAACCAAGCCGATGTTTCCTGCCCAGTTCAACCGTTGCCGCTTCTTCGGCGGACATCACAGCCTCAAGGCATCTGATATTAAGTTCACGGTGTGTTGGATCGAGGATGTTCTGAAGAAGGGTAAAATTGCTGGAGCTGCCACCGCTTCTTGTTGAGACAACAAAATCCGGCAAGGTTAGCAACTCTTCAGAAATGCCATCTTTTTGAGAACAGTGACAGCCCTCCTGCCGACAGATACTCAAGGCGAGTCATGCTTTTGATTACCCCACTGAGCGTTTTCAGGCTCAAGTCCTGACCAGAATAAGCAGAGGCATGCCCTGTAGAGGAGCTTGGAGCTTCAGAATCTTTTATCACATCAAATCCTGATAATGCAACACCTGATATGTTTAGGTACTCCAACTTCGCAAATTTACCAAGAAAGTGAATAATGTTCCGAATGCTAGAACAGCCAGATAAGCTCAGGAACCGGAGTTTATTTAGTCTGGCAAAAGAGTCAGAAAGGTTAATAAGTCTATCACAGTCAGATAAATCCAAAATCTCCAGGTTCAGGCAGCCATCATTATCACCATAAAACTCGGGGAGCGCCTCAAGACAGGTGCAACTAGACATACTAAGATATAGAAGACTCTTCATTCTCTTGAGTGATAGAGTATGTAGTTGTTTAAGCTGGTTGCAGAAGGAGACATCCAGATGTTCCAGATTTTCCAGTTGATCGAAATTGTCTGGCAGCATCTCAAGCTGTGAACAGCATGATAAGTCCAGGAACGACAGCTTCTGAAGCTTCCCAAATTGTGAGGGCAGCTTTTGTAGGCAGTAACATCCTGATAGGTCCAGGTGGAGCAGATCTATGAGTTTATGAACATGCTCCGGCAGCTTTCTGAGATTTGAGCAGCCGTGTAGGTTCAAATACTGTAGTTTTTGCAAATCACAGATGAAACCATGGAGCTCTTTGAGGCAAGCATTTTCTGAAAGATTCAATACTTGCAGATGATATAGTTTCCTCATAGATTTAGGTAGCTTGTCAATTTGCATGCCTGACAAGTCTAAGACACGCAACCATTTAGCCTTTGAAAAGGCATTTTCCAAAGGCTTAGATCCTTTGCAATCCTCAAAATGAATAGCCCTTGCCTTCAAAGGCATATTTTTGCATTCTAGGATTCCATCTTTGAAATTCGACAACAGCATGTACCGATAGTTGTCGTTTTCAGTACCGAGCTCCCTCTACTGGCATCACGAATTGCTACTTCCTCAACAGCAACTGATCTTGCAAGTTCATGAACTAAATCATGCATTTTGAATAATGAGTTATGAGGGTTGTTGTGCTTGGAGTACCTTGCAGAAATCTGAAAAACAAATTTGCTGATCGATTAGTGATGCAACACAGATAATTTTCCAAAGTTCAACTTCCTCAAAGAATAAGAGAAGCATGTCAGTTTCAACCCTACAAATGAAATCGAGTTAAAACTAGGCAGGATTGTATAATATCACCACCATACGTATGGTCACTGAAGATTTGTTTAAAATTTTTACACATATGATGTCCGCTATGGAATGGGTGGCTCTACATAATGTCACTCTCCAGAAAAAAAAAAAAATCAATTTGGAGTGGTTAAATGGACCATAACAAATCTTTTTTTTAGAAATGGAATGTATTAATATCCCAGCATCAGCATCAACTGTAATAAATCTTATGGGGTTAACTTATTTTTTTTTTAGAAAGGGATGGGATTAACTAGACTTTTGTATTATATTTATTTAGCAAATTAAGCTGAATGTCGGCTTCCCTCGCAAAAGGCAATCCTACCGAAGCTGCTAAGCTAGAGAAGCCTTATCAATTTGGCCAACTTTGCCTCCGCTCTAGTACTTTATTCGGGAAGCCATCTCGTGGAACTAAGACTTCACCTTGAGATGCATAGAAGTTACAATTAAGCCACTCAAAACCTTACCAAAGAAACCTAAATTGACCAAAATAAGAAATCTGAATGTATTAAATTGGGCGAACACGTGCCGAGGGGTGTGCAAGGCGTGCGACTGTACAGGGCCACCAAAATTTCAGGGCCTCAAAAAATAAGTCTATTAATAGAAGACCCTAACTATATTATTAGGACTGGGCGTGAGAAGTTTGATCGTCGCTCTCCGCTGACCGCTCATCTCGTTTAGTTCTTTCGTATTCCCGTATATATCTAGCGGCCGCCGCCGCCGGCCCTACTTCCATTCATCCGCTAGTGGCAAGCACTCAAGTAAATTAGCAAAGCAAGCCAGGCCACTCAAGTAGATTTGGGAAGCAAGCAAGGCCAACGCGGAGGCTCTACGGGACTGCAAACACATAGAACCAACAATGCGGTACGTGAAAACACATCACAGTGTTCTTTCAGTTCAAAACTTTTCTTATTATAAGCAATCAAATAGATTGAAATTTTATTTTTGTTGTTTTCGTTTTTTGAAGCCATGACTTCTTGAAATCGAATTAGAAAATTTGAATCTGGTTCCCAAAAGCTTAAGAAGAAACAAAGAATTGAGAAGTTAAGTCAATCTCAGAAAGGAGTAATGGAACTTTGATTGAGGCCTCACTAAGAGCTTCGAACCGGGCCTATAAATCTGACGGCACGGCCCTGTGACTACTTCGTTTTTACCAACAAAGAATGCAGAACATTTCTGATTGACTTTGACAAGGTTATATCTTTCTGAGAGGGGTTTCATCAAAAAAAAATCTATGTGAGAGGGAACATGTGAGATCACACACAAGACAATGCGAGATAGTGTGACCAATATTGGTGTTGGCCTATGGGACAAGGTGTCAAGTGGTGTGATGGGGTTAGGATGTGACTCATATGGAATAGATAGGTTGGTGATAGACCTTTGTATCTAGGAACATTATTGCTGAGGAAGTGGGCGTGACATGAGCAACCGATGAAGCCAACCAATGAAATTGAGTCCATTAGAAGCCGATCTGAAATAAAGGAAGTTCTGAAGGCACTCCATCAAGCCCTCTTTGAAACCTATTTGATTGCTCCCCTATCTGTCATGTTAACTATTGGTGTTTTTATATCATTGGACAATAATGAAAGGTGTGTGTCAGGAACAGGAGTACGGCACCGAAGGATCTCAAGGCAAGTGGCTGAAAAGAGGTGCGGACGTGGAACGCTATTACTGTTCACCATCATCTTATTGTCGGTTGTTAACAGAGTCGTGTAAACGCCGGCAGAGGCCATCTGTAGCTAGCTATGTCGGTTTAGGCAGTTTGGATGGAGTCGGGGGCCTTGAGTATAAAAGGAAACACCTGTAACCGACTGAGACATCGATGAATTGAACGAACTCGTATCTCTGAATATTTTGTTCTTCCCCAAACTCTGTTCATGCTATTTCTACCCTGAATCATGCTTTCTACCCAAATTCCTTGCCAGTTCCACTGCTGTCGGGGTCTTGATCCGGATTCCTGACAGCACGCTATAGATCTGAGAGGTTGCACATGGGACATATATTTAATGGATGTCTTACGCCCAATATATGTGGAGAGCTTTAATTTATTGCTTGTGTACTACATGAAGGGTTGTGGTGGTGCTGATCAAATGTTTGGGGTATCGATTAGGGGTTCCAGTCCAGACCCATCCTTGAATAGTACGCGGGTGGGGTGGGGGTTGTGGGGGGCATATAATAGAGTTGCACAAAGAGTTCGATCGGTTTGCATATTGCAAATCTGCCCAACTTGATTTTCAGCTATGACGCGACCGTTTTAGATGATTGAAGAACTCCCATATGATGAATTGATCAAGCAAAGGTAATTATGGCAGGAATGTATGGACTTTGATCTATTAAGAGAAACATTGAGGATATCACAAGGAGGTGGCATGAGACAAAATTCAAGAATAAAAGCTCTCCCGCTCTCCAGAATATGAAGAAAGATAAGGCTCGAGTTGCCAAGATATATAACAAGAAATTTGGCAAGAAATCACCAAACTGAGAAGATCATTATAGAGTGATCAAAGTGGCTCTAGAGAATAGATTTATGCTAGAGACGATAGTTTCCCAAGAGCAATTAATAGGAAATGCTTAGAAAAATTATTTCCCAAGTGTTTGGCAAGAAGCCTAAGTGCTTGAGAAGTGTCAAAATGGCCGATACATATATCACACTTAGTACAAAACACTACTGGAGGTTGGTCCTTCACCGAGCGCCGGAAGCGCTCGGTAAAGCTACAATCGCACTCAGTAAAGGCGCAACCGAGCGCCGCTCTCGGTAAAACCTCTCGGTAAAAATCTTGTCGCGAAAGGGAATTTACTCAGAGTTCCTCCCAGGCTGCTCGGTAACGTCTCCACCAAGGGCCCGCGTGGCTCGCGCCACAGAAAGCAGACGCCGACGGCATTTGCCTCCGTCAACATCCACTTTAGCGAGAGTCGCAATAGGCTCTCGGTGAAGTTGAAGTTTACCGAGTGTCGTATCTAATGCTACGCTCGGTGAATCTTATTTTTGTTAAAAAACCTTGAAACCACTTTGCCGAGAGTCTTGTCGGTACAGCTCTCGACAACATTATGGTCAATTCGCCGAGCTAAAGCGGCTCTTGGCAAATTGACCATAACGCTGCCGAGTGCCATCTTTGCCGAGGCCTCGTTTAGATTACAAATTTTTGCAACTCAATGAACAGTAACTTGTTCGTTTGTATTTGATAAATATAGTCCAATCATGGACTAATTATGTTCAAAAGATCCGTCTCGTGATTTGTAACCAAGCTATGTAATTAGTTATTTTTTTCCTACATTTACCACTCCCTTTATGTGTTCAAAATTTGATGTGATAGGGAGAGAGTGAACAAACTTGAAACTTTGGATGTAACTAAACAAGGCCCTAGTGCATTGCCCCATACACTTGGTAATGCTGGGAAACTGTGCTTCTCATAACCTAATTTTCCCAGCTTTACCGAGCGTATGGGCCGATACGCTCGGTAAAGGTCCTCTTTGCCAAGTGCAACACTCGGTAAAGTGACCATAACTTTTTTTTTAATTCTATTTTTGCATTCCACCTTAACAAACAGAACATATAAGTCATTTATCACATATATATCACATTGTCTCAATATATATAGTAAAAAGTTTCAAAAAAAAAAAAGTCTCAAATTTGGACATGAACTATGAGGCACTATAGGAAGGACACACAAAAGATTTAGATGCCAAAATCAAAAAAATTTTTGCCAAGGGTTACCAACAGGGTTCTTGGTAAACAACCTTTACCGAAGGTCATGCTACAGGCACTCGTTAAAGTGACCATAACTTTACCGAGCACCCGACGGCTAGCGCTCGGTAAAGGTGATGGCTAGGGCCCGTTTACCCTCTGTCAGACCTTGTCGTGCGTGTAAAGTTCGGCTCTCGGTAAACAAGTGAAATTTGCCAAGCGTGAAGTTTTGGCGAGAGTTTTTGCTCGGTAAAGAGCAACTTTGGCGAGGGCCCTGCATTACCTAGGGTTTGCCTCTCGGTAAAGGGAGATCTACGGAGAGCTTTGTTTTGGAGAGAGCGGCCCCCGGTAAAGGTCATCTTTACCGAGCGGGCAATAAAAGGCCCCTAGGTAAAGCTACAGGTGCTTTGTCTAGTAGTTAAAAGGCCCTAGGTAAAGCTACAGGTGCTTTGTCTAGTAGTGAAACGACCGATGTATAGTAGTGAAACGGCCGATGTATACATCGCCCTTAGTCGCTGAACAGCCGATGTGATAGGTATCGTTGCTGCTCGGTATGTCTTGAGAAGTGTTTTCGGGTTCATGCATCATTCACCTAAAAATATGGGGCATATGTTGACATCCAAATTACCCAAGGGGATTTTTGGCATCATTAAAGTTTTGAACATCTTGGACAAGATGGAGGTCAAATGGCATAGCAAACGGAGCAAGAAGTATTGCGGTGCAGACCCGGTGAACATTGTCTTCAAATACAAGAATGGACTTCCCCATTGCATTCCTCTCGTCGAGCTAATCGAAAAACATATATGGTTCACTTCAGTTGGAGTCTGAATGAATTAATTATGAAGTTCAGAAATTCTACGGAGATAAGCCTATCGGTGCCCTAGGACTCAGCCCGAATCTATTTGCATCCAAATTGCGTTTTAGGTAATTTTTTGACGAGAAAACTTGTAAATTGCGTATATATTTGTGCAGAATTTTTATTTTTCTAAAAAAATAATCCGAGGCGGGCATGTTACGTCGTCCGCCAAGCAAAATAGAATTAACCGTGGCGGGCACAGCCGGTCACGATTAATCGTGAACACCCGCCATGCAAAAGATTTTCGTTACTAGTGCCTGTTCCTCCCAAATTGCTATTCATGCTATTCCCAACCTAAACTCCATTTTCTCAAATTCCATTCTGAAAATTATTTTTTTATCGGTAAGCAAGGAAAACCCCTGGCCTGTGTTTTTTTAATTTTTAATAATGCAAACCTGTTTAAATTCGCTCCCACGGGAGTCGAACCCCGATCCATTCTAAAAATTATTGTCCGATACTTGTTGGGTTGTGAGAGATGTCATTCTACAACTTTCAGCCAGTCTCACCATCTGCGCAGCTCCAGCTCCATAACTACGGAGAATGTCAATATATATTGGCATATCTCCGGATCTGTCTTGTGCTATTTCTAAGGGAGGCTATCGGTCACTAAGTAATGTACTAATATAATTCGCCCATGAGGAAGTAATGATTATTGCTCCAATTGTATTATCCTACAGTGATATATTCCGAAATAAGATTGAAAATCTAATATGATAGCACAGTATGATACAAGGAAAATATTAACTGTGCTAAGTCTGCATATATGATAAAACTTACCGACATAGAGATGTTAGTAGCCTCCAGGAATGACATCTGACAAAGTTCTTGCAGGTAATCCTCAACACGATCCTCAGAAACAAATCCCAGGGCAATCCACCTGTGAATCAGGTCTCTCTTCTCTACGACGAAGCCTTTTTTGGGAAGGCAGAAAAGTATACAAAACAAGGCCTGAGATAATAAGGCATGTAGTAGTAACTAATCTTCAAGGATGGCAGCACTGCAGTCGAAGCTGTCGCGGTCGTTGGATCACGTTCGCCTTCCCACAGCTCACTCTTCAGTGTCTCTTCCCACTTGCGCAACGGCATACCTAGCAGACGGTAACCAAGTGATTTGACTGCCAACGGTACTCCGCCACACTTCTTTATTATTTTCTCACCGACCTTTCTGAATTCTTCAGATTCTTCAGTTCCATTTGGGAACGCTTTATCTTTGAATAGCTTCAAACAGTCATCATATGGTAAGGCATCCAACTTGAAAAGCAAATCTTGATTCATCCACTTGGCAACCTGTTTGCTTCGAGTGGTCACAATTATCTTACTGCCTGGTGCGCCACCTTTCAGCATTGCTTTTAACTTGTCCAAATTGCTTGTATTTTGTTCCCATAAATCATCCAAAACGACGAGATACTTCTTTCCACCGAGGACCATTTCCAGGCGGTTCTGCACGGAGGACAAGTCATACTGGTTGCTCTGTCCATCCACTTGAGAAATAATTGATCGACCAATCTTTTCAGTGCTAAATTTTGTGGAGACATAAACCCAGACGCGAATATCAAAATCTCTCTTAGTTGTACTGTCATCGAAAACCATTTGGGCTAGAGTGGTTTTTACCCAAACCACCAAATCCATAGATAGGGATGATGGTGTGCTTGCTATCTTCTTGCAACAGCTTCATCAACTCCTCTTTCTCTTTGTCCCTCCCAACGATACCTTCTTCGAGGCAGGGGCCTGTAGCCCGCATCTGGATCACATCCTGGTCGTCAGAGCTGTTGTCCACCATCAAGTCGAACCTCCTCAGCTTTTCTATCTTTTCCAATCTTCGTTTCATGTCCTTCAACTTGCCAGGCAGGGTCAGCCGCAGCTTTGGTGGGATGGAGATTTCCTGCGAATTCATTTAGCGAATTAGAAAAGGAACGTGAAATTGTAACGAAAATGTATATGGGCATCAAAAGCCCTGGAAAGTGTTAACTTGTAGCCAATTAGGAAATATAAATAAATCGTAACAAGTATATATGGGCATCAAAAGCACGAAACCTACCGTTTTAGAGTTGTTATTCTGGGAGACATCTCTATTTCTCAGAATGTCACCTTCAACTTCCATCATCATGTCTTCCATGTCATAGGCTGCAACCTTGAGCTCTCTCATCCATGCGCGGACGTCACCATCTTTCATCAACAACCTCTTCTCCGACTTAACCATGCCTTCATGGATGCCATCCACAGTATCCTTGAGGGCTTTCAGCTCATCACCGAGCTTCAGCTGCGAGGCGATGGCCCCCAGATGGCGGTACCAAGCATGCCGGCGACCTGCTTCAACGCCGCCGAGGCGAGCAACTCGCCAACCCCTACCATATGGCTGAAGGGGCGCAAACCCGCAACCAGCTGGCTGGGTCCAGTGAGGAACACAAAGGGTATATACGTGTTTGTCACCTGAAAAATTCACAGCACTGCAGCGAACTCAGCATCGATCGAAGTTTGAAGGCTCGACCACGGAAAAGCACCCCAATATATTTTTTTATGCTAAGATAAGGAAAAAAAAAAGCGATTATGCAGCAGCGAGTAATACGGAAACAACATGGTAGAGGGGACCACGCTTGTTGAAATCAAAGAGATCAATCCCCAATACATGTAAACATTCTCTTCCACCTTAATACAAAAACACGCAGACCTTGTGTGATCGAGATAAAAAAAACATTCAGCACTTACCGTGTGAGCGTGGTGACGCATTGACGGTGAAGCCAGCAGTGGGTGGGGAAGGGTCCGGCCCGACGACACAACAGCAGTGCCTATGGGAGCAGCACAATTTCTCCTTCCATCTGCCTCCTTGTGATTAGCAAGATTGATGAAGAGAATGAAGAGGGAGACGGGAAGGAAAGCCTGTGTGAAACGGTGAACACTGGGCCGGGTTAGGTGTGACTTGTGAGGGAGACGGGATCGGGACAGCTTGCCAACTTTTGACACCTGCTTGCTACTTGCTAATATATTTGGGCGGCAAGTTGTTTAATTTTATATTTGTGCCGAATAGACAAAAGTGTCAGAAGTTGTTTAAGAAAAAACCTCATATGGGTGTATAGAGCTTTGCGCTTGTAGTCGTAGCCGCTGTTTCCGCGAAACGTCATACCTACCGCAAAGGCAACCTAAAGTAGCGCGCATCTTGGACGTATATATATTCCTCTATAAACACGACAAGTTGAATACCAGAATTTCTTGAGAAGAAATTGCGTGGCTGGTACTCCCTGTGTCTTAAAATCGACCTAATAATTCTGCACCAGCAGTGTTACGTCAGATGATATTATAGAACCTAACCTGGGCATGTTGGCATCTTCGCTCAGCATTGTGTAACTTTGTCTGACAAGGTTTTCTGTTTGTTGACAGGTTAAACACGAAATGCATGCTACAGAGAAGACACATGAATGTCCAAGGAGGTACAGATTGTGCAGCTTAGGAATCCCAGAAACCTTGGAGCACCTGTTCTTTCAGTGCCCCTTCGCACAATTATGCTGGAACAAACTGGGAATAACTTGGGACCTCTCTTTACAGCTATTTGACAGATTGTGCAGCCCGGGTGTTGCACAAAATATACCATGCACCAAAGAAGTAATCATGATTGCAGCATGGGAGCTTTGGAAAATACGGAATGACAAAGTTTTTCGGAGACATGACCCTACCCTTTCCAGGTGGATTAATAACTTCAAGAATCAGTGCTCTCTCCAAGCACATAGATTAAAAGAGGACCTACGGTCAACTTTTTGTGTATGGCTAGATGCCTTTAGTTAAGCTCATGTATGTAAGTACTCTTGTACTCTTTTGCTTTAAAAAATTAATGAAATAGCCGCTACTGTAGGGATCTCCCCATTGTCAAAAAAAAAAAAAAAAAAAAGGTTATCTGTTTGTTAGGGAGACAAAAGCTGGCTTTTGCTTGGCAATCTTGCCTGGCTGAGCAAGGAATTCTTTGGCCGCTCGGGCAATCCAAATCCGCTCTCCCACGCGCTGCTCTGTCCTATAGGGTATGTAGGTATCACCGTGCTTGTGCTACTTCACCGTGCAAGGGAGCAAAAAGCTACGCATCTTGCGAAGTGGCAAAGCAACAGCGAAACTGAGGGTTTTTGTTTTTAGAAAGTGAGAAAAAGAAATTTAAAAAAATCTATTAGCATGGAGCCATGGACAAAGAACGTAGGTAAAATAAAAATGAACTGTTTGATTTTCAGGTCTCGAACATCATTCTCGACAATTCAATAGTAGCTCCTTCGACGCCACCGCAGCTCCCGCGGCTCGCTGCCTCTCTTCCTCACGATGAATCTCCAACTCAGAAATCCAGGCCGTTCCGCACGGCGTAACGGGCGAAGCAGAGCATCCAGCCCGGAAATCCCCTGCATGAGTCAAGTCGTCCATATGCCGAGAGGACCACACGCGTACACTGTCATGCAAACAAAGCTAGTTCGAGAGGACCACACGCACACTGTCGTTAATTCCATCAATCATCAAGGTTAGTCAAGTGAACATCAATCAAAATATAGAGGCAAAGCAACAAACCGGAGCAGTACAGTAACTCCGTAGCGTATAAACGCGACATTCTACTTAAACAACGTATACGTAGTTAATTTTATAAGTAGAACCAAAAGAACGCAACACGCCATAGGTCTATGCTCTTTTTTTTTAGATAATGGATAACAAATATCCGGCCTCTACATCCAAAGGATGTATACGGCCCATTATTACAAGCTTTTCAAGAAACATAAAGAGAGAGCCCCGGTCATAAATTAACCAGGAAGCTAAGACAAACAATATAAATGTTTTCATCCATTGTTGGATATCTCTAAAGCAATAAATTCTAATTTCTTGCTTATTGTTGTGAGCGCTTCCTTGGCTATCTCTTCACGCCGCACCGTGCTCTTGATGTAGTGTAACCAATACGCACCTCCGAAAAATTACCCGCATAATAGAATTAGATTTCTTTACATTAAAAACCACATCATTTCGCATCTCCAGAGAGCCCAAAGATATGGCAGCCAACCCCACCCAAATCAATTCTCTAATCTTTTTATTTTGATTAGTTAGCCAATTCCTAACATATGGCTAATTGATCTAGGTTGAGTCAATCCAAGAACAAAAGAGATAATCCTCCGGATCATTCTCGGTAAGAGGGCGTCTAGGAATAAGTGTTGAATAGTCTCATTCCCATTACAACAAACACACTTCGACTCCTTTCCGGTTTTTTAGCAAGATTGTCTTTAGTCAATATAAACCCCCTCTCAAAAAAATCGAGAAAAAGATTTTAATTTTTAGAGGAATATTTATCTTCCAAATCATCCGATGCGAAAAAGGTGTTTGTATATCAATGAGGTCGAGGTACATTGAGCGGACAAAGTATAGTCCCAATTTGGTTAGGCTCTATCTAAAATAATCCGGCCCTTCCACCAATTTGACATTTGAGATTCGTGCTACTAGACCAAGCCATTAAGTTTGTTATCCACCAGCCCTCCTAAAAGAAATGTTTAGAGGGTTGAAATCCATCACTTTTGAAACGGTTGTGTGAGGATTTCGAACTATATTATATAAAGATGGATAGCAATCTTTGGAGGCTTGTCTCCTACCCATTTATCGTCCCAAAAATCTAGTGGTAGTTCCATCTCTCGATATCGAAGGAACCTTTAGCCAACACCTCATCTTTGATATGCATGAGGCCCCTCCAAAAATGAGTCATTGGGCTTGGCGGTCACTTGATTTAGGGATTTGGAATGTAGGTATTTATTCCTTAAGAGCGAATGTCACATGCCCTCTGTGTTCAATAAATTAACCAACCATTTGGCTAGAAGGCATTTATTTTGCAGTTCTAAATTAAGGATACCTAGTCCCCTTGATCTTTAGGACGACACAGGATGTCCCATCCGCAAGTCTATATCTATGTTTTTTAAAGAGCCTTGCCGTAAAGAACCTTGATCTATAATGATCGAGGTTTTTAATCACCCCTTTAGGGATTTCAAAGAAAGACATTATGAAAATAAGTAGGCTGCTTAGGATTGAATTAAGCGTAATTAGTTTCCCCATAGGATAGGTATTTTGCTTTCCAAAGAAGAGTTTTTCGTTTTGAAACGATCTTCTACCTTTCTCCATTCAGAGTTCAGAGTTGTCTATGTGTGCATTGGGATTCCAAGATATCTAAAAGGATATTCCCCAAAGATTGCAAACCAAAGAGAGTAGTATAAAAGGATTCCATCTCCTTAGCTGCACCAAAGCAAAAGATTTCACTCTTATGAAAGTTGATCTTCAGCCCAGATAATTGTTCAAAAGCGCAAAGCAAAAGTTTAAGATTTTGTGCTTGCTCGGGGTCATGATCCAGAAAGATAATGGTGTCATCTGCATATTGAAGTATAGACAACCCATCATCTATAAGGTGGGGAGGACACCTCTTATTTGACCATCGGCTTTTCGCTCTATTAATTAGAAGAGCTAACATATCTGCAATGATGTTAAATAAGATTGGTGACATAGGATCTCCCCGTCTAAGTCCTCGCTTGATGCGAAGTAGGGACCTACGTCATCATTGACTTTGATCCCTACACTCCCCCCAGTGACCATTGTTTCAACCCACCTACACCATTTGGGAGAGAAACCTTTCATTCATAGCGTTTGTTGAAGGAAAGACCACTTCACTTTGTCGTATGCCTTTTCAAAATCTATTTTGAAGATGACACCGTCACGCTTTTTGGTGTGAAGTTCATGAATGGTTTCATGTAGGATTACGACCCCTTCCATTATATTCCTGCCGGGCATAAAGGCAAATTGTTGGCCTCACCACGCTTTTGGCTACCAAATTAAGCCTATTTGTGCCTACTTTAGTGAATATCTTAAAACTCACATGAAGAACACAGATTGGCCGGTATTGCTGAATTTTGATAGCATTATCCACCTTTGGAATTAAGGTGATAATACCAAAATTCAAGCTGTACAGATCAAGATCCTCCCTATGTAGCTCACCAAATAAGGATAAAAGATCATCCTTGATTATACCCCAAAAACACCGGTAGAATTCCGCATGAAAACCATCCGGGCCTAGGGCTTTGTTATGTTCCATCTGGAAGACCGCCTCCCTCACTTCGGTTCGGTGAACGGATCGATGAGGATATCATTTTCCTCAGGTGAAACCTGTGGAATATCTAGGTTTTGGTCTTCGCTAAGGGAGATATCGAAATTTTCTGGTTGGCCAAAGAGGTCTTTGTAATAAGACGTAATATGACTCTTGAGCCGATCATCACCGATCACCACACCTTGATCATTTTCAAGTTTAAAAATATGTTGTTTACGAGTGCTTTGCATTGGCAACTAGATGAAAGAACCTAGTATTAGCATCCACTTCCAAAGATGTGGGGATCACTCCTGCCCTTAGCCTTCGCTCCCTGAGAGGGGCGGGAAGGGGCGAGGGCTCCCACCCGGTGAGCTCTAAAGGCGGGACGAGGAGCGGAGCGGCCTCGCTCGTCCCTCCCTCGTTGCCGCTGCAGGGGGCAGGGATCGGAGGGCACTCGAGCTACCGAACGCGGAGAGGTGTTGAGTACGATCGGGCGAGACGCAAGTATGATAAAAGGAGTAAATGGCACTTGAACCGCCAAGAGACCATCCCTTTCCTTGAGCCCGCCGGTATTTATAGGAATACCCGGGGCGAGGGGCTGATTTACAAATTGGTACACGGTAGGTGGGAGAACACACGCTTATGGATGGCCCCCACAGGGCAAAAAGCTAGTAACTATTCATACAGGGCTAGTACGGGAAATACACTTATAGTTTCTACTGAGTCAGGGGCGTAGGGTTTCCACCCACGACACGGCGCCGTGTCAAATGCGGAGGGGACGGCCCCGAGGGGCTCCTCCGCTAGACCTTCGCGCCGCATGGACTGGCGCTTTTGGAGAGCCCCCTCTGCCGGCGCTCCCGGTGGCGTGGGGGCGCCCGCCCCGGGCTTGATCCCGCACTTTTCGGAGGTCGCCCCTTTGCTCCGGAGGGTCGGGGCCTTGCCACTCGCGTGTCGACGAAGGGCCCTCCACTTCTCCGGCCCCGCAAGACTTATGTTTTCAAAAGAGATTAGTCTTGGCCCCCGCAGCGAGGCTCAAGGGGCTCGGCCGGGTGGCGAGGGTCGCCCTCCCCAACCAAGTGGGGTTTAATTTTGGCTCTCTCATACCATTTTAGTTCCTCCTCTCTTAGGAGGTTAACTAAACGTTCTTTTAGATAGTGCTTCATATCAATCTCTTGTTCAGATAAGGGAGAGATCTCAGCTTTCTTGTCTATATTCTCTAAGATAGCCAACAGAGTCTTTTTTTCTTTTCTATAAGACCCTGCAGTATGTTTCGCCCAACCCCTTAGATATTGTCTGAGCCTACGAATCTTGAATTGCCAACGTTCAAGAGGGGTGAGCTCAGAGCAGGGAGATTGCCAAATATTTGCAACCATTTCATAAAATCCCTCTCGTAACAACCATCCCCTCTCAAATTTGAAAGGACGGTTGTGGGTTAGGTGGGTCGAAGCACCTGTGCTAAGTACTAGGGGAGTGTGGTCAGAGATATTTCTATCCCTAGGTTGTACAGTTGACAATGGGAACATAAGTTCCCATTCCGTGCTAACTAGTACTCTATCCAACTTTTCAAAGGTTGGATTATCCCCTGGTCCTGCCCATGTGTATTGACGGCCTGTCATTGAAATCTCCTTTAGATTCAGAGATTCAATGACAGCATTAAAGAGGTTTGGCCATTTATGGTCAAAATCCCCGGAACTCTTATCTTCGGGCCCTCTCATTATGTTAAAATCTCCTCCTATCATATATGGAAGAGTTTCTTTGGAGCACGTGTTGGCAAGTTCTGCTAAGAAAGCACTCTTATTCTGTAGTTGTGCTGGTCCATAAACCGTATAAAGCACAAATTTGAAGTCATTTGATTTGACTCTTAGGGTAAATTTTACATAAAAGTCTCCCTCAGCAATGGCTCCAATGTCGAAGACATTCAAGTCTGCACCTAGCAAAATGCCCCCCCGATCTTCCATGGGGTGCCATGGTGTGCCAAATAAAATCATGCCCTGCACAAAATTTTTTAAGGACATGATCCGGGAAGGAATCCCGGCCTGTTTCGGAGAGAGCAATAAAATTAATTTGCTCTTCCTTAACCAATTCCTCCAAAAACCTATGTTTAGCCAAGTCACCCAGACCTCTGCTATTCCAGAATATTCCCTTCATTTTATATTAATTTTGGAGGGGTTTTTGGTTTTCTAGGAAGTTTGCCATTTTTAAAATTTTTGGCATTATGATATTTCTTCCTTCGGCGGAGTGGAGAAAGATCTATAATTTGATCATTCTCCTCCTCCTGCAAGTTCTCATTTAGAATTCCACAGGCGTGGCTGAGAACTGCATCAATTTGATTATCCTGCTCATCCTCACTTTCAAGATTGAAGGATTTAGGAACAGTTCCTTTCTTTCTATTAGCACTAAAAGCTAATCTGTCAATCTCTAAATTTTTTATTGAGATTACTGCTGATGAGCCTAGGTTGATGCCTACCTTACCAAGGTTTGAAACAACTTTTGAATCTGGAAAGGTAGTGAAGGAGTTACCTGGGAATTCAAGGTTCTTCTTCGCTGCCATCCTGGTCCACCTTGTGTAGGGTGTGGACGTCCGCCGTTGCCGCATTCCTGGAGCTACGACGCGAAGACTTTGATAGGTGCTGCTGTAACTACAGGTGCACAGTCCCCCATAGCCGGGGAAGTAGTGGCGCCTGACGGCGAGCCGTCCAGCCTCTCGCCCACGGTGGCAGGGGGCGATGGGGCAGTGGGCGTGCCCCCCACCTCCTGCAGCGTCGGGGCATCCTCAAAGGGCAAGGGGCGGGGGTAATCCCCCACCTCCTGCAGCGTCAGGGCGTCCTCGGTGGCAAGGGGCGAGGGGTAGAGAATCCCCCCACCTCCCCAGCGTCGAGGTGTCCTTAGTGGCAAGGGGTGAGGGGGTGAGAGCGAGCCCCCACCTCCTGCGTCGTGGGCTGCCCTGGGACAAGGGGCGAGGGGGGAGAGCGAACCCCCCCACCTCCCAGCAGTGAGACGTGGGGGCGGTGACCGTGCCCCCTCCTGAGTCGGCCCCCAGCAGTCAGAGGTAGGGAACGGTCTCCCACCTCTAGTGCAGCTGCAGGGGCGGTGGTGTCCCCCACCTGGGGCGTCGTCAGCAGAGGGGGTAGCACGTCCCCCTCCTCCACGGCTCCTCCATCTTCCGCTAACTGGGTAGTAAGGACCGGCGAAGAGCCGGTCCCGACTACCGCTAGAGTAGCCGGGCAAAGATGCTGGTGGCGAGCCCACCATCTCCAAAGAAGTAATGTCGCCCCCTCCATTAGGGACGACGAAGGCCTCCAACACAGGTGGTGGCGAGGTGACGGGCAATGTTGATGTAGAGCCCCCAAGAACCTCGTCGCCTATGTCGGCCGCCCTCGCAGCAAAGATCCCCTGTTGAGAGCTCCACCGTTTGTGACAAAACAAAAGATTTGTTAGAGGTAATATTATAATCAACCACGTCTTCATCTGTCGGTGGAGAGTTTGTCTTCCGTGGAGACCCACTGTCTGACTCAAGCATAACTTTGAGGCTGATCTCATTTAGGAGCTGCTCACAAGCCAAATCCACAATCTCATTCGCCAAAGCAGTCTGTTTTTGAGGGGGAAAATCCTGGGAAGGAAGTGGGGGTTCCTGGGTTGTGGTATTATCAACCTGAGGATTTGGCGGGTTTTGATCATCTTCCGCCTCTTCCATCTCATGATCACTCTCTTGGGATCTTTATCACTATCACCCAAAAGGTCTTCATCTCCGCTCAACAGATCGTGCGTAATAGCTTCATCGGGCTTGAAAAAGACGATAAATACCAAAAGCCAACACAAACATCAACATACTCTGGTATTTTCTTAACATCATACACGCCCACAAGAATGCGGACCTGTCTAGTCGCCCTCAGATGTACCATATCCACCTTTTGCGTAGTACCAATAATAGTCCTAACTGCCCACAAAGGAAGAAAAGAACGAAGAGCCCTAGGCACCCTAGTGACAGTAATCCATACCTGCTCCAAGAATCTTATTGGCTGGACATCATCCACAAATTCAACAAAAACAATAATGCCTTCCTTGTTCTTTGTTTTGATGGTGTTGATTTCAATCATGCGAACAAGTTCTTCCTTGCTAGGGAAAGGGACGACATAAGATTTCGGCCCAAGTTGCTGCACCTCCTAGTTCCAACGAACAGGGATAATCCTTGCCAGTTCAGCCTATAGCAATTGTGCGGAAACTTCTCCCTCTTCAACTGTAATGAGGGCTGCATTTGATGACTGAAATGTTTGCACAACATGATTGTTCCTGGCAGTTTGAATGTGGAAGAACCCCATCCCATCCTCGGCAGCGCCACACAAAGCAACAGAAGGTTTGGGTCCCCGAAGCAGCGGGCATTGATTAGCGAAGTGCTCTTCCATGCATATCACACACTCCCTCTTCCCAGTGCGCTTTCTTTTCTTACCCTGATCAGCATCGGCATCGTTGCCTCGACCACCTCCCTGGGAGGCGCCCGCAGCACCGGACTCCGTGGTGCCCGCATTGTCGACGACGTCCGAGGCTGAGTCTAGCAACCAGACTAGCCGAGAATAGCCAGTCCAGGCATTCATGCCCTGTACAAAGTTCAGGCAAACACTACACACCACGTGCAACAGCTCAAGCTCAATTCCTCCTCGAGAGGTAATAAACTAAACACGGCACACTGCTTCGTCCTTCCTTCTCAAAGATAGCAAAACACGTAGCCCTTGTATTCACCTTCGATTCTTCGCAATCTCCTTTGTCCGTTGGTTGATTCGACATGGATACCATATGTTGAGAGGAGGATACTAGCATGGTGCAGAGATCAGCCGTCAGCGTGTCGGTCCCTTCTCTGACGCTGGAGAAAATTGATACACAAGGGAAATATAGTATTAAACACAGCCAGACAGGATGAGAGAGCTGCTGAGAGAACAGAGTAACTTTTTTAGATAATGGATAAACATATCCGGCCTCTACATCCAAGGATGTACACAACCAATTATTACACAAACTTTTAATGAAAGAATAGAGAAAGCCATGGTCTTATAGATCGACCAGGAAGCTAGTTCAAACAATATAAGTGATTCCATCCTTTATTGGAAATCTCTAAAGCAATAATTTCTAATTTCTTGCTCGTCGTTGAGATTGCTTCCTTGGCTGTCTCGCCACGCTGCAGTAGGCCCAAGAGCGTAACCAATACGCCCCTCTCTGAAAATTATCTCGCAAAATGGAGTTAGATTTCATTTGATTAAAAATAACATCATTACGGCATCTCCGGATAGCCCAACACATGGCAGCCACCCCCACGCAAATCAAATTTCGAATCTTTTTATTTTGATTAGCTAGCCAATTCCCGAATATATGGCTGATTGATCGAGGTTGAGATAGACTAGTAGTATAAAAGATAATCCTCCAGATCATTTTGGTAAGGGGACAGTCTAGGAATAAATATTGGATAGTTTCATTCCTATTACAGCAAATGCACTTCTGACTCCCTTTCCAATTTTTCTTGGCTAGGTTGTCTTTGGTCAAGACTACCCCTCTCTCAGAAAACCAAAGAAATATCTTAATTTTTAGAGGAACTTTTATCTTTCAAATCTTCTTATGACGAAAAGGTGTTTGTGTATTCATAAGGTCGAGGTACATCGAGCGGACAGAGAATAACCTGCATTTGGTTAGACTCCATCTAAAGTAGTCCGACCCATCCACCAATTCGGCATTTGAGATCCGTGCTACTAGATTTAGCCATTCTGTAAGTTTATTATCCACCAGAGCCCTTCTAAAAGAGATGTTTAGTGGGCTAGTAGCCACAACATTAGCTACGGTTGTGTGCGGATTTCGCACAATATTATATAAAGATGGATATGTAGCTTTCAGAGGCTTATCTCCTACCCATGTATCGTCCCAAAATCTAGTGGTGGTTCCATCTTTGATAACGAAAGAACCTTTGGCCAACACCTCCTCTTTAATATGCATCAGGCCTCTCCAAAAATGAGAGTCATTAGGTTTGGCTGTCACTTGAGTTAGGGATTTGGATTTTAGGTATTTATTCCTTATAAGAGATTGCCATATGCCTTCCGTGTTCATCAAGTTAACCAACAATTTGGCTAGAAGACACTTATTTTGTAACTCTAGATTTAGGATACCTAGTCTCCCTTGGTCTTTAGGGACGGCACAGGATGTCCCATCTGGCAAGTCTATATCTATGTTTATCTGAAGAGCCTTGCCAGAAAAACCTTGATCTATAATAATCAAGTTTTTTAATCACCCCTTTAGGTATCTCAAAAAAGGACATCATAAACATAGGTAGGCTGCTTAAGACCGAATTAAGCGTAATTAGTTTTCCCCCGTAAGACAAGTATTTTGCTTTCCAACAGGGCGGTTTCAAAACGAAAACTCTTCCACCTTTCTCCACTCGGAGTTCAGAGTTGTCTATGGTGCATTGGGATTTCTAGATATCTAAATGGATAGTCCCCAATATTGCATCCGAAGAGATTGGTATAGAAAGTTTCCATCTCTTTAGCCGCACTATAGCGTAAGATTTCGCTCTTTGTGAAAGTTGATCTTGAGCCCGTATAATTGCTCAAAGGCGCAAAGCAACAATTTCAGATTTTGTGCTTGTTCTGGGTCGTGATCAATAAATAGAATAGTGTCATCCGCATATTGTAGTATAGATAACCCGTCATCTATAAGGTGAGGGACGACCCCTCTTATCTGACCATCGGCTTTCGCTCTTTTAATAAGAAGAGCTAGCATATCAACAACGATGTTGAATAAGATCGGTGACATAGGGTCTCCCTGCCTGAGACCGCATTTTGTTTGGATGTAGGGTCCTACGTCATCATTGACCTTTATCCCCACACTTCCTCCAGTGACCATATTTTGAACCCACCGGCACCATTTTGGGGAGAAACCTTTCATTCGTAGCGTTTGTTGAAGGAAAGACCACTTCACTTTGTCGTATGCCTTTTCAAAATCAATTTTGAAAATGACACCGTCTCTCTTTTTGGTGTGAAGTTCATGGATGGTTTCGTGTAAGATTACGACCCCTTCCATTATATTTCTGCCGGGCATAAAGGCAGTCTGTGTTGGCCTCACAACAGTTTTAGCTACCAAATTAAGCCTATTTGTGCCCACTTTAGTGAATATCTTAAAACTCACATTAAGCACACAAATAGGCCTGTATTGCTGAATTTTTATTGCATTATTGACCTTTGGAATTAAGGTAATAATACCAAAATTCAGGCAGTATAAGTCAAGAGCCTCCCCGTGCAGCTCAAATAATAAGGATAAAAGATCTTCCTTAATAACTCCCCAAAACACCTGATAGAATTCCGCAGGGAAACCATCCGGGCCCGGAGCTTTATTGTGCTCCATTTGGAAAACCGCCTCCCTCACTTCAGATTCAGTGAACTGGCTTATGAGGATATCATTTTCCTCCGGGTGATACCGTGGGATGTCCGTGTTTTGGTCTTCCATCGTGAGATATCGAATTTTCTCGGCCGCCAAAGAGGTCTTTGTAATAAGTCGTAATATGACTTTTTGAGGTGATCAACACCTATGACAACGCCTTGATCATTTTCAAGTTTATAAATATGTTGCTTACGATGTTTCCCATTGGCCACTAGATGAAAGAACCAAGTATTAGCATCCCCTTCTAAGAGGGTTTTGACTTTGGCTCTTTCATACCATTTTAGTTCCTCCTCTCTCGAAGATTAACTAAACGTTCTTTTAGATAGTGCTTCAGATCAATCTCTTGACCGTATAGGGAGAGATCTCAGCTATTTTATCAATGTTGTCTAAAAGAGCCAACAGAGTCTTTTTTTTTTTTTTCGATAAGACCCTCTGTATGTTTCCCCGCCCCTAAGATATTGTCCGAGTCTACGGATCTTGAATTGCCATCTTTCAAGAGGGTAGACCCGAGCATGGAGATTGCCAAATATTTGCAACCATATCATAAAATCCATCTCGATCAACCACCCCTCTCAAATTTGAAAGGATGATTGTGGGTAAGGTGGGTCGGCGCCGTTGTTAAGCACTAGGGGTGTGGTCCGAGATATTCCTATCCCTAGGCTCTACTGTTGATAATGGGAACATGGTTTCCTAATCCGTGCTTACTAGAACTCTATCCAACTTTTCAAAGGTTGATTGTCCCTCGCCCCGCCCATGTGTATTGGCGGCCTGCCATTGTGATTTCTTTAAGCATCAGAGATTCAATGACAGCATTAAAAAGATTTGGCCATTTAGGGTCAAAATCCCCAGAACTCTTATCTTTTGGCCTTCTCATTATGTTGAAATCTCCTCCTATAATATATGAAAGGGTTTCTTTGGAGCACGTGTTGGCGAAGTTCTATTAAGAAAGCACTCTTGTTCTGAAGCCGTGCAGCCCATAAACCGTATAAAGCACAAATTTAAAGTCATTTGATTTGACTCTTAAGGTGAATTTCACATAAAATTCTCCCTCATCAATGGCTCCAATGTCGAAGACATTCATGTCTCGCACCTAGCAAGATACCCCCCGACCTTCCGTGGGGTGCCATGGTGTGTCAAAAGAAAATCATGTCCTGCACAAAGATTTTTGAGGACATGATCCGAAGGAATCCTACCTTGTTTCGATAGAGCAATAAAATTAATTTGCTCTTCCTTAACTAATTCAGCCAAGAACCTATGTTTAGCCAAGTCTCCCAGACCTCTGCTATTCCAGAAAACCCCCTTCATTTTAATACAATTTTAGAAGGGGTTTTTGGCTTCTTGGGAAGTTTGCCATTTTTAGTATTCTTGGCATTATTATATTTCTTCCTACGACGGAGTGGAGAGAGATCTATGATTTGATCATTCTCCTCTTCCTGCAAATTCTCATTTAGATTACCACGGGCGTGGCTGAGAATTGCATCAAGTTGGTTGTCCCGCTCATCCTCACTCTCAAGATTGGAGGGATGTATAGATTTAGCGTAACCTTTCTTTTTAGAAGAACTTTCAGTTAACCTATCAACCTCTAAGTTTTTTTAATTTAACTACAGCTGAGGTGTCTAGGTTGATGCCTACCCTACCAAGGTTTGATAAAACTTTGGAATCTGGAAAGGTAGTGAAAGAGTTACCTGAAAATTCGAGGTTCTTCTTTGCTGCCAGTCTGTCTCCCTTGAGGAGGGTATGGACGTCCGCCGTTGCTGCGTTTCTGGAGCTTCGAGCTGCGGGTACCTTGATGGGTGCAGCTGTAATTTCAGGTGCCATCTCCCCCACGGCCAGGGAAGTAGTGTCCACGGATTTGAGCACCGCCTGTGCAAAGGTCGCAGTTGGCGTAGCACGTGGTGTGGTGGCTCCCGAAGTTGGTGCAAGAGAGAACAGAGTAACTATGGCACCAAGGTTGTTGCTACTTCAGCTCAGTTGCATTTTGAACAGGGCTGGTTCAATCTATGCTATGAATTCATCAACAATGGCAATATTAGCATTTTATAGACAGATGTGCCAGCACAATCATCATGAAACATAAAATAAAAAGCATAGCATAGCACGGTCAAAAGTTCAAAATTCATGACTGGACGCAAACTAACATATGCTTCTAACTCATCAGCAACGAGGTACTACAATACAAGAGGAACGCGTGGAAAAGGGTACATAGCTTATTATATTTAATAAAAATATTTACCTGTTGGCAACTGAACATCTCAGCTCATCGTGGACAGGGAGAAAGAAGTGGCAAACTGGCCTTCGTCGCCGCCTGCTTGGAGAAACTGAGCAGCAACAAAGCCCCACGGCCTTCTTCAGATTCAATCTGAAAAGTGGGAAAGCTGGTCTTGATCACATATTCACATGGAGCCTTGAGTTGAAGCCTAGGCTCCTCGTCTTGGCAATATAGTTCAGAAAAGGGAGGAAATGAGAAACCTCTTACCGGACTCGTACGTCCAAGAATTCGTGGACTCTAACGACGATGGTGGAGAGACCTCTGAATGTATAATTTGTACTTTGAGCATATTTTTGGGCTCTATCGTCACAACCACTCCTCGGTTTCGAAGGCTTTCCAGCTTCTCCTTATCCACTCCAGATTTGCATTTTCTGTCAAGTATCATTCCACATTTTGACATGGTCAAGGTCTGCAAACCAGTGAGCTGTGGTATGCATGCAGGTATAGCTACCATATTGTAGGTCTCCATCTTAAGCTCCCGGAGGGAGGTAATCTCGCCCAACCACTCTGGCAGCCCTGTAATTTGGTCACAGTTCAATATCTCTAGTTTCTGGAGGGACCTCCATACCCGAATGCTCTCTGGCAAAGGTACCCCGTCAGAGCAGCCGTCAATAGTCAGTTCACCAATTTCAAACTGTCGAAGGCGCTCCCATGATGAGGATGAAAACCCTCTCCTAAACAACCTGATCTCCATTTTGGATAATAACGTAGGGACGGATGGTCCCATGATTCGACCAAAAGATGGACACAGGTCTTCGCTTGGTTGTCCTTCCCTGCCTGATAGGATGTACCTGGCGCTCCTTGGGATTGAGGGTTTGAACGTTAACTTAGAACAACAGCATACCTCCAGATCTTGAAGACTTGGAAACAAATTTTCATCGCTACCCTGTCCCTCCTTGGTTATTTGCAATTCCACATTGTTTAATTCTGACATGACAATTCTTTTTAGTTTCCTAAGTGGCCCAGTGCACGAGATGGGAACGGACCCCCATATGCATGAAATGTGCAGCTCTTCAAGACTCTGTGCCTGATTCAAGGGTAGATGGTTAATTGTCATATTGGAGAGCTCCAGCTTCACAAGGTTTGTGAGTGATGACATCCAGAGATGGAATTGAATGTCATCAGTATCTGCAAGTTCAAGACCCTTAATATGTAGTTCAACTGTATTTGAACAACTTCTCCGGAAGGAAAGAACAGGCCTCTGCATTTTCAAGGGTTGCGACGAAACAGTGGTTAGCCATTTTCAAGGGTTGGGCTAAGGATAAAGCAGCCGTGAACTAAATTAATTTATGTAGTCTAACAAAATTTAAAGCCATGTCTAACGATAATGTTAATGCATATAAAAAAAATAAAGCTACTGTGCATGTAGACATTGCCGATAATGGTAACCAGGAGTAATTTACCGATGTGGGTTTGTAACGTCTGAAGTTGCAGTCGTTGAAAACTAGAACACATGTGTCCGAAGAAGTGAGGTACAGGTTCGACTGGGACAAAAGCTCCAGATTGGCAGCATGCACTGTCAGCTCCCCGTAGTGACGTGAGTTCTCCAAGCCACTCCGGTAGAGCAGAAAAATTCTGACAATCCACTACCTCTAGTTTCTCGAGGGAGTGGACACTCTGAATGGTATCCGGCAAGGTCATCAGATCCTTGCAGGAATGAAATCTGAGTTTCTCTAGATTAACAGTGTTCTTAAGAAATTTGAAAAAATCTAGAGAAAAGTCACAGTTCTTTATTTCCATTAACCATGATGTTAATTTCGAACTTCCGATGTATTGCTCAGATGATACCACATCGCTGCTTCTTTCGATGTTACACCTCTGACTTCCTGGGAAAGTTGGAACAAACCTCAGACTACGGCAGCCTATAATAGCAAGCACTTGGAGATTAGGAAATATTTCATAGTTATGGCTTCTCTGAAGATGCTGATCATCATCAGTTGCAAGTGTGGTAATCCACTCCAGGTTATGCATTCTCTCGATTGTGAATTTTGTCAATTTCCTAAATGGTTCCTCACCCCCATAGATATCGCTACCCACTTTTCTGAGGCTAGAAATATTTGAGATGTGCAGCACTTCCAGGTTTGCTAGTTGACCCAATGAAGGGATACGGTCACAGTTCATCACGTCAGACAGCTCAACTGACACAAGATTTGGGAGAAGAGAACTTATATCCATCATCCAAGGGCAAAATCTAACTCCTCTGTAGCCTTGGATTCGAAGATTTTTTAGATTTCCAGGAGGCTCAAGATTTTGAAGAGCCGCAGTGTCATTAACTGTGCTTGAATCATGTGTTAAACTGCTGCTGGACCACATCAAACTCAGTGACTGCAGTTGCTGATATTGGGTCAATCCGTGATGATCACCTACTTCCTCTGCTCTCCCCACATGCTCAAGGTTTTTGATAATTAGATTCTTAACTTCGTAGTCATGGTATTGATATAGAAGATAGAAGTTACTGGAGCCACTAGTAGCCAATTGTAAGGGGTGCTCTTGATCTGCCTCTTCTTCAACTTCATCCTTCTCAATCTCTTCTTTCCAATGTAGATGCTGGCTGTGGGTGGGGCTTGTGCCCACCGGACCCTGCTTTGGTCTTACAGAAAAGAGAGCCACCTGCGTTGTACCATATGCAATATTAGAAACTAAACCAACACAGATAGGCTGAAAGATCGCTGCTACACTACATATATCACGACCATGTTACTCGACCCATCCGACCAGTCAGCAACACAAGCACAGTGCAACCCGGTATATGTCAAGTTTTTATTAACATATAGTTTTTCTAACATTAAAGAATATAAATAGGCCCGGAAGAATATCTACTGTAAACTAATGCAGGGGTCTTAGATTTTCATTTATGGAATAGGAACTTTACATAATTCCATCTTTACAGTAAAATCGATAAGTCTAAATGGGTTCTCATGGCTATTTATGATCCGGCGCAAGATGACTTCTAGTCTGCCTTCTTAGCTGAACTTGTGAGGGTCTGTCAAATTGCTAGAGATTTTGACATACTATGCAAAAGTAGAGAAATGACCAATAATCAGTTTAATGATCATTGACCCTTCCTGTTCAATGTTGTTATTGACAGCGACCTCGCTGTCACGACCATAGCACGTAACCGACTGACAGCGAGGACCCACCTGTCGGTGGCTGAAGAAGGCAGAACCAGCTGGCGTGTCTGAAGGCGGTTGGAGAAAGCGCCGCAAGGAAGGAAAAGCGCGCTCACGCTGTTCGAACAGGGCATCGACCCTTGTAACAGGACATTAGTTCTAGCTTACAGTTCATAGCAATTCCTAGATTCATAAGCGGATTCCGCTCCTGTAATTGTGTGAATCTTCTCGTTATCAATGAAGCCCACCGGATTCCCTCCCAGATCATCCTTGTCCTGTTGGGGTCGTGACACTCGCCCACGTGGGCCGACACCTCGGCCTCCGTCCATAGCACATCGACGATTCCGACCTCGACGCTCACCATGGCGGCGGCGAAGGCGGAGGGGAGGGAGGCTAGAGTTGCGTGCCGGCGGGGGCGGAGCACCCAACCGCTGCCTGCGCCGCTGCAGAGGCCAGGAGCCACCACACCAGAGCGATGCCACAAGACGCACCACGCAACACCGCCTTGATCGTCTCCTCCTCCGGCAACGGTGGGCCGCTGTCCTTGCGCTCATGCCGACGCAAGATGGCAGTGGCTCCGCCCACTAGATGGGTCTCGTGCTTCTTGCTGACGGAGGCGGGGAGGAGAGCGGCGGCTGAAGGAGGGGCCTTTGTCTGGGGATTTAGTGCGGCAGCGGCTGGGATCCGCCGGCCGAAATAGAGAGAGGATGAGGAGGGAGGGCGTTGAGTGAGGGGAAAATGGGAAAAAAACTGACATGAAGGTCCCAGTCGTGGTAGTTGACATCGTGGTAGTTGACATAGAGTACAGATGATGAGTGCGAGAGAAACTAGCATAAAGGAGACAATTTCATGACCAAACATCATAATCATTTTAGAGAATAGATTTAGAGTATCATGAGTGCAAACAGTCTAAACAATCAAATCAGGCAACAGAAGCAATTTTCCCTCCTCTATCTCTACACCTCTCACACACACCCCGCTGCACTCCTCTCCTGCGGATGTTCTTGGCGAGATTGTGAAAAGTGTTGCTTTGTCACAAAAATGAAGACAATTAATTAAGCACATGTTCTTTGAATGTCATTTTGTCTATGCGGTTTGGCATAAAACGACTCTAAATGGCTCCTGAAGCCGCTAGACATATAATTTATATAAGTTGTTACTAAATGTTTAACACGTCTATATTGGTAATATAACTATAACTGCATATATTTTTACACCTTTCCTAGGCCTCTTTCTCAAAGAAATTTCAAAAAAAAAAATTGCGACCACGACGTTCACCGCAAAACAGCAGCGATGCTGCTCAAGTGCTCCTGATGCACGCATGCACGCCATCGAAAAAAATTGTTCAAAAAATTGTTTAAATCTGTTGTTTTTCGATAGAAAAAAATTATTTATTGTCTCTTGTTTGCTGTCATAAAATTGTTTAAATTTGTATTTTGTCATTTGTGCTAGGACACCACTCTCTTTTGTCCTTGTTTTTCCATAGAAAAAAGTTGTTAATTGTCTTTTGTCGCTGTGGTACAATTGTGCTAGCTAACACTTGATGACAGATTTCACCCTTAGATGATGATCCAAGGGTCTACCATGTTGTAAGAAATGTTGATTATTTTTTTCTTGTGAAAGAGATATAGCAACTCCCATATTTTTAAAGGAAAAAATTCAATCATCTTAGAAGTGTGGGATGGTATCTATATTTTTTTCTGACCCTTCAAGATTACTTTAGAGTAAAAAAATCCATCATTATAAGATTTAAATATTAAAATTTTATTGAAGTTAGCACCGGTACCTGTCTGAGATCTCATTTGTAGCTCGATCTATCACTTATGTTAAGCGATATTTTTTTAGATAAAACTTATGTTAAGCGATATGGTGCGGATTTGAAATGATTGCATATATTATTGTAGTATTTACGAAGGTACTCCACTACCTAGAATCTTTATCTGTATCTATTACTCTAATAAAGCAAAATCTCATTACCTATTTCTCTTGACATACAAGGGGTATATACAACTTAGCATCTCACTATCATCTTTGTTACCTATTTCTCTTACATGCAAGACGTCCCACATCAACGGTCTACTATTATTGTCACCAACAATTTTTCTTGACATGCAAGATGTCTAACTCAGTAGTCCAATATCATTTGCAATTAAAGTTCACTAGCAATATCATTTGACATGAAACGTCAGTGAGACACATCATCCATTACGGATACAACCTCCATGACTGTGCTAATAAATCTATACATACATATATTATATCATGTTCATGCATTCTAAAACCATTATATTCCTCCTTCCTGCTACCCTGGGAGTTTTCCTAGTTCAAAAATTGCAAAACGAAGAGAGCTAATAAAGGTTATAATAAATTTAAGAGTTTTTTTAATTTATCTTGAGAATAAAAATAATCTCTAACAGTTAATAAGAATACAATTTAAACCAAAATTCAGATTAATGACTTTGTAAAATATATGATGCAACGAGCAAGATCACCATAGTTATTAGTTAATGATAATATTTCAAACGAATTGTACATCTAAATATACAAAGGTGCCATTCAAAAGAAAAAACGTGAATATACATAAAAAAAGTATATAGACCAGCAGCTTGCAAAAAAATAAGTTTTATGATAAGTGGATATAGACTATGAGTATCTATTATGTGTATTATATTTTGGATAATGGAAAAATAAATAATAACTAATACTTATATCTTCTAGAATTCTAGCCAGGAGAAGGATGAATTAGGGTCGCTAGCCAGCTGAAATTATCTGGTGGGTCCTGCTATTGGGGGGGTGGGGGGTGGGGGCGGCGGGCGGTAGTTTACCTTTTCTGTGATGATGACCCATGGAACCTCAAGTGTGTCTACATCCTCCGATGAGATCAAGGTTAACTTCTCCAGTTTTGTCATCTTAAGCAGCAACGACCGTACTTTTCTTTACTTCTGTACTGAAACCAATTTCAAGCTCAGGTAGAGATCTAAATGTTGGGATTCTTTCCGTAGTAAAATCAAACTTGGAACAATTTATTATCCTCAGTATTTGAAGATTATCCCAATAAAAATCACTGGAGTCGGTGAACCGAGAGCAATCATCCATAACTAACTCCATTATGTTGACATCTTCAAGACATTTAACTGGGCCAACATTATGAAGTACAGACGGAATTTGTGGTATTCTTGTATGGAATTTCAGACCACGACATGCTCTTATATGCAGACAGAGCTGCATAGTGAATCCTGCTTTGGCGTCTTGAGTGAGACCAGGTAGATTGGATAGTGATGTTTGAGGCGTTTGCAATAATGCATGATCTGTTTCTCTTCTCTGTACTCGGAATACATCTTTTAACCACCCTTTGGCTTTTGCAACTATACTGACTTGCTTTTTATTGGGATTGTTGCCTATTGATGGCTCACTAGTCTCTTCTGATGATGATGATGATTCTTCTTCTATCTGATTATGGGCGTGGCCTGATTCATGTACTTCTGACGGAACTTCTGCACCTCTTGTGTCGTCATCAAATATGACAGTGGCTCGATCAGGTAGTTCAACTAGTGATAGTCGTCTTAAGTTCTTGCACGGTCCGATATATACGACTCCAAGCATGGGCATTCTACAAATTTCGATAGCTTCTAGTTTTGTTAAGTATCTTAGAGGAGGAAGAGTCGTACAGTTTGAGATGTCAGACAAAACAATTTTCACCAGATTTGGAAGGGTTTGGTTTATCTTCATAATCCATGCTGGTAATGAATCTGGCATATAACCCTTTACAGAGAGATTCTTTAAATTCTGATTAGGCCTCAAATTTTGTAGCACAACCTTATCATTATCCTTGTCTGCATCATCATATTCAGATAAAGACCACTCCAGACTTACAGAATGAAGATGCTTCCTGTTTACCAGTCCCACTGCACTAGCTTCTTCTGGCGACCCAATGTTCTCAAGGCATCTGATATTTAGGTCATTATTTGTCAAATCAATGATGCTCTGGAGAAGGCTAATGTTGCTGCATCTGGCATCTCGTTGACGTACGACAAAATCCGGTAAAGTTATAAGTTCATCTATACCACCAATGCCTTGCTCTGAGAATAGTGTCAGCCCTCCAACTACTAGGTATTCAAGGTTTCTCAGACATTTCAATACGCCGTGAAGCTCTCTCAGCTGCAACCCATGACGAGAATGATTAGAAATTCCTCCTGCAGAGGTGCCCGGAGCTTCAATACCACCACTTCCTTCAACTCGTGACAAATTTAGGTACTTTAAGTCAACAAACTTTGTTAGCAAGCCAAGAATGTTTTGAAGTTTAGAGCAATCTGACAGATTCAAATACTGGAGCTTACGAAGTCCCTCAGAAGATCCAGGGAGCTCTGCAAGCTCAGTACAATTAGATAGGTCCAGAAAAATAAGATTTACCATCTTCTTGAATAGCCTAGTAGGTAGTTGGTTAAAGCTGCAGCCTGACATATTTAGCTCCTCCAAGTTTGTAAGTTGACTGAAAGTTTCTGGTACTGTCTTAAGTTGGCAACAAAATGACAGGTTCAGGGATAAAAGCTTTTGCAAATCTCCAAGTGACATGGGCAATTCTCGTAGGCTAGCACATTTTGATAGGTCCAGGTGTAACAGCTCTTTGAGTTCGCCAATGGAGTCTGGGAGCTCTCTAAGATTTGAACAGCCATGCAGGTCCAAATAATGCAGCTTATTGAAGTTAGAAATCCTACTCCGAAGCTTAGTAATGCAGGTATTTTCTGAAAGATTTAACACTTGCAGGTGATGCAGGTGTATCATAGATTCTGGTAGCTCAACAGTTCCCATGCCGGAGAAGTCCAAGATACGCAACCATTTAGCCTTTGAGAAGATGTCTGGAGGAAGTTTCAATCCTCTACAATCCTTAAAATGCATAGCTCTTTCCTTTGAAGGCATGTTGCTGCATTTTAGGCCATAGCAGCAAAGTTTGAGAGTAAAATGTACCGGCACCTAGCCATTCTAGAACTGAAGTTCCTGCCTTGACCATCAAAAAACATAGCAACTTCCTCTCCAGCAATGGATGTTGCAAGTGCATAAACAAAGTCATGCATCTGGTATGCTTCATTACAGTACTTAGAATACCTTGCAGAAATCTGCAAAAGTGAATTTACAATAGATCAGTCGTGCAACAATGAATAAGCAACTTATAAGCAGCATATGGAAAAATTATATTGTGGACATTTATCTAAAGTCCTGGTCGAAAATAGTGAATATATTCCTCGTTCTGCTTCAAATGACCGTAGAGAGAGGGTAAGAATTACTGAATTAGACACAAAGGTTAGTGACTAATCGCCGGTTACATGCATAACAATACTATGAAACTGACATCACTATCGGCCCATTACTGTCAATTATTTTGGAACCAGTGGTGTTAGACCATCAGTTGGTTTGTGGCTTCAATCGGCAGTGACAGGACAACTATATATGGTCTACCACTGCCGGTCTGTGGTTTGAATCGGCAATGATAGTTGTTTGACATAAAATAAATTCATAACTTTTTCATACAAGATCAGATTAAGATAAACTTTATACGAAAATTGAAGAGTTTAAAGAGATCTAAACTTTCTAGTTGACAACCTTTTTAGTTTGAGAAGGTTTACAAGTTCAAATATTACATATAAGTTATAGGATAAGATCTGACATAATTAACAACGTTGAATAGAGACGAAGTCAACACCAAAATTGTAGTACTCAACAATATTTACAACTTTGCAGTTAATAACTTTTCATTTGAGACCAATTTAAGTGTCAAATATATAATATCAGATTAAAAAAATGTGGAGTTAAAAGAATAATGTGGAGTCACATTTATCACGTAGGTCAGTTGGTATGTGCGCTCGCGAGAACACGAAAATTGAGGCCTTGAGTGGAATCCAAAAAAGCACATATTTTAGGGAACTTCTACAACGATGAGCGGTTAATACCCCACAATGATGGCCTATTCTAGAATAGTGTAATCTTCTTTTCTATATAACACAGCCACACAATTCAATGAAAGAGTTTATGTTAGACAAAGTAAATTGGTACATATGCAAATTTGCATATAGGCACTCCACTATAGGTTACTCCTTGTTAGAATAAAAATAGTCAAATCGACTTATATTTTAGAAATATGCATTTATACATAGTATATGGACGTACCAAAAAAAAAATTAAAGCGACTTATAATTTGAAACAGAGGGGAGCAGATACAAACATTCGTGCCAAAAAGAAGCTAGGAGGGGAAGCTCACCGAGGGTGCCGCGCTCACAGTCTGAAGGAATGACATATCAGTGAGCTCTGATAGATATCTAACCGCATGAAGCTCGCTGTCAACAAACCCCAAAGCAATCCATTGCTGAATCAAATGTATCTTGTCCACTACAAATCCTTTTGGGAACACGGAGAAGTATGCAAAGCAGGGTCTCAGATATTCAGGCATGTTGCAATAACTCTGCTTCAAGGAGTCCAGTACCACAGTATCTGTATCCCCTGTCGGGCTGGTTTCCTTTTAGCTTTAGCCACGGATCACTTTTTAATGTCATTTCCCATGTCTTCAAGTCCGAATCCCGCAGTCGCCACCCGATAGATTTGATTGCCAAAGGAAGCCCTTTGCATTTCTTTACAACCTGTTGCCCCACCTCTTCCTTTTCAACTCGGGATTCCACATTTCTAGACGGAGGAAATGCTTTTGCTTTGAACAGCTTCCAACAATCAACATCTGGTAAAACATCCAATTTGAATTGGAATTGTTCATTCATGAGCTTGGCAATTGTTCTGCTGCGTGTGGTCAAAACTACCTTACTTCTTTTGGAAACAATTTTATTGTTTCTTGAGTTTGCAACTCCCAACAGTATTCTTAATTCTTCCAAATTACGTTTGTCACCCTCCCAGATGTCATCCAAAACGATGAGACACAGGTTGTCCTTGAGAATCTTTTCTACATGCCGCTGAACAGAGGGGTAGTCATAGTCATACTGGGTGCTTGGCCCGTTTGCTTCTGCCTGAGAGATGACAGATCTTCCGATCTTTTCAAGATCAAATTTCTCGGTGACATGGACCCACACACGGACGTTAAAATCATCCGTATTTCCACTGTCCTCGAAAACCATCCGGGCAAGAGTTGTTTTACCTAACCCTCCAAAACCGTAAATAGGAATGATGGAGTGCTCGCAGTCCTGCTGCAGCAGTCTCATCATCTCTTCCTTTTTCCTTCGTCCTTCCGACGATATCTTCTCCAAGAAGTGGGCCTTCAACCCTTGTTGTCTGGTTGTGCAACCCTTCTTCATCGCCGGAGCTAATGCCTGGAGTGAAGTCCAGTTTCTTCAGCTTTGCTATCTTCTCTAGTCTTTTCTTCATATCATTCAGTTTGCCAGGCATGGTCCTTCTCAGCTTCGCAAGGATGGAGATGGATACCCTCTGCGAAGTTGCGCATCGATTCAGAAAGAAGAACCAAACACAGAATTAAGCGAGCTGAATAAACTGTTTAAGGCAACGAGGCAGCACTTACAGGGATAGGGGTGTTCAGCTCGGAAACACTGCTTCCAGAAGAGATTTCGTGCTCGAAATCCGTCAGCATGTCCTCCATGTCATAGGCCGCGTCCTTCAGCTCCTCGATCCATACGATCTTCTTACCATATGACCGCTTCTCTGCCTTGTGCAGGACATTTTTCACGGCAGCAAACCTGGTTTTCAGATCTTCCACATCTTGACTGAGATTGATCTGTGCAGCGATGTTCTTCCAGGATTCGGATCCAAGCTTGCCGACAACCTGCTTCAATATGGCGCAGGCGAGCAACTCCGGAACCCCCTGCCATGGCAGAATGCAATCTGCCTGACACAAGGCCGGCCGGGTGACCAACAGTACCACAACAAGAAACGGTCCAAGGCTCCCTTTACTCCTGCTTTCCACCTGAAAATCACAACGTCATGCTCTTATCAGGCCATTTCGGGCCAATGAAATAAAATACAAGTGGGGAACGCCCCCCCTGCCCCCCCGGTTGACCCTTCAAAAAAAAAAAAAAAAAAATCACAACGTCGCACCGGGTACGGCATAAGTTGAACTGACTCGAGCATTTGAAACACCAATTTCAGCTGAAACATAAAAGAAAACGATGGGGGTATTAATTCTCAGCACTCACCGTATACTGGAGAGATCTATCTGAGTGTTGAGAGATTGTAGTTGATGTCCGGCCAAGTTTTCCTTCAATCTGAAGCCTTAAGAAAACTTCGCTGGAGATGAAACTGGCAGGAAGAAACGGCAAGAGCGCGGGCGCAGGACGGTGGAAACATAAGCTCAGCTGAGAAGCAATGGTGGATGGGAACACAGGAGCCGGCAACAAAGCACAATATATATATATCTGCTCCGGTGCTCCTTTTTTTAAAAAATGGCACGAATCTTGAAGCAGCGTACCTGGACCCCGCCTGGGGCCCAGCCCTCATCGAATGTCTCGTTGCCGTCCGTGATTGTGCCGTGCTGTCCGTGAGTCCGGCCGGCTCGTCTCCGTGAGGACGGTCTCGTTAAAAAAATAGAAAAATCTTCGTGAGTCCGTCTGTGACTCGTCTCCGTGCCGTCCGCCGCCATCAGTACGTAGCGAGCACACTCGTCTCCGATCCGATTTCTTCCTGCCACCATGGACCCCCTCCCGCCGCCGTCCCGGAAGTACGCCGACGACGAGGAAACGGTGGCGCATGGCGTTGTCCAGGAGGACACTGCCGCCGTGGCGGAACGAGTTGTCGGCAGCCGCGAGGGACGCGCCACGGGACAACTTCGCGATGGTCTGCACGTCAGGGCGCCACATGGCGGTGCCGACGAGGTGCGCGCCCCGCTCGACCTCCTGACAGTGCTCGACGTCAGCGGCAGCATGCAGAGCAGCAAGCTGGCGCTGCTGAAGCAGGCCATGGGGTAGGTCATCGATAACCTCGATCGGTCCCGCCGAGCGCCTCAGCGTCGTATCCTTCTTTGATGAAGCAAGCCGCAAGATCCGGTTCACGCGCATGTCAAGCGACGGAAGGCCTCAGGAAGCGCGCCGTGGAGTCGCTGGCTGCTGCCTGCTCATTGCTGCATGAACATATCCAAGGGCCTCCTCGTGGCATCCGAGGTGCTCGCCGACCGCCGGTACCATAACTGCCAGCCCGTCGTCGAACTTGGAGTGTGCTCGCTATGAAGTGATGACGGCGGACGAGGATGGTGGCGGCGGGGTCTCACCTGGGCAACGCTCTGTCTCCGGCGCTGAGCCGGTGGTCAGCTGGAGCTCGTCGGTGGAAGGCTGCACAGGTGGAGTCGGAGACGGGAGGATCCGGACTCCCTCTGCTTGGATCTGGCATCTAGCGGTGTCGGGGTAGGGGCGGGCGGCGGTTTTGGGCGAATTCCGCGGCGGCGGGTTCTCTTCCGGGACAGTGGATCCATCCGCCGTCCGGGGCGAGAGGTGTCGGTGGTGAGGTCTTCGGAGGCTGTGGTTCGAGGCGATGCGGGACGACGCCGGCGGTGGCAGTGGAGCACAGGGCTGTGGGCGTAGCAGCTTCTCATGGTGGCGCAGCCGACCGTCCATGCTTGGGCGTTGGAGAACCCAAGCAAGCGGGCTGATCCGGAGACCCCAGGGCGTTGGGCGTCGCGGACGTCAACCATGGTGGCGGTGATTTCGGACGGCGGCGGCGGAGAAGCGAATTGGTTGGTCGTATTGGGGGTGCGTGATTCGCCGCCTAGGCGTTCGGATCGAACCCCGGTGGCCGGCCATGTGGCTTCCAAACGTTCGTCAAGGTGGATGAGTTGGGGAAAGGGACGGCGAGGTTGGCAGTGGGACGCCGGCATTTGCTCCGATTTGAGTTTCGGCGATAGTGCATGTCGCCGGCGTTTGGCGAAACGGCATGGCCCCTGTGACATGGCATTGGCCGCGCTCGCTTACTGGCGGCGGTGACGCCTGAGGGCGCCACTTTCCTCGGGAGGCGCCGTCTTTTCTTCAAGTGGATCTCTACGGGTGAAAACCAACACCGGTGGGTGGGCGGCAATGGCGTCTTTGGATGACATTTTCTCGTTGGAGACGTTGTTTGTGGAAGATCCTTGGGTGTCGGCCGGCGCCGACATCAAGGTGGCGCTCATCGCACACGCTTACGGGGGATTATGCCGTTGCTGGGATCCGGAGTCTCCAATGATGGACGAAGTTACCGTTGTTTTTTTTTTTATTTGTGCACTAGTGTTTTCGAAAGTGACTTTGTTTTACCCTAACACACTGTCTTTCAATTGTAACTTTGTTGGCCTGATGCATTCTCGGAAATATAATTTCCTTTATTAAAAAAATGAAGTGATGGCGGCAGACGGCGGCACGGAGACAAGTCACGGACGGACTCACGGAGAATTTTCTTTTTAACGGGAACGTCCTCACAGAGATGTGCCGGCGGGACCCACGGTGGCACGGCACGATCACAGACGGCAACGGAGACGCTGGATGAGGGCTGGGCTCGGGATGGTGCTGGACTTCCTGGGGCCAGGCTGGGGCAGGCTAGATTGCATTAAGATTTGTGATACACCTATTCGCCGTCGAACCACCAAGAGGTGAGCATTCGACACAACGTGGACTACCTTGTTGGCAACAAAGTGAACCTCATGAGAAAAATCACCTTGTAATCATCTTCTCGTTGGTTTGCCGTCTCCATAAACATTTACTTTAATATATATTGTGCTGGTGTAGTTGCTCTAGTAATTAGTTAGCTTGTGTTACTTGCTTTTTGTAGCATAGAAGTAGCTCTTGCGTGACTATTTGGCTTGAGTAACCTTGTTCACTAGTAACAAAACATTTTAGGTGACGGCAAAATCAATTTTAGGTGGCGGGCACACCGGCCCGTCACCTTCATAAGGTCGAGAGCAACCGTGGCGGGCGTTTTTGCCCGTCCACGGTAAATAAAAAAATTAAAAAACCCAAACCCGAGCCTCTTTGGACTCGGATCTAGGCCTCTTGGGCCCCATCGCGCCGCCGCCCTTGCTGGATCTGCCGCCGCCCGGGTGGCGCGCCGTGCGTGCGGTGGAGAGGAGCCGCACCGCCGCCGCTTCTTGGAGAGGAGCGCCCGCCCTGGGCCCAGGCTGGGCCGTCGTGTCGTCGCTGGAGAGAGCGCGCCGGGTGGGGAGCGGCCGCCGGGTGGAGAGGGCTGCCGGGTGGGAGCGGCCGAGCGGGGAGGGAGCAGGTGGGGAGGGAAACGGCCGAGGACGGAAGTGGCGAGTTGTCCGAGGAAAAACGGCCGGTGGTGAAACCCTAACTCGTTCTCACGTATATATATGAACCCGATATACGTTGGACTTAGGCTTTTGTTGGGCCTTGGATATTAACCGTGGCGGGCCTTTATAATCGCGACCGCCACGGAAAAATGCCTCTATTTTGCGTGACGGGCGTCTTTTAAACGCCCACCACGGCAAATCGACTTACCGTGGCAGCAAAAATGACCGCCACGGAAAATAAAAAGCCCACCACGGTTAATGGGGACCATTAACCGTGACAGCAAAACCCAACGCCCCCACGTAAAAAGATTTTTTGCGGGTTGACGCAAAAATCATTTCGTTACTAGTGGTTAGTCACATTGCTTAGTTTGTATAGCTATGTAATTTGAGCTCTCTAGTTTGGCTTGTGTAGCCTTGCTCTGAGCATTGCTAATGAGCTTAGGAGATTTATGCTTTTGCTTACTAGATTGTCTAGGTGCTCCTCGGTTTGCTTAAAATATTAGTTGCATAAGTTTGTGTAGGACCTTGATGCTAGAATTAGTTAGGTGAGCACTAGCTAGCTCGACACCTTAATTTTTTGCCTAATTAGAATCTTTGTAAGCTGCTCCTGAACTTAGGTAGAGGAGTTTAGTCTTGGCTAGACCGATAGCTTTAATTTCACATTTGTTTTGGTTAGCCGATGTCATTAGATTTTAATTAGAAAGGACTATTTACCCCTCTGGTCTGTCATCTCGACCCTTCAACAGTCTGTCTGCCTTTTTAAACTCCGTCTTACTAAGAAATTAGGCAAGTTAACACTCAAGCTAACTAATTAGTAAGGGGCATATTACTCTTTTGCTACACTCATAAGGCCTTGTTTGATGTATGTGTATTCACTTCAATCTACATGTGTAGAGTGAATTGATATAAAATTTATTTTAATTACACTTCAATCCACTTCAACATGTGTGAATTGAGATGAATACATGTGCATACAAACTGAATTGATCCTAGCTAAAATTGTTTAGATGCCTTGCATATTTCGGGATATAGGGAGTACTAATAATTAATATTTCTTCGCTTGGCATAAGAGCATGTACAACCAAGAGATTGGAGGTCGTCTTTTAGATACTTGAATCAGGCATAGAGACAATTAAAAAGATTGATCATAAAACCAATAGACACAGGATCATCTCTAAGCAATTTAATACTGCCTCCATGGCTAAGATCAATCATAAATATCAATTTGTATACAGCAAGATGGAACAACTTGTCAACTAGGCAAGTTGCTGATATTTGTGTGGCAAGTTGTTTATATAATTTCACCGGTTATAAAATTATACTGCTTAGGACAAGAACTAGGACATATATAAGAAACTTTTAAATTATCTAGACTGAAAACATATAACTTATATTACAGAATTTTACTAAAAAAGCAATACCAGCAAATTTTTTATAATTTGAAGTATTATAAAATTGTATTTCTATGAAAAAATAATGGCCAACTATATACATTGAGTACAGTGCAAAATTGAATAAGCTAGGCGAGTTGGGTTGTGGCGAGCTGCGGCGAGTTTTGGAATGAACCAAACAGGCCCATAATTTTAGACGTGCTTGAGGGTTGTAGCTGCCGATTCCGCGTAGATCGTGCATCCACCAAACTAGCTGGCGCATCTTTAGAGTAGTTGCAGTATCTCCTTGTTTAGTTGGTGGCAAAATGTTAGAAATTTTGAATTTGAACTTCTGTAGCACTTTCGTTTGTATTTGGTAAATATTGTCCAATCATGGACTAACTAGGCTCAAAAGATTCGATCTCATGATTTGTAACCAAACTGTGCAATTAGTTATTTTTTTATCTACATTTAATGCTCCATTCATGTGTCCCAACATTGATGTGATGGAGAGAGAGTAGAAAAACTTGAAACTAAACAAGGCGAGGTGTGGATGCGTGTGCAATTAAATTTTGGTCACGGTACACCCTCCCTCAGTTTTTTTTGAGAATTACACTAATACAACGCAGACGCCACAACACGCACGCACACTCACCTCTATGAACACATGTACGTAAACCCTACCCCTATGAGCACCTCCGAAGGACTAAGCACCCGGTAGATCTGAAGATTCTCGAAGTCACCATTGGTGCCTCGTCGTCGACGGGAACGTCGCTTACCATTTAATGCATAACGTCGGTAAATCCCGGAAAATCCCAGGAAAAGGTGCGAGCACCGTGATTTGAACCCCGGTGGGTAGCGTCCCAATCGAACCATCCTACCATTGACTACAAACCAATTCGCCGCTCCCTCAGTTACAACTTACAACCACAGATCTGTTGGTCCACCCAATTGTTCATGTTGACTCAACTGCCATATAGGTGTGATGAATCTGCTGGTTGCTGAAAAACTATATTTTCAATAAATCAATAGCAAGTGCAACTTCACCTGCCTCCTAGCTATAATAGGGCCTCTGCTTCAAAGGAAATTACCAACGACACAACTACCAAGCAGGGTCTTTCTGTTTAAAAAAGGTGAGGCCTCAAATTTGACTCAACAACGCGAATATCATTTTTCCATTCACCTCAAATTAGCACATGAATGCCTGTCCATTCGGCTAGTTTGGTAGATCTATGCCATGTTACTTTTTGGTTTTATTATTTCCAAATATACACTTGTACGTTATTGGTGGATCTTTACGTTGACTAGCTGGCGCATCTTCACCAGCCTCAACTGCGTGCATCTTCACCTGCCTCAACTGAGAGAGGGGTGTAACACGGTACACCGAAATTTCATTGCACGCATGCCACACCAACCACGCGTTTTCTTCATATAAGAAATGCTGCAACTGATGAATGTGAATGTACGCTAAAGATGCGCCAGCTAGTTTGGTTGCCTCGATGTACGCTAAAGATAAACCAGAGGGCTATTTGACCATGTCAGGCGGTGGATTTGTTTTAGAGATGACCTCAATAGATGATGTATGACGTGTTTGGATGTAGCTCTATTGACCATGTCTGCCTGTCTTTATAAACTATGCTGTACGTACTAGGAAATTAAACAAGTTAACAATCAAACTAACTAATTGGTGAAGGGCATATTGGTCTTTTTCTAGATTCTTTAATTGTTCTTAAAATTATTTGGATACCTTGTATTTCAGGAAGGATGGATTGTTAGAGCAGTGTCAACCTAGAAATATCATATAGTTTCATGGTTTCTTTAAATTAAGCTTTGCACAACCGTGCATCGCCTCTCTCGAATCATCTACGTATCATATCTCTCTATGTCGTCTTGGTTCTTATGTAGATATAGTTTCTTGTTTTATAAAAACCATTTTGTCCCCTCTTTTCATAAATTAAAATGTCATATCATCATTTTGCTTTGTTGGCATCTTAATTATGAATACAGAGATCATCCATTTTCACTGGATTAGAACTGACCTTCTACGTACGGATCAATATTTCTTGGGTTGGCATAAGTTGGAACAACTTGTCAACTATAGGCAAGTTGCTGATATATTTGTGCGGCAAGTTGTTATACACTTTCCCCGGTTATAAAAATATACTCCTTAGGACAAGAACTAGGAAATATAATGAACTTTTAAATTATCTAGATTGAAAAAAATATAGTTTATATTATAGAAATTGTTCAAAAATAATACCTGCAAATTTTTATAATTTGAAGTATTACAAAAATGTACTCCTATGAAAAAAATAATGGCCAACTAAATGCATTGAGTACCGTGCAAAATTGAATAAATGTTTTAAGCAGAGGGAGTTTTATTTGACCGTGTCGGACGGTGAATAAGGCCTTTTGGCCTACGCCTCATCTCGCCGAGCCAGAACGCGAGCGATGCTGTAACTTGGGCTCTCGAATTGCCCGCCAAACAACTGGCAGAGGTGTGTTGCCGAAATGAACTAGCTAGCACTGGCTCAACAAAGTTTGGCGCGCCTTGCCTTGGTCAATGAAGCACACACCAGCTGAAGCTAGGCGAGTTGGGTTGTGGCGAGCTGCGGCGAGTTAGTTGACGGAATGAACCAATAGATGATGTATGACGTGCTTGCAGGTCGTTGTAGCTGCTCTGATTCCGCGTAGGTCGTGCATCGAGGCAACCAAACTAGCTGGCGCATCTTTAGCTTACATTCATAAGTTGCAGCAGCATTTCTTATATGAGAAAACGCGTATAGGTCATGCGTGCAATTAAATTTTGGTGTACCGTGTTACACCCTCCCTCAGTTACAACCGATTCTGTTGGTCCACCCAATTGTTCACGTTGACTCAACTGCCACTACATTGGTGATGAATCTGCTGGATGCTGATCGAAAAACTATATTTTCAATAAATCAATAGCAAGTGCAACTTGACCTGCCTTCCTAGCTATAATAGGGCCTCTACTTCAAAGGAAACAACTACCAAGCGGGGTGGTGTCACCGGAATCTCGATTACGATATAAGTAACTGGAGTTTAGAACAGTAACCTCGGCCGCCGGCGAACCTCGCGACCCGCCGCCGCCGCCACAGCCACCGGCCGGGTTCGGCACTTTAGATACAACTCAAAACTCGTCTCTCTCAGATGCTCTCTCGCTCCCTTTACAGGTGCTCAGCACCGCCCGTGTACATGGGCCTTTCAACGAATACGCCAGTCAGGTCCAGCTACGCGTGGATTGGGCTTGCGGATTCTTTTGGACGTCGTCGGCCCATCATCACCGACAGGGTCTTCTTCAGACTCCTTGCTTCGATCATCAGCTTCACCGGTGTCAGGGGTTGCTTGCTCCATCAGCATGGGGTTTGTTGGTGACATTCCCCACCCCTCAAGAAACGGCTTGACCCCAAGCCGGTGCCCTCGGGAACTCCTGGCGAAGAGCCTGTTCATCTTCCCATGTAGAGAGCTTGCTTGGAAAGTGAGACCACTTAACCAGCACTTGGGACAGTACACCAGTTGGTGTTTGCTGTAGACGACGATCCAAGATCTCCAATGGCACTTGAAAATGATTAGTAGAGTCAGGCAAGGATGAAGATACCTGAATGGTAGAAGGAACTGCTCTCTTCAATTGTGATACATGAAAAACAGGATGGATAGAACTTGTGCTAGGAAGAGCCAATCTATAAGCCACTGTTCCCACTTTTGAAAGAATCTTGTATGGGCCAAAATATCTGAAAGAAAGCTTGTTAGAGGATCTTGCTGCCAAAGAAGTTTGAATATATGGCTGAATCTTGAGATATACAGAATCTCCAACATTAAATTCTCTGAAAGATCTTTTAGCATCAGCATAATGCTTCATCTTTTGTTGAGCACGCAAGAGGTGTTGCTGGACAACCTGCTGCATCAAGCTTCTTTCTTTTAACCAAGTTTCCAGATCTCGTATCATGGTTTCTTCAAATTAAGCTTTGCACAACCGTGCATCACCTCTCTCGTATCGTCTACGTATCATATCTCTCTATGTCGTCTTGGTTCTTATCACTACTACAGAATTGTCCATTACTGCCGGGCTCCAACCCCCCTTCACTGCCGAAAACTGAACCGGCAGAACCATAGCGGTAGTGATGTGGGGTTCGAAACACTACCGGGTCAAAACACCGGCGGTGATTTGAGACAACACTGCCGGGTGTCAATACGACCCGACAGAATTACTTCAAATAACACTACCGGTGTGCAACGGAGCCGGTAGTGTTGAGGAACAAAACACTTTCGGTTGTGTATCGAAACCGGCAGTACCATAGTAACGAACACTGTCGGCTCTGTGTCAACCGACAGAGATGTTTACGATCACACTGCCGGTTGTACATTTCAACCGAAAGTGTTTGTTATGCCAACACCGCCGGGTTGTTTCGAAACCTACAGTGTTGTAGACAGTGGCACTACCGTTTTTTTGGACGTCCGGCAGTGATTGCTATGCCAACAGTGCCGGTTTGTAATAGCCGGCAGCGTTACAAAATAAGAATGACCAGTAATTACAGCAACGAATAATGTCAGGTTTATCAACAAACCATTATCATAATCACATGTCTACATCACAGGGTCTTGGTCAGCAGCCAAGTAGTGTAACGGTTACAATAACTCACAAGTTTAGAGGGTCTTGGTCAGCAGCCAAGACATCGAGTAGCTCACATGTTCAGATCTCTCACAACATCAACAACAAACTACAGTAGTCTCTTGATAAGTTCTGGTGTATTTTGGTGCTTAAACAACCTAGCCTTTGCAATGGAAAATCGTCCCCGATTTTGACAATTACCTCATCCATGATGAATTTGGCCGGCTCCTCTTGCGGTCTTTTTAAATCTCCGACGGTAGGATATTGTTGGACTTGATTTTCTTTGCGCCGTCATTCAGAAAATATATATGAATCGAGATCGGTTTATTGAATTATTCAAAAAAACCAAATGAATTGGGGAGTATACACACAGTTTCGTCTTGTTGTTTCGTTTGCCCGCGGAGGAATTTAAACATCGCCCACATTGCATAGAAACCGCACTGATCATTCCCCCTGTGGCTGCTCTAACGGAGGCACAATATTTTCCCCATTCTTGCAACCTTGAATGGGACAAATGAAGCCCCGAAGTTTTGCTTCACGGACAATCGAGCCACATTAAAAAGAGTGGAAAGGGAAAAAATTAGAGCACGGTGATGATATCAAGTTAAGATTAGTGGTCTAAAGACCTAACAAAAGGGCCTATATAGAGAGAGTGCAGCTTATACTGTGGGTTAGAAAAGTAGTAGTAGTAGTAGTAGAATCTAGTTAGAATTCAAGTGCACTAGTCTCACAAGCATCAAATGTATACTGTGGGTTAGAAAAGTAGTAGTAGTAGAATCTAGTTACAATACAATTGTACCAGCCTCACAAGCATCAAATATATACTTGTGGGTTAGAAAATAGTGAGCAACTAACTTGCATCACACACGTGATGTCAAAATTAATAGGTTATTAGGGTCACTTACGTTCAAAGAACTTCACTAGTGGATTCGAAGAGAAAGTGGTTTATCCTTCGAGTCCCACACCAAGATTTCATTGCGTCTAAGATTGACAACAACGAAGACAAAATGCTCGCTGCAATCACAAATTCTAATTATCGAATCATCTTAATGAGAAAGATGCGTACATATGAATTAAAAGTGGTGAACACATACTTTTCGCGGTTGTGGGCTAGTAAGATTTACGTTTTCTCGAGGAACACAAATTCATCAATAACATCCATCAAAGTTTGCTTCAACTTTTCGGGTCTTCTCCCTTTAGTCCACAGACGTTGACTTCAGAGAGTCTGGTGGGTTCGAAGAAGCCATACTTTTTGAATAAGCTGATGCCTTCACAATATTGTGAGATATACCTGCATAAAACCATGAGGAATGCTCAGAATTTAACAATTTGTGACTGGATAGTAGTTAATTGCATTGCCGTGGCGAAGTCGGTACTTACATCGTCCCACGGCGTCAAGATTTGTGTGTCGAGGGCGTTGTTGTTGGTATAGCTGGAACAAGGTCTCCCATCCAACAAATAGCTTCGTTCTTCCGGATAATGAAAAACGAGACTTTGCGCGGGGGCGATAACCTGAATTCCATCCAAAACTGGATCCCTTGTTTCAGCTAGGTAATAGTCATGCAATTTACGCATGGCTGGGGTCAAGTTCATCACCAGCTCATCCTCAACCAAATTATGTCCCTTCACATACTGCATTGCCATTGGTAGGCAACCATCTTGGTCATAATACATGTCTGCAGCAGCTTCAATACTAATGTGTTTCTTAGCGGCAAGCTTCTCTATCTTCTCATTGGTTTCTTTCATTTTATCTTCTGGTGTCACAACTTGGCGCTGATCCATTTGGTTGCCGTGTTTTTCCACAAATGAGACCATGAAGCCCACGAATGTATTGTATGCTGCCCTGCGGGGTCGGAAATTTTACGCTTTTTGGCCTTGTGAACGTAATCCATCGGCCTTGTGTTGGTATGACGGGGTTGGTTCCGTAGCTATCCTTTGCCTTTGCCTTTGATCTTGTGGTTGGCGCCACTTGAGGAGGAGGAACCTGCTTTGGCGGGGCTGATGAAGAGTGAGGAGAGTTATGATGTTCAGGGGGTAATGAAGAGGAAGGATGAATCTGTCTTGCTAGGGACGATGTTGGCACATGTCTGACAGGGGAACTAGGAGTTCTATCAGGATTAGTATCATGGGAGGGATTAGACTCACAGTCCTCCTCATCATCCGATGACAACTTCATTTGTCCCAAAATTAATGTAGCGCTTTGCGCCAAAAAAACTTGCCGGGTGGATGTTCGACCAAGTTTGAGCCTGTCTTCCCACCACGGGGTGCTCAATGACTATCTTGTTATACTTCTTATCAAGTATGGCATCAATGCCGACGCGAGCATACCCCTCGTGGAATTGGTTGGCCATTGATGACCCCATCTTGGTGGTCGGCCCGCCGATCGCCACCTTGTCTTTCGTCCATTGCCGACGGACGTACAACTTGACATTGACAGGTTCTTTGATGTTGTCCACCGCATGAGGCGCATTCACATCTTTCTCAAACGGGGCCGATCCGCAGCTGCTGCGGCCCTTGTGATGAAGGCTCAAGGCATCATTAGGGTCTGGTAGTGCTGCTTGTCTTTGAGACAAAAGTTGCTCGACTCTGACATCCACCAACCTTGACAGACGTCTATCAAACTCTTCGTCAGTCTCATGTACAATCACCGAGCGGCGCCGATACTCTCGAGAGTAGTCCGACAATGCTAGTTTCCAAGGAACAACACCGGCTCCTCTAGTGCGACCAGGGTGCTCCTAGTTTTCGAGTGCTTGGGTGAGCACGTCATTCTCCCTCCTAGAAGCGCGAGACCCTTTCTTCACCTCCTCGGTTACTTCAGAGATCTTCTTGACGAGGTTTTTCATGGGTTCATTTTCAGTGCTAAAGCTCCCGTCTTCTTTAGAGTGGTGTACGTTCCTCGCCATACAGTATAATATCGATCTTGTCTCCCAATCTTCAGTGTCAACCTTTAAACCTTCAGCGCGGCGTCTCTCCATCTCATCCAGTTCTAATTGAAAATCCGCCATCTTTTGGGCATAGCCACGAGAGCCGAGACGATGAGGATTTACGTTTTTCAGCGAGTTCTGCTTGTTCTTTGTGCTCACTTCTATGAACTCGAGCTTAGCCTCAGTGTTCCTTGAATTCCTCCCAAAGTAGATCCTCCGTGAGGTGTACTCTCCTCCATCCCAATCGGCTCTTTACCTTGGAGCACAAACTTTTTATACAGCTCCCCCTTGAAAGTCGAGAAGCATCTACACATGGTTTCATAAGTTTTTTCTGTACCAATTCCGTGTCACAACCCTCTTGGAAGGAGAAATAATCTTTTAACAAGAGCCATACAATCTTCTTCGTAGCCTCAGGAACCCTCCATGGATCTGTATCCTTCCCAGTCCACCTCCTGTACTAAATTGAGATTTTGTCCCTTACAAGTACCCCAAGACACTAGAGTATTTGGACACAACTGTTGGGGGTGCGGCTGGTTCCCCGTACTCATCCACCTCAGTGATAACGTAGTTTGTATTCGTCTCAGGAAGCCTTGTTTTGCCTCGCTTGGTTCTCGGCTTCTTGCTTACCGAACCTTCTCCGCTGCTTTCGGGCACTACCGCTCTGCTACGCAAAGCGGTACCAAGCAAGATAAGACACTCTCAATTAACTTGCGTGTGTGTATGGCAACCTAGCTAGTCACATGAATCCGGGCACATTACCTGGTCACTTGGGTCACATTGATCCGATTGCGGCACCATGCTAGGGCTCCAAACCGGCTAGTCATTCGCGGCTTCCGCGTTCTTGCTTGGGCCGATGCGGCTCTCCCGCCCCCGGGGTTATCGGCCGGTTCTATTTGAACAGTCGACGGACTAACGTGCGAGGGCGAACCATGGCTGTGATGAGAACCGTGTTCACAGTTGGTACAAATGTTGTAGAAAAATAAAATAACAAGTTGCGGCACCAACTAACACGCAGTTTGAGCAAACGAGGTTGAGGGAAATGGCGTCGCACTCACCTTGGGCGAGATGGGCTGGAGATGCGGGCGTGGAGGTGGAGGGGCACGCGTTCGGCCGGCGTCGTGGACGAGGATGGCACGAGGGCGGGTGGCGGGAGATGGAATACGACGAAGAATGGAGAATGTGCTACGAAGAGGGAGGGTGCACTTATCATCGGCGGCATTCTATCGAACATGTAAGGGGTAGTGAGAGAGAGCACCTAGGGAGGGTGGGAGAAAGCCGCTCTCCTTGCGCTCCTCCATGTCCTCGGACGGGCGTCGTGGGCGAAAGTGTGATGTGGGCGTAACGAGACGTTGACGGGACGGCGTCGAGGTTGGCGAAAGGCCGGCGTCGAAGAAGGCGAAGGACGGCGTCGGGGGTGGGAGGCGTCGATGGAGGCGAAGGAGGGCGTCGAGGTGGGAGGCGTCGATGGAGCGAAGGAGGGCGTCGAGTTCGGTCGGCGTCCGCGGGAGGCGGCGTCGATGGAGGCGACAGCGGCGTCGATGGAGGTGAAGGACGGTGCCGAGGTGGGCGGCGGTGCTCTGTCGGCGTCGTGTGGTGGCTCAGGTTGCGCGGGGAAACTGGTGGCGCGGTGTTCAAAAGAATTGGGGAAAATTTCAAGGCCACGCCGATTCACATATATATAAGCATAACACATCACTGCCGGGTCAGTTACACCCCGACAAGGATATATGTTCACGGCCGGTGTAATTAACCCGCGAAGATGTCCATACAAATGGGCGATTTATGAATTTTAAGCTTTTGTAAGAGTCAAAGGGATCATGCATGTGCCTTTGTGAAGCAAGTGTCATCCACCAACGTGTAAATTGCTTGAATTTTTTTGCGAGTCATTTAGACCCAAAATATGCCCCCACACAAGATCTTAGGTTTTTCCTAGGTGAATATTTTTATTTTTAGGTTTTTCGTTCTTGCTAAACGGGCGGAAAATAGCAAATTACACCATGAAAACACAAGAATTTAGCATGTATATGTGCATACATTTGACTCCTAGGCCAAATGAGACCATGTGGAAAAAGTTTGGCATGGTGCCTATTCTTTTGGGGGTAGCCTCGGTTAAACCTACAATTACTCGGCCTCGTCGCGCTAAAAATCAATAAAACTACGTAAAGTACCAAACCAACTCCTAAAAATCTCCAAATTTTTGGATGACTCACCCACTGATTGTGAAAGACATGGAAAAAGTTTGAGACCGATAGGACACCGAGAGCATATGAACCACGGGTAACATAAACCTAAGTGTATAGTTATGGTGACATGGGATCATGCATGTGCCTTTGTGAAGCAAGTGTCATCCACCGACGTGTAAATGGCTTGAATTTTTTTTTTTCAGTCATTTAGACCCAAAATATGCCCCCACACAAGATCTTAGGTTTTTCCGGTGAATATTTTCATTTTAGGTTTTTCGATTCTTAAAAACGGGCGGAAAATGGCAAATTACACCATGGAAACACAAGAATTTAGCATGTATATGTGCATACATTTGACTCCTAGGCCAAATGAGACCATGTGGAAAAGTTTGGCATGGTGCCTATTCTTTTGGGGGTAGCCTCGCTTAAACCTACAATTACTCGGCCTTGTCGCGCGAAAAAATCAATAAAACTCAGATAAAGTACCAAACCAACTCCTAAAAATCTCCAAATTTTTGGATGACTCACCCACTGATTGTGAAAGACATGGAAAAAGTTTGAGACCGATAGGACACCGAGAGCATATGAACCACGGGTAACATAGGAAACATACAAATCTTAGGCTTTTTTCCTATCACTTTGCCGGTTTATTTGTTTAACCGACAAAGAAATAACCGACAGTGAACCCTACGGTAGTGATAATGGCTATCACTCTCGGTTCTGAACCGGCGGTGAACCTAAATTCCTCTGTTTTTGGCTCTTGATCGGTTCACTTTGAAAAGCACCGTTGCAAATCGGAGGCGATTAGTGTAGATAGACTAACTCCATAGATTACATAGTTGGTGAAGAACGTTAATTTGTTCAAACATAGTGATTACATTTAGTTAACAATAATGTAACTCCATCGATTACATATAGTGAACAATATAATCTAACTCCATCGATTACAATAGTGATCGAGCTTGTACTAAGCAGGTTCACCTTCACCCTCATCTACGATCGGTTGGGCTACGTTAACGGCGAATGCAGGCATTTCGTGATAACCTCTGTAGTTTTCAGCTTCATCCGTCACTCCATCCACTCCGACAATCTTCCTTTTTCCTTCTAGCCGCACGTAGCTTTCCATTTATTTTGTTGTCCGGTGCATAGAAAACTTGCGTAACATCTTTTGCAAGGATGAAGGGGTCCTCTCTATGTGCGGTCTTCTTGAGATCAACCGTATTGAACCCTTCACGTATCGATGTTGATGGCTGATTTCGAACCCACCGGCAAATAAAACAGCCTTCCTTCACCGACCGTAGTCTAGTTCCCATATCTCCTCTATGAAACCATAGTAGGTATCTTCCACTTTGCCGCTGTCGTCTCTGATTCAAAACGAACACCACCGCTTTTTGGTATTTGCTCTTTCCATCTTGCTTTCTTGTGTAAAATGTGTATCCATTGATCTCGTACCCTTGGTACATAACATATGTACTCTTAGGCCCCACACCCAGGAAATCCAGTTGATTACCCAACTCTTTCCCAAGCAAGCTTACTCGCAACCAATCGCAAAATTCATCCGTATGTTTCTTATGTAGCCCATTCTCTCGACATGTTGGGATTTTTGCTCTTTAAGCACTTGCCTTGTGCCGCACAAGGCATGGCCTCGCGTCCTCGACTTCTTGTAAAAAAGCCCGAAATGTGCTGTCACGAAAAGCAACGGCGTCTTTTCAGAGCGATTTAGGTCCGATCGTTCCTTTGCCACTTATTCTTCCCGGCGTGACGAGATATCTTTGGAAGTCCAACCCTCTCCATGTCTAGATAATATGTGCGAGAACTCGATGGCTTCTTCCGTTGACCATCCTTCAACCATGCTCCCTTCTGTGCGAACCTGTTCTTCGACATACTTCCTAAAAACTTTCATCAACCTTTCGAAAGGGAACATCGATGCGGTGCATTGGGCCAAGGCCTCTAATTTGTTCAACAAGATGAACCGCCAGATGCACCGAGATATCAAAGAAAGTCGGCGGAATTCCACCTCAAGCAAGCTTAGTGCTTCGGATATCTGCTGCTGCAATGGTCCAAATGGACATAGGAATGACCTTTTTTGAGATCGCATTGAGGAACGAGCACAACTTTAGGATTCCCTCAGTGAGCCTTGGGGGGAGCTGGAGACCACGTATAGCAACAGGGAGCAGTTGAGTCATAATGACATGACAATCATGGGCCTTCATGCAGCCATAGTTGAACTTGAGTTCTTTCATGTTCACTAGCCTCTTCAGGCTACCACAGTAGCCTGTTGGGAGTTTTAGTTCATTGAAGAAGGAGATAAACTTTTTCTTTGCTGCCCCGTTCAAGGTCCATGTCGCAGGCGGAAGGTACACCTGATCATTCTCTAGCCGCACTGGATGCAGACCCTTCATGATTCCCAAGTGCTCCATGTCTTCCCGTGTGGCTAGTGAATCCTTCGAGGTCCCCCCGGTGTTCATCAAATGGTTTAGGGTGTCACAGCACACATTTTTAGTAAGGTGCATGGGATCAAGACAGTGGCGTACCCTCAATAGTGGCCCGATAAGGCGCAGTTTCCAAAAAGCGACTTTTTCTTCCGGATATACTCCCTTCGTGTGCGCTTTGCCCCCCTCCCCTTCCCAAGGACAAAATTCAGTTTGTCTAGTTCTCGAAGCATCGCTTTCCCGTCTCGATAATCTGGAGCCCTCCCCTCTTCATATTCCCCGAACGTTCTTTTGTTCCTTCGGTACGAGTGTCCCTCTGGTAGGAACCTACGGTTTCTCATATAAACCATTTTATTGTTGCCCGGTAGATGTACCGCATGTGTTTCATCCAAGCACTCGACACATCCAAGGATAGCCTTTTGTCTTTTCTCCAGATAAGCAACCTCGGCCCGGCAAGTCAGTGATTGTAGCGATTAGTGTTCCCTTGACCGTGACATGTTCCTTTTTGTACTGTCCCCAAACATCCTTCACACCCGTCTTGAACATCTCTAACAGTTCATCGATCACTGGGTTCTAGAAGCGTGTCTATGTCATTCCCCGGCCGTCTTGGCCCTTGGATCGATAGTGGCATTTGGATGAACGAACGCTTCATACAGAGGTGTGGCGGAAGATTGTATATACAGAGTGTCACTGGCCATGTGCTATGCTTGCTCGTAACCTGGTCGAAAGGATTCATCCCATCTGTGCTCAAACCAAACCAAAGGTGCCTTACCTCTCCACCGAGCTCCTTGTAGAACATAGTATTGACAGGTCCTCCGATCCACGCCCGTCGGGCCGGGTGCCTCATCTTGGTGTCTTTCGGGCGCTCTTCGCCATGCCCGGCCTAATGGTTTGGTGACTTTGCACATGCAAACAGCCTATGCACCCGGGGAGCTATTGGGAAATACCAAACGACTTTATTGGGACCTCCTCTCTCTTTGCTACTTCATTTGATGGCCCATGCTTGTAGCGTGGTTCTTTACACTTGGGGCATGCATCCAACTTTTCTCGTATTTTTCTCCACGGTACAATATACAATCATTGACACATGCGTGGATTTTTTTTTTCGACCTCGAGGCCGAGGGGCGAGATCATCCGCTTGGCTTTGGTATGTCTTCTCGCCAACTCATTGTCTTTTTGGAGCAATTTCACGATTACACTTAACAAGAAATTGAAGCCTTTGTCGCTCACCCCTTCTACGGTTTGTAGTCTAACAACAATATGTTGGCCTCCAGTTTGCTCACTTCACAATCCTTGTACAATGGCGTTTTCCATCTTTCCTCATTTTCTCTAGCTTTTTGCAAAATTGTTTGGCACTAAGAAATGCGGACTCGCGCATTCACGTAGCAACAAAGAAAGGCCATCCTCTTCGTCGTTGTCATCGGCAAGAGTACCACTAAGCAAGCCGATGTAGTGCCCTCGTGTTTTCGTCCATGGCGGCGTCGTTGTTTTCCTAATCATCATTGTTTTCCTCGTGCACGGCAGAATGGCCTGATCATCATTGTTTTCTGCGGAACATTCAAACCAATCTCACCATGCTCTGTCCATGTGGTATACCCTGGCATGAACCCCCGTGTATACAAGTGGTTCCGGACACACTCTGTGTTAGCATATTTCCGTTCATTCTTGCAATCCAAGCATGGGCATAAAACATACTTCCCAACCCCAGGATGAGCTCTGGCAACACGCAGAAAATGCGAGACTCCATGAAAGAACCCTCGGTTTGCACGGGACCCATACATCCACTCTCGATCCATCTCTACAAAAAAGGTGAAATTGAAGACTTGATCAATTCAGCTCGAAAAAATGTGGCTCGTAGGTGACACATGGACTATTTAGATCGGCAAAATTGTAAAATCTCGACTCACATACTAACAAGAAATAATTATAGCACCACAGGAAAATGGCGTAATTAATTAGGCGACCAACCTTATAGATGATGGATTTTCCACAAATTGCTTGGAAGCCTAGCAGAAATTACGTTCAATTGGAGCTCGCGGCTCTACAATATAGAAAGAACAAGAACAAGAATCAAGGGATGTACCCATCATAACAAAGGTAATTAGGGAATAAAATCAAAGGAGCAGATGATTGTTACTAACCTTAAACCAAATACCGTCAAGCCATTCTTCAAATACAAGCGATTCATTCACGGATTAGAACGGTCGCAAAGACCGAGGGGAGGGTCTAAACGAGCGCCTCTGTTCTTGGGATGATACAGAGTAGGAAGGAGAGGAACACTCCTGTCACCCTTTTGAGGTGCCGACTTATCACTGTCGGCATTATTTTAAAAACCGAGTGAACCGGCAAAGCACTACCGGATCGGTCACACCATAGTTTTCGGTGACAACAACCCGGCGGTGCATGCGAGAGATCGCTGTCGGTTCTTATTTACACCGGCAAAGGATATGAGTCCATCGATCCTGCCGGGGCTTAATTTTCACCGGTAGAGATATAAATCTTCACCGCCGGTATTGGTCGAGTCCGTGGAGTTTTACGGTTTGTCCAGCGCTGAACAGTTTCATCACTCGCCGGGCGCGGTTCATCGCTGCCGGTGAACTAAATTTCGCAAAGATACCGGCGTAGTGATGAACGAATCTGTAGTAGTGTATGTAGATATAGTTTCTTGTTTAATAAAAACCATTTTGTCCCCTCTTTTCATAAATTACAATGCCATATCATCATTTTGCTTTGTTGGCATCTTAATTATGAATACAGAGACAATCCATTTTCACTGGATTAGGACTGACCTTCTACGGATCAATATTTCTTCGGTTGGCATAAGTTGCCAAGTTGGGGTGACTTTGTATCCTTTTATTATATTAGAATAGAGGAAGCAAGTTGGAACAGCTTGTCAACTATAGGCAAGTTGTTGATATATTTGTGCGGCAAGTTGTTATACACTTTCACCGGTTATAAAAAATATACTACTGCTTAGGACAAGAACTAGGAAATATAATGAACTTTTAAATTATCTAGATTGAAAACATATAATTTATATTATAGAAATTGTTAAAAAATAATACATGCAAATTTTTAAATTTGAAGTATTACAAAAATGTACTCCTATGAAAAAATAACGGCCAACTAAATGCATTGAGTATCGTGCAAAATTGAATAAATGTTTTAACCAGAGGGAGTTTTATTTGACCATGTCGGACGGTGAATAAGGCCTTTTTGGCCTACGGCTCATCTCGCCGAGCTAAAAAAAAAAAAAAAAACTTGGGCGCTCGAATTTCCCGCCAAACAACTGGCAGCGGTGTGTTGCCGAAATGAACTAGCTAGCACTGGCTCAACAAAGTTTGGCGCGCCGCACCGCACCTTGGTCAATGAAGCAAACACCAGCTCAAGCTAGGCGAGTTGGGTTGTGGCGAGCGCGAGCTGCGGCGAGTTGAGGGAATGAACCAATCGATGATGTATGACGTGCTTGCAGGTCGTTGTAGCTACTGATTCCGCATCGAGGCAACCAAATTAGCTGGCGCATCTTTAGCTTACATTCAACAGTTGCAGCATTTCTTATATGAGAAAACGCGTGGTATGGTAGGTGTGGCATGCGTCCAATTAAATTTTGGTGTACACCCTCCTTCAGTTACAACCGATTCTGTTGGTCCACCCAATTGTTCACGTTGACTCAACTGCCACTATATTGCCATTGCCATATAGGTGTGATGAATCTGCTGGTTGCTGAAAAACTATATTTGAATAAATCAATACCAACGTCATCGGTTTATACATTGCTCAGAGGGAGATTTGATCCAAAAGGAAAAAAGAAACACAGCATCGATGAGTCTATAGGAATTGACGCTCAAGCTCAATCAGTAGAAATTGAAAAGCCATTTCAATGACTCGATCATATAATGCTTTTCTCTCAGAGTGGAAAGCTGCAGCATGGGAGGAATGTGAATTTTCTTTTCTTTCTTTATACTCAGCAGAAGAAAAAAAAAATGAAACTAAGCATCGGAGTTTTTGGTCGCTCAGCACAGCTGTTTCTGTTCATCGAACGGGAGGCAGACGATGCCCTGCGACGCGGGTGTGCTGGATGAGATCTGGACCCGTCAACCCAATACTCGAGGCAATACTCGAGGCTTCGAGGCTTCGAGCCCAGAGTGAGCCCAGAGTCCTGTCTCCTGTTCTGCGTTTGCCGTGTCCCTACCTCTCTGTTCAATTCACGCAGGGTCTCTTGGCCGCTTGCGCCCATGTGCCCAACGTACACTGTCATGCAGAGCTTTCCGTTCGGCCGGCAGGCCAGTGACAGTGAGAGCTGACGCGCCAAGTCTGAGCAAAGAGGAAGAGCATGTTGGAGAGATTGATATGGAAAGGAAATGTTAAACACAAAATGAGAGCTGCTACGAAAATAAGAGCAACTATGGTGCCAACGTGATTGGTACTTCAACTCAAAGGGAGCATTTACAAAGTGATGTACCGGTACACAACATAAAACAGCATAGGAGGGTCAAAATTCATGACTGGACGCAAATCGAACCCATGCTTGGAACTCATCACAACAAGGTAATACCGTACATAACATGAAGAGCAAAAATGAGGACATTTTCTGCATTGAGTTATATATTTTATATTTCATTTAATAAAATCGTCACGTCTTCTCAACTGAACTGAGCATTTCAATTTATTGTGTACAAGGAGAAAGAAATGGCCCCCAATTGGGCCTTGTCGCTGGCTTGGAGAAACAGGAGAAAGAAATGGCCGCCAATTGGGCCTTGTCGCTGGCTTGGAGGAACAGAGCAGGAGCAGAGCTCACGGCCTCTTTCTGACTCACTCGAGGCTCTGGAAAACGGGAAAATTGATCACGGTCAGTCGTTTACCTTAGTAATAATTAAAGCATAGGCTCCTCATTTGTTGGTAGGAGTAATTCAGGAGATGGGAAACCCCTTACCAGACTCAAAATCTCCAAGCATCCATATGGCCGCTGACGACGTTGAGGTAGCGGCCACTCTCTGAGTCTGCTGTTGATAATTTGACTATATTATCGACTCTGGCGCTCTATGCTCACGTTTGGAATATGTGCCAGCTTGTTCCTATCATCTCCAAATTTGCACCTTTTCACAAACACTGGTGTGCATTTTGACAGGGTCAAGCTCTGCAAACCAGTGAGCTGTTGGATGCATTTTGGTAAAATTTGCATAAAAGTAGGCCTCCACCTTGAGCTCCCGGAGGGAGGTGATCTCGGCCAACCACACTTGCAGCGTTGAAATATTCTCACAGTTCAATATCTCCAGTTTTTGAGGGATCTCCATCCCCGAATACCCTCAGGTAAAGGCATCCTATCAGCACACTGGTCGATAATCAATTCCACAACATCAGATTTTCCAAGACCCTCCCATGACACGGAAGACAATGGTTGGCTGTGCTCGATGTCCATGTTGGAGATCTCCATTTTGGATAACGGCATAGGGTCGGATGACCCCATCATGGTCCGCTGGAAAGATGGACACAGTTCTTCACCTGGTCGTCCTTCCCTACCTGATAGAATGTACCTGCTGCTCCTTAGGACTGATGGTACGAACCTCAACTCAGAACAACGGTATATCTCCAAATATTGAAGACTTGGAAGCAAGTTTTCATCGCTACCGTGTCCCACCCTGGATATTTGCAACTCCTGGTTTGATAATTCAGACATGGTAATTCTTCTGAGCTTTGTAAGCGGTTCGGTGCACCAAATGCAAACTTTTTTAGACCCTGGGCTCTGCACACGTGAAAAGTGCAACTCTTCGAGGCTCTGTAACTGATCCAAATGCAGATGCACAATTTGCACATCGGAGAGCTCCAGTTTCACAAGGTTTGTAAGTGCAGACATCCAGTGAGGGAAATCATCACCGGCATAGTTCTTTATGCAGAGTATTTCCAGGCTACCATTAGGCTGGAGATTTTCTAAAACATGCTTATTAAGTAAGCCTCCATTATAATCACAGCTCCAATCCAAACTCAGTGAACGTATATTCTTTTTCCCTTTCAAATCAAAACTACTTGCTTCCTCTACTCTGTGCACATGATGAAGATCCTTGATTTGTAGTTCAACAATCTGAGGACCATCTCTCAGGAAGGAAAGCACAGGTCTCTGCATTTTCAAGAAACATGAGAAAACAGTAGTAAGGCATTCATCATGAATTTATGTTGATAAAACATATGCTATCAATAAATTATGGATGTATGTTCTAAATTATCTACAACTATCACTATTAATTAATACATAAAAGACATAAAGCAAATACTTGTGCAATCATGTAGATATAAAATACATGCATGAGTGATAAATGCATTTTTATGTTTCGAAATCATGAAAAAGTTACTTGAACAACTCATAAATGATGATACTAACTAATCATTTAAAATACCATTAATATCCATGATAATATTTTTTTACTTTAAAAAAATTTCTGGTTGAAAAACAATACTATTACACATATACTTTCTTTTATATAAAAACAACATCTTGAGTATAGTATAGGCCACCGTAGCTTTTGAAATTCGTCTAAAGTAAATAGTGATTGATAGGCTTCAAATATAGATGTCCACTTGGGGTTATCACTATTAGCTCCTCATAGATCTCACTTCATGCTGTACCCTGGATCTTGAGCAGGCCGGGTAGTGCAAGCTTAAACAACAGTTATCTATGTCATCTTAGTAATTAATAATGCAGTCTAGGACATAAAATCCTTATTTTACTAAAATAATTTTGAATACAATGTATAATAAGGATAAGAGTTTCAACTAACATGTGGATAAAAAATTATAGTAAAAAATAATGTAAAAATTTCTAGTCAAAATTTAGATTCATGATGCCACGATATAGATGTAAGAAAAGCCGCCGTAATATTTAACATAAGATTTCAACTATGTGGATATTGAAGACACATCGAGTGCTATGTAGAGAGGGGGAAAGTATGAATATAGATGCAATAAATGTATATAAAGTAAAGATAATAAGTTCATCAAAACTGCTTATATATTTTATAGAGATTATAGAGTATCTACATTTGTGTTACATTAGAAAATGAAGAAAGAGATAGAGAGAAGTGTGCATAGATTTTGATTAATTGTAAGCACTAAACACAAACTTCTAACATAAAATTGAAGCATGTGCAGGAGCACAGGTTGATGATGGGCTAATACTAAATTTCATTGGGCGTTCTAGAAAAAAAGAGCAAACCTAAAAAATATTGCAGCTTGGAAAATGTGTGCATTCATTGGAATCTAATAATTATTAGCGGCAAATTGATTTATTATGTGTTATAGAAATTATACACACTTGTCGTTATGAAAATAGAAAAAATTAACCCAATCTACATTTGAATTACTCACCTATGACATCATGGAGGATAATATAAAATGAACTCATCAATTTGCCACTTTTCCTATACTTGCGGGGAAAAAGGCAAAACCAGGCAATGGGCACAAAACATCATGTATATATTAAGCAAACATCACATAAAACATCGTAGAACATCACTTCTATACTAAACGATCATTACGGCTTGCCCTATGTTTGTGCTTATATAGGTTGCCATTATCTATCATCTTTCCATAATAAAAATGGTCTATTTGTCATCTATGATTGTGCTTATATAGATAGAAATTGTCATTTGTTCTTCCACAGTAAAAAATTATAACTTGTTGATTTTTTATTTGTACTTGTGTTCTGTGCCGACGTGCCGTAATGTTCGCGTACTATACAATTGATGTTCTACTATGTTTTTGTGATGTTCTCCCCAATATATACGTGATGTTCTATGCCCGTCGCCTCGGAGAAATCTAAATTTCCGACATCTACTATTATGAAAACAGTTAAGTGACCAAAAGTCTCATTATTTTGCATACAAATTACTCATCTCTTTGTCTATACAAATACTTCCTCCCACCCCACCCCCCCCCCCACAGGCCAACGCACACAAATTTATTTCTAAATTTCCAACATCTACTATTATGAAAACAGTTAAGTGACCAAAAAGTGTGCCTACCGTTGTCAATATATATAGAAAAGACTAAGTAAACATACATGTGGCATATAGACCAGGTATATATGTGTGCATGTAAATATATTTCTATAGTTTACCGATTATAAAAAAAATATCTCCTTAATGAATTACAAAGAAATGATACTGACAATTTATTTTAAATTATATTAATACCTTACACAATAATTTATCAAAGTTGTTAATATAATTTACCTCAGGTGCATATAAATGTTTGATGTGTTTGATATTGTCGTAGTCCTCTCCAAGCATACAACGCTCAAGGATTCTGTAGTTGCAATCCTTGAGTACTAATGTGTCCAAAGCAGTAAGGTATATTGGGGCAAAACCTTCAGTTCGGCAGCGTGCACTGTCAGCTCATGTAGTGACCTGAGTTCTCCAAGCCACTCTGGTATAGCAGAAAACTCCCTGCATTCTACTATCTCAAGTTTCTTGAGGGAATAGCAACGTTGAACCGTATCCAGTAAGGTGACAAGATTGGCGCAGGAATGAACACTTAGTTGTTCTAAATTAATAGTGTTCTTACAAAATTTGAGATCATCTGGTGAAAAGGCATAGTTCTTTATTTCCATGCTCCATGATGTTAATCTTGAACTTCCGATGTATTGCTCAGATGATAGCACATTGCTGCTTCTTTCGATGCTACACCTCTGACTTCCTGGGAAAGCTGGAACAAACCTTAACCCGTGGCAGTTTATAATGGCAAGCACTTGGAGACTAGGAAATATTTCATCTTCACGGCTTTTCTGAAGCTGCTGATCATCATCAACTGCAAGTGTGGTAATCCATTCCAGGTCATCCATTGTCTCGATTGTAAGTTCTCTCAGTTTCCTAAATGCTCTTTCAGCCCCATATATATCGCGACCCACCTTTCTGACGCTAGGCATATTTTTGATGTGCATCACTTCCAGGTTTGCTAGTTGACCCAATGAAGGGATACGGTCACAGTTCTTCACGTCAGCCAGCTCAACTGACACAAGATTTGGAAGGAAATAACTTATATTCAACATCCAAGAGCCAAATGTATCACCCCTAAAGCCTTGAATTTGAAGTTTTTCTAGGTTCTTGTAAGGCTGGAGTTTTTCAAGAACCTCATTGTGATTAGCTATGCTTGAATCTCCTGGTAAACTGCTGCTGGACCACATCAAACTCAGTGACTGCAGTTGCTGATATTGGGTCAATCCGTGATGATGACCTACTTCCTCTGCTCTCCCCACATGCTCAAGGTTTTTGATAATTAGCTGCTTAACTTCATAGTCATGGTATTGATATAGAAGATAGAAGTTACTGGAGCCACTAGTGGCAGACCCAATGGCGAAGTGTAAGGGGTGCTCTTGATCTGCCTCTTCTTCAACTTCTTCCTTCTCAATCTCTTCTTTCCAATGTAGATGCTGGCTGTGGGTGGGGCTTGAGCCCACTGGACCCCGCTTTGGTCTTACAGAAAAAAAAGTGCCACCTGCGTTGTACCAAGTGCAATATTAGAAACTAACCCAACACAAAAATGCTGAAAAGATCACTGCTACACTACAGAAACCACGACCGTGTCACTCGACCCATCCGACCAGTCAGCAACACAAGCACAGTGCAACCCAGTATATGTCAAGTTTTTATCAAAATATAGTTTTTTACATTAAACAATATAATTAGGTCCGGAATAATATTTACTATAAATTAATGCAGGGGTCTTAGATTTTCATTCATTGTAGAGGAATTTTACATAAATGGACCTTTACAATAAAATCGATAAGTCTAAATGGGTTCTCATGGCTATTTATGATGCGGCGCAAGATGACGTCCAGTCTGCATTCTTAGCTGAACTTGTGAGGGTCTGTCAAATTGATGGAGATTTTAACATACTATGCAAAAAGTAGCGAAAATGACATGATCAGTTTAATAATTAGTGACCCTTCCTGTTCAATGTTGTTATTGACAGTTTTGACATTAAGGAGATCAACTTGAATGGTCGATAGTCGTTTCCCTGGGCAAACCCCATACTTATTCCAACCTAGGAAAAACTGGATGAGTTTTAAAGGCAACTGAATGGGAATTTAAATACCCTTTGGTGATGTGCGAGCACTTCATAGGGGTGTATCAATTACACACCATTATCTTATCATATCTTATCTTATATCTTATTTTATACTCCTATAAATCATATACAATTAACATCCACTAAGCAAAACTCTATTAGCTATTTATTTCAACATGCAAGTTGTCCAACTAGGCAATGCACTATCACATACAATTGAAATCTACTGCACATGCAAGTAATGTTGATGCTGGTAAGATTATTTTATTGTCCATATCATCACAACAAGCAATCCACTAATCCGCAATTTCAGCAAGCAACGCGTGGAGAATTCACCTAGTTCTCCTATAAAGCTAAATCCCCCTAGCTATTTCTCTCAACATGCAAACTATACACCTCATTAGTCCACTATCGCATACATTTATGGTCAACTAGCATTTGCAATTATGATCTACACGCAAGCACGACACATCATCCACTAACTAGCATTACGTCACGTCATCCACTAACATTAACTTATAACTGTTTATCCCATTGTGTAAATAATCTTATTCCAAATCATTAACAATTCTTGCAGCAGAACGATGGGTATTGCTTTCTTGATCCTTGAGACCCTTAAGAGTTATGTATTTGCAATTCTCATTAAATAACTCACATTTTTATCTCTCTTTCATTCATCAAATGGTCACCAAAACTAACCTTAAATTATGCGGCAACGCGTGGGGAATCCACCTAGTTACTAGATACAGGAGCACCAACTTTTACAGACAATGAAAAACAATTCAAATTAGAACTATCCTAGTTTACTAGTGACCATTTCGATGTCCTTATCCTAGAAAATTTGAATAAAGCACGGAAGGGTCAACACCCAAGTGGTGGGTATCACATAACAATGGACAACACAAAGCACAAAACCAAATGTCATACGTCTAATGAGAGCCCCCAACCAAGAGCTAATGGGCCTAGCGAGGCCCGAGGGCGGCCGGCCGGCCTCAACCAACTCCAACGTGCCTTAGGGGGCCACACGTGCCGGGAGGAGGCGCCGTCGCCCTCGCTATCGTCACCGTCTTGAAGAGGTTAGGTTAGAAGATTTACCATATTTTGAGTTTGATTTGTTTAGGAAAGGAGAATCCAATCTATAAGGATATCTCCCATAGTTGCTTGGAATACAAGTCCAATACATCGAATCGGGCAATAGAAGAGCAATTGCTCCTTCCTCTCTCTCTCTCTCTATATATCTATCTATCTCTCACGCAGCACCCCTCTCCCTGCACATTTATTGGCAGGATTGTGAAAAAGTGTTGCTTTGTCACAAAAATGAAGACAAAGCACATGTTCTTTGAATGTCATTTTGCTTATGCGGTTTGGAGCTGCATACATGTTGCTTTAAGCCTTCATTAACCTTGTAGGAGTTGGCTTCCGGGGTTTGGGAGAGTTCAAACCATTGGTTTTGCTAAGGGTGGCAACTAATTGTTGGTCTATTTGGTTATGCGATATGATTTGGTTATTCTTTTTGGCTCCATATTTAGCTTATCCTCCATAAGCTTACTTTGCATGCTTTGTTTGTTGTGGCATTGCAACGATTAGCGCAAATGGTCATGGTGTTCTTCTCCCGAGCACAATGGGTGGCGATCTAGTCTTAGACCCGATAGTCATTAGAGTGTTCGGTTATCCTTTGTCTATGTTTAGGTGGTATGCTTTTATGCTTTCATGAAATGTTTAGGTGGTATGTACAATAGTCATTAGAGTGTTCGGTTATCCTTTGTCTATGTATCAACTAAAAATATTTCTCCCAAAGCTCCCACGGCCTTACCACCACCGAAATAGTCTCTAAAAAAATCATATCATGGTTATAACATGGGATGCCTCATACCTAGCATACAGATTTCAGCTCCAAATTTATACTAACCTATTTACATTAATACAACATAATCAAAAGTAGCTCCCACATTCACCCAAAGGGCCTAGAAATTACGAGATTAATTAGGAAAAACAGAAGAATATCCACCGCTTTGTGATGATTCTAACCATGACGAAAGAGTATTAGAAAAAGAAAAAGAGTATGCATCATTGGATTTTATGATGACCTAATGATTGAGAATAAATAGATTATCGAAAAAAATATGGACCATCGGATTTTATGATGAACGAAAAGTCAAGAAAAAAAAATAGAGTATCCATATGAAATACAAAACCTAAATATTATGAGACTAATAACATGCATGTTAAAAGTTCATGCTGATCCAATGATCAATAAGAATAAATAGAGTATCTATGTTAAATACAAGGCCTAGAAATTATGAGACTAATAAAAAAGAAAAAAAGAAACACCGTTGGGTTTACAATCATCTAACGAGATGATGGCCAAGAATAAAATGAACTATATCCATAAGAGATACAAGACCCAATAAAGTATAGAATTAATCAAAAAAATTAAAGAAAATACATCGTTGGATTTTATGATGATCTAATGCCAATAATAAATAGAGTATCGATGCCAAATACAAGGTCTAGAAATTATAAGATTAATAAAAGAAATAAAAGTGTACAATTGGATTTTATGATGAATTAAGGGTCGAGAACAATTAGAGTATTCATCATGTTATAATAAGGCTCGAAATTAAAAGATTAACCGAAAGAGAAAAGAATAATATGCACTTTTAGATTTGCGGGGCCTGCCAAAAGTCGTGCCAAGGGAGTGGAGTCGTGGGGGCCGGGGGAGTTGGTCGCCCGGTTTGGAGGAGAAGGGGCCGGCGCCTGAGAGAGTCACGGAAGTGGGGAGATTTAGGGGGCTAGGGAAGTCGGCGCCGGGGTGCTAGTCAAGCCGGGGTCCATGGAGTCCGGCCGTCGGGAGAAGGGACCGAAGCGCCCGGGGGTGGGGACATCGCCCGAGCTTAGAGCCGGGAGCCCGAGAGGGAGCGTACATCATTTTGGTGTCGTGCATGGCAGGTCTTACGAACCTCTACTTGTTGGGGGCGTGCTAGACATTAGTCACCCCCTATTCGGTTCCCCACGATCGAATAGCGTGTAGGCTGACCCGGAAACGACATATTTAGTGCCCGCCTAACCGAAAGTGGCATGTTCGGCTTGGCTATGGTGCTTGGCACCGAGATCCCTACTTTCGGGAATGAGTTTTTGACCGAGAGGCAGCGCCCGAGCTATCACCGAAGCACCCGCTTTCGGTTTCATATAGCTATCCTTCACCCCTCTGTCTGTCCATTTCCCTATGAGCATGTACCGAATAAAGGCGTTCTCCGCGGTCACCTATGGAGTGGTTGGGAGGCAGAACGAGGAAGACCAGAAGGCCCCCGTCCCAGAGGGAATATTCCGGAGAATTGGGGTAGGTGGAAGAGCATTTTGGTCATGTAAAAGCCTACGGACGACTATAAATAAAGCCTAGGCAGGCAGTGTAAAGGACAGATGATGAATTTCTAATACGAGTGTCCTCGTTTCATTCGGTTCTAGTCGTCGTCCTTGGTTTCGCTCGGTTGGTTCGGCTACCCGGAGTTCAGAACAACACTACTTATTCCCTAGGCTTATATTTAGGCATGAGAGGCTCAAGTGGAGGCGCAGCTGGGTTGCTCTAAGAGAGAGATAAGAAACTAGATAGAAACTTGGAAAATGATTTTATAGTCAATAGAGCTCACCAAGATAAGAATGAAGGCTACTTGATTTGGCATCGCTTAAAATTGCGCGATCACGGGATAGTAAATGAAAAAAAATAAAGAGACAAAAAGATGATTAGATCTAAGCAAGGATTGAGGTTCGTGCCAATAAACGCAGTAAAAGGGCGTAAGACAATTTACAATTCTAATAGATAAACGAAACTGTTTGTGAAAGGATATTCGAATAAAAAACTAAATACTATGATAAGTAAACTAGCTACGGGCGCTATTTGCACGACCAACTTGCTACTAACTTAATTCTAAATTATAAGACGTTTAACTTGTTTTACCCTAAATTTGACCACTCATCTTATTAAGACAATGTGCAAAATATTATATTTTTTTTTTTTTGTTGTGGCTTGCTTTATTAATAAAAGTTCTTCAAAAATGACTTAAATTTGATAATGTTTATACAAACTTTTTGAATAAGACAAGTGGTCAAACTTAAGATTCAAAAAGTCAAATGTCTTATAATTTGAAATTTAGGGCGAAGTATTTATATATAACTTAAGTCCAACTATAACCTGATACAACACAATCCAAAGTTTACTGTATGGACTCCATACTAATGGTGCTTGGCGTCGGGTTGCTCCTAGGCATCAAAATTTGGGTAAGGCCCAAACTGGTCTGTTACTAGTGATAGGTAACACGATCCGCTTAGTATTCTTATAAAGAAAAAGAAATATGGGCAACTTACCTCTCTTGTATTGACATATGGAATGTCATGAATGGTAAGTTTTTTGAATAATGTTGTTCATTTCTTCTTCCGGGTGCAAGCTCAAGAGACGGTATAGTCAGTTTCCCCAATCTGGTCATTTTGCACAGAGTCGACTCCAAGTCAATATCACTGGTGTTGAGGCCATCCAATTCTAGCTCCTGTAGAGATGATGTGAATAGAAGCAACAGTCGATCAATAAGATTACTTTTGCAGGCTGTTATCTTGAGTTTCCGGATGGTTCTAGAACCAGACTCCCATTTGCATGTCCAGGAACGGAACTCCTTGTCAAAAAAAACCCAGCATGCCAATGATAGTTACTTCATCCATGTTGTTCTCTGTAACTGCCATCCATTTCCCAAAGTCATCTTGGAAACACATATTAATACAAAATTTTGATTTGAATGTGGGAGTCCAGTGCAACATACCATGCACATCTTGACGAAGGCTGGGGCTGCTATCCTTGATGAAGTACTCTTTACACACTGGGACATGTGGATAGAGTTTTAGTTGCTTGCAGCTTTCTATTTTCAAATAATCAAGCAGAAGGACTGCTGGTTGTTCTCTTCTTTCATTAGATGAGCCTGGAGGTAGTACTAGCCTGTTTGTAACTGCCGATGAGTGATTTCCAGAACCAATGTCCTGTGTTCTCTTTGTTTCTCTTGACATGATGCGCAATGGAGCTTTCAGAAATCCCTTAGCCCTCCCTAGAAAGTTTGCTGCTGCAGCCTTTCTACTTTTCACCTGTATATTTACAGGAAGTGAAGAAGGTAATTTTTCAATCTCTTTTCCTGTTTCTCTCTCTTCCTCATCACTGTTACGGATTAATCCCACCTCATTGACTTGTGCTTGTGTGTTGTCATCATAATCATAATATATATATATAGTGGCGTTGACTTGCAGTTTAACCAATGTCAATTTTCTTAGCTTCTTGCACGATACAATTTGTACATGACGAAGAAGGGGCATATTATTAATTTCCAGTTCCTGTAGATTTGGTAAATGTTCCAATTTAGGAATATGATCACATCTGTTGAGTTCAGAGAACACAATTTCACTAGATACGGAAGTGTATCACTTATCTCTTTAATCCATTTTGGAAATCCATCACCATTGTAGCCTTTTATAGAGAGGCACTGTAGATTTTTATGGGGCCTCAAATGTTCCAGCACTGCGTTGGCCTTAGTTTGAAGCTTATGCTCAACAGAAGATTCAGTATCAGAAGAGGACCATTCAAGACTCAAGAAACAAAGTTGTTGCTTCCTGCCTAGTTCCACTTGCTTTGCTTCCTCTGGTGATAACACATTCTCAAGGCATTTGATGTTTAGATCATGCTGTGTGAGATCCAGGATCTGCTGGAGAAGCATAATATTGCTGTGGTTGTCACTGGGTTGTGCCCGTACATCAAAAATTGGGCAAGGTTAGAAGGTCTACTAATCTTGCAATGCCTTCCTCCGAGAAGAGTGTGAACCCTCCAACTGACAGGTACCTAAGATGAACCAAATGTCGGGTGATGATTTCCTCTTGGAGCATAGCTAGCTCTAGTTCTTTATTGTGATCTTCTGAACTCTCTGCATTTCCCGCAGAGGTTCCTAGAGCTTCAGAATATGCCTTTGCACCCACCCCAGTGAGATTTAGGTACTCCAACTTACCTAATTTCCAGAACGGAATCAATTTTAGAAAGTTCTGAATTCTAGAACAACCCGATAGATTTAAACACCAGAGCTCACAAAGACTGATACTGGAATCCGGAAGGGCAACCAGATTAGTACAATATGATAACTCTAAAGTTTCCAACATCCGACAACCAGCATCAATATTGCAAAATTCAGGAAGACCTTCAAGAGAGGTACAGCCAGACAAATTCAAGACTAGAAGCTTCTTCATGCACTCAAATAACCTACTAGGTAAGTTCTGAATTTGAGAACAACCTGATAGATTTAAACACCGGAGCTCACAAAGAATGGTACTGAAATTCGGAAGGGCAAGCAGATTAATACAATCTGCTAACTCCAAAAGTTTCCAACATCCGACAGCCATCATCATTAATGCAAAATTCAGGAAGAACTTCAAGAGAGGTACAGCCAGACAAATTCAAGACTAGAAGCTTCTTCATGTGCTTAAATAACTCACTAGGCAGTACTTTCAACTGGTGGCAGAAGGACATATTCAGATGTGTCATATTTGTAAGACAATTGAAAGAATCAGGAAGCCCACAAAGTTTGGTACAGTGCAATAGACTGAGAAACGAAAGACTCTGAAGGTCACCAAAACATTGAGGCAGCGTTTGAAGCTGAGAACAGTATGAAAGGTTGATGGACGCAAGTTTTCGAAGCATCCCAAACTCTTCAGGCAGCGATTGTAGGCTACCACATTTTGATACGTTAAGGTGTAGTAGCTCTTTGAGTTTATGAATGCCCTGTGGCAGCTCTTTAAGATTTGAACAGCCATGTACGTCCAAATATTGTAGGTTGATAAATTCAGAAATATAACTGGGAATTTCAACAAGGCAAGTATTTTCAGAAAGGTTCAATGCTTGTAAACCATGCAATGAGCTCAGGGACTTAGGCAGCAGACCAGTTTGCATTCCAGATATATTTAGGAACTTCAACAGTCTCAAATTGCTGATAGAAGCAGGCAGATCGGAAATAGTACATGCACTCAAATCCAGCACACGTAAGAATTCTGCTCCGATCAGAGAGTTTAAAGTAGTCTGAACAATGCTGCACTCCTTAAAATGGAGACCTCTTGCTGTCCTAGGAATAGACCAAGAAGATGGGGATGAGTCACATAAGTTTGAGAGCAACATGTATCGACAGTTGTCTATATTTGTAGGAGGATTTTGCTGCCTAGTGTCAAAGGCAATAACTTCATCACCCGCAACTAATGTTGCAAGCTCATGAACCAAATCATGCATCTGGAATAATACACCTCGAGGTTTGATATATCTTGCAAATTGCTGAAAAGTGAAATGTACCCATGTTAAGTAGACATAAATTGGGCGGGGGAGGGGGGCATTGGAACTACATGAGGTTACGTATATAGAACTTTGATCTCCAAAAACATAAGCAGTAAAAAAAATGAAAGTCTTACAGTTGGAGACATTCCAGCTACATCCTGTAGAAATGACATCTCATGAAGATCCTCAAAGTATCTTTCTCCAGCTTGCTGTGCAGTGAATGATTCACCAGGGAGCTGAACAAATCCGAGAGCAATCCACTGCTGAATCAAGCTACTCTTCTCTATATAGCAGCCTTTTGGAAAAACAGCGCAATATGCAAAACAAAGCTTAAGATGATTAGACATGTATTGATAACTAAGCTTCAGTGATGGTAGCACTTTTGTATCTATGAATGGTCCATCATCTCCATCCTCTGCCCAGATATCACTATCCCGTATGGCTTCCCATTCATTAGTTGTCCGGCAAAGGCATCCTAGAGAAATTGCTGCTAGTGGCATTCCTCTACATTTCTCGACTATCTGTCTTCCAATAAGTTGCTTAACAGCATCCACCTTTCCATGTGGAAACGCCTTGGCTTGGAACAACTCCCAGCAATAACTGTCTGGCAAAGCACCTAATTCTACTCCCAAACTTTCATTCATTAGCTTGGCAAGTTTTTCACTTCAGCGTGGTTGCAATGATCTTGCTGCCTGCTCTCCCACCCCGCAGCAATGTCCTCAGTGTTTCCAGCCCATCTGGATTTTCTTCCCATAGGTCATCAAGAACAATAAGAAACCGCTGCCCTTCAACAATTGTTCTCAAGCGGTGGCGTATAGCTTGTAAGGTGGTGCCAGCAGGCCCACTTGATTTATCAATTGGGAGATGATAGATTGGCCAATGTTCTTGATATCAAATTTTACAGAGACATAGACCCATGATTGAATTTCAAAAAACTGCTTGGTTCTATTATCATTGAAGACCATTTGGGCAAGAGTAGTTTTACCAACACCTCCGAAACCATAGATAAAAACAATGAGGCATTTTGAGTCATCTGTTTGCAACATACTAATTATTCTTTCTTTTTCTTCCATCCTCCCAATGGGGATTTCATCAGCATCTGAGAATGTCTCTCGTTTCCTGATCACTTCTTCGTCATTGTTGCTAGTGTGTTCTATGAAGTTGAATTTATTCTGAAGATCTATTATCTCTTCTATCATTTCCCTCATTCTCTTTATTTTATGAGGCATCTTCAGCCTTTCAAAGCATAAAACTAACCCCTGTTGTCAAGAAATGGCATGGGTCAGAAAGGAGTTCATCATAAGCTATTGCAATTTAGGTTTCAAGTAGCAGGTGTGGCAACTCACCTTTCTAGCCTTGGCGCTAAGAGGATGGCTTTCATCCTTGTGAGTGGTGGTTCAGGACTCGAAGAGTAGCAGCATATCCTCCAAGTCATAAGCCGCAGCCTTGAGCTTCTTGAGTGTGTGACGGACACTCTCCATCTTTAACGACTGCCTCTCCGCGTCCTTGAGGAAAGATTGGATAAAGGACAGCTTGTCGTTGATGCTCTTCAAATCTTTACTGAAATTCAGTTGCGCAATCTCGGTCAGGTGGCGTTGAAGGTGAGGTTAGCCAGCTTGCCCGAAAACCGCCTTCAGGGGCGACAGTGGCGAGCAACTCCCGACCGCAACCATCGTCACTCGTCAGAAGGGGAAATAATAGGCTGCCAAAGGGTAAGTAATCAGCTGAAGGCATGTGAAGGGCCGAACGAACAGGAGGGTAAGGGTCAGAGGCAAGAGAGAGGCAACAAGCGCCGTGTAGAGGTTAGTACCTTACCACTAGGACTAGGAGGAGGCGACCCGCGGTCTGAAGTCTAGCCGTTCGCCGCGCCTGGAGTCTCAGGCGGCTGCCAAAGGGCGGCGAGGTCAGCCAAGAGCAGGAGGTCAGCCAACTAGATCTAGATGTGAGTGTGACGCGTGGTGCGGCATGTACCGGTTGCTGCTAGATGAGGGATGAGCACGATGATTTGAATTTTGCGATGCTGCGAAGCACCTTTTGCTATTGATTTATGGAACGAGATCGAACATATTTGGAGGTTTTGTTTTCACAAATGAAAATGCATTGCTTACTTGCGCTTTTGACAGTGCCTGTTTTCTTTCCAATCCTACAACAAAAAAAAAAAAAAAAGATCAACATATTTTTTTTACGGTGATTCTGCTTCTATTCTTCCTCTATTCTTCTTCGTGGAGCCATTCTGCTCCCCACTGCCGCCCCCGGCCAGCGGCGCCATGATTCTGCCCGCGCCACCCACCAACCACCTTGGAATCGTCGCGCTGCCCACCCCCCCGCCCTCACCTAATTCCTATATGTAGGAGAAAAAATCTTGTGCCCCTTGCCCCCATCGCCAGTTGAAGCCAACTGGTTGTCTCACACCGCCCGCTCGGCAGAGCCGCCGCCGCCTTGCTCACCGCCCGTCCAACCGCAACTACCGCCAGGCCGCCCGCCACCCCACCCAAGGCCTTCCCTTCTAAGCCCGGAGGACATTTGAGGTACCCAAGCTCCATCCCAAACCCTAAACCTTGCGGGTGCTGCTCCAAAGCAGGAGTGTGAAGGAACTAATAGCAAGCGAGAATTACATCAGGGCTAGCGCGAGAACTAGGTACGCGGGAACCCTTTGATCTTACCACTAGCAGCAGTAGGAGTCGGAGGCGACGCGCGGTGTCGGCCCTGTCCGCCGTGGCCGGAGTCAGGCGGCCGCGGCAGGCGACGGTCGTCCACGCCTGCAGCAGGAGGCAACCCGGCTGGGTGATCGTTTCCTCTTCTTCCCCGGTTTCCCTGGGCACTGGCAGAAGAGATGGGTAAGTGTGAGAGAGCAAATGGGAACACCGAGGTTCACGACCCGTTACTCATGGAATGGAACCGAGTAAAAGGTTATCTTGTCACGATAAATCTCCATGTCATAAATCCAGACCGTGCTCCACACGGCGTTTACGGACGAAGCAGAGCATCCAGCCCGGAAATTCGCTACATGCGCGTCAAGTCGTCCATCCATGTGCCCACTGCCGATGGCACACACGTACACTGTCAAGTCAAGTCAATTGGCGGGCAGGCCAGTGACAGCGAGAGCAAAGCGGAAGAGCCTGTAGCAGGGTCCAAAGAGGTCGGGAAATTAGAACTCGCCGCCGGTTACCCACCTAATCACATAAGGTGTTCTTTATGCATGTCGTGTCCTACCTATCCTTCGGGTGAATTTCCGTTTTCACCTTGTCACCTACAACTGTAAACTCTGAGATGTTGCCTGTTTCGTTCATCATGTAACAAACTTTGAGAAAACTCACTCACCATCGAAGAAGCTGTCACATACCTGCTGTTATATCATCAACAAGGGACATGACTCTGACAAAGCTGAATTCAAAATGATGAAGAATACACTGCAGTTGTCGCTGTGAAGGTGAGAAGCGGATGCGGCAAGGAGAAACGAGTCCATGAGCCTGACTGTTGTGTCTTTGGGCCGGATTTGGTGAGAAGACTTCGAAGCCCATTTTACCATTTCGCTTTTCCTTTCTCTAGGCCCATGAAACGGGCAAGGAGGCAGCAGCTCCTTTGTATTTCTTTCTTGCTCACGAAGAGGAACTCGTGCTTGAACACGACTCTTGAACCGTGCCTAGTTGGCCGGCGGCGCGCTCTCGGCGGTGGCCGGAGTGGCGATTTTATCAAGTTTCCGTTCTAGCTACCATACCCGAGTGTAGGACGGTTACATCTGGTATCAGATTCGTTCGATCCTGGGATCCATCCACCAAATCGCCTCCTGCCAATTCCGATTCGCCTAAATTCATCTCCATGTCCACTCCATCTACCACCGCGTCCGAGTTCCTGGCCACCAGCGAGCGGCAGGAGATGCTGGACCAGATCCTTGCCATGGCGACGAAGATGGCGTCTGATTTGCAAGCGTGCACGGCGGTGCTTCGAACCACTCAACCTTCACCGCCGACTCGGACACCAGCGGTCGGGAGGTCGACACCACCTCCGGCACCGACTACAGCTCCGTCCGCGGCGGCTCCGCCCTCGCCGTTCACTCAGCCTCGGCCTCGCCCATCCCTTCACCGACCTCGACACCACCGCAGGACGCGGATCACGGCTGCCAGCTTGGCGTCACCAAGCTGCCTACTACCTCGCCCACCAAGTGTTCGACGCCTGGCCCATACCAGGGCGTACTTGTTCCAGTCCGCGCCTGGTCAGGGAACTCCTTCACGCCCGACTCCATCATCGACGAGCCGCCGCGGCGTGCTCCTCTGCGCCTGCGCCCGCTTCCGCTCAACCGACATCGGCGAACTCCTCCGCGTCCGCCTCGGCTTCGACAACCGTGGCGTGCACACCCGCGCCCGAATTGTCTTCATCCGCGTCGACGCGGACGGCCTATACGGCTCCTGATTCGCGGCCGCCGTCCTCGACTTCGGGCTCGCGCGCTGCTGCCACAACGCGGCGTGGTACACCATGAAGTACGCGCACCTCCCCGCCGGCTTGGAGGGCGTGCTCACGGACGTCGTGGTCCACGTCGACGAAGACGACCTCCACGAATCCCCTGGTTCACGGCCGTCGTCATCGACTTCGAGCTCGTGCGCTGATGCGGCAGACCGGTGCAGTACACCATCCAATACGCGCACCTTCTCGTCGGCGTCCGAGTCCGGCTTCGCCCTGGACGCGCCCCTCGACCGAGCCGTCGGACGCGTTGTCCAGGCGCTCGCAGCAGCCGCTGCGCCCCGCGCAGATGCATCCTCTCTGGTTCTAGCCGCCGCTTGGATGAGGCTAGGCGCTCAATCCGTTCATGCTGCAAGGGTGTTCGACGAAATGTGGAGCAGCACTTTCCCTACTGCAGAACTACTTTGGCTTGCTTCTATGGCCCCATTCTGGAAGCAGGACGTCAGTCACCTTAAGGATTTGACCGTGAGCCAGAAGAGCAGGTACCTCATCATGCCTTTCACTACTCATTTCATTGGTGTCGAGATGCTGGGATGTGTCACGTGTGTTCCTCTCTATGAGAATGCATTGGAGGTTTGGATGCAGCGAGCAAGGGCTCCGCTTGCTGTTCTTCAACTCCAGCCATCACTGTGGCCTTTATTTGGTCATCATAACATGTTGAAGCTACCAGGTGTTTGTCCAGTACTGGTTTCTAATTCAATTTGGCTTAGTGGGATGTGCGGGACAGTCATTGTTGGTTCCCAGCAGAACAACATATCATCACAGTTCCTTGTTTCAAGTCGGTGAAGGTGACACCATGGTTTGCTCTCAGTCAGTGTGATCTAATGCTTATTGGCCTTTGCTTGCATCAACTAGTCGAGGATGGACATATACCAGTTCTTATATTCTTGCCTGGTGAAACTGAGAAGCACATCAGATCAGTTACTGTAGAAGTCAAGTTGGAGCCATGGCCACTATCTGAATCTGTCAATACTCATCCATAATATTGGTGACACTTGGGCCCTACGGCCATCAGTTGGTCACTGCCACAACCATGGCCACCACCATGTATTATGCTCTGGCGGAGGATATGCAAAATTCTTGATCAGTGCGAGTGGGATTATTGCCATTCAACTTGGGCTCCTAAACCAACGGCCACTGATTCATTGGTCTATGCTCAGAGTGGTTGGGTGAATGTTGACCTGGGCAACATTGAGTGTGAGTCATGCTGGTCCTTCAAGCACAAGCTGCATTGGCTTCAATTTCTTGAAAGTAATGCACAGGTTGATGAGGTCAACCGTGCAGGAGCTACCAATCTGTTTCAGTCCAATTTATATCAGATTTGGCTTTTCACTGAGATATTAGCAGTAGGCAAGTCCTTGCTCTTGCATGGGGAAATTTATTTCATCACATATTTTTTGGAGCAAGTGCCAGATAAGTTTCCCTGATCTGACTACATCCCAAGAAAAGTACAGAGTTCTTTCTGTTGCAACTTGCAAGCAACAAGAATCCTCCATATTCAGTTTTGGCATCACTTCTGAACTTTGCTAGTACCCCATCAGAGACAGTCGAGCAAGCATTACTCATTGATGGATTTCTGATCAACTTGACAGCATGGTTTGCTCTCAGTTTGCATATAGCAACAACATTGTATCTGTGGAATTCGATGCTGCTGAATATGCTAGGTACAAGCTGCAAGTTGGTGTTCCAAATAGATGTACAACTACCTAAAGTTCAGACCATTGTCCAGTATCATCATGGCTTACTGACAAGCAACAATGACTGGCCAGATATCCAGGTGCTTTGGGATACAGGTGATCACCATCTAAATATTGTTTTATTTCTGACATCAGTTTGGGTTTGGGATCCTGGAGAATTGGAACACATTTGTTTGTTGTTTCTGAGATGGCTTGGGGACATGCCTTGGTCCAAGGAGGGAAGCACACCGAATATTCCTATCAGAATGATATCAGATTGACATTCAACACTGATGACTTGCAAGTGCCTTGGAATCCTGATGGCTACAAGCTTATTTGGAACATCTCTACCACGGCTTGGGGGCAAGCCGTGTTTCAAGAGGGAAGGATGTCACATACCTGCTGTTATATCATCAACAAGGGACATGACTCTGACAAAGCTGAATTCAAAATGATGAAGAATACACTGCAGTTGTCGCTGTGAAGGTGAGAAGCGGATGCGGCAAGGAGAAACGAGTCCATGAGCCTGACTGTTGTGTCTTTGGGCCGGATTTGGTGAGAAGACTTCGAAGCCCATTTTACCATTTCGCTTTTCCTTTCTCTAGGCCCATGAAACGGGCAAGGAGGCAGCAGCTCCTTTGTATTTCTTTCTTGCTCACGAAGAGGAACTCGTGCTTGAACACGACTCTTGAACCGTGCCTAGTTGGCCGGCGGCGCGCTCTCGGCGGTGGCCGGAGTGGCGATTTTATCAAGTTTCCGTTCTAGCTACCATACCCGAGTGTAGGACCGTTACAGAAGCCTAAACTTTACCTTTGATTCGGTCCACCAAAATCTCGTGGCCTGTTACAGCATCCCAGAATCGTGCACTTGTTGACACTAGCTGACTGGCTCTCTGGGAACTACTAGTACTTTCCGTTTCTCAAACCAAACGAACAAGTTTTGAATATGGACTCGGATGTTCCGGTGCCACACTTTCAGGACCAGAGAGGCGATCGCACGGTCGCACCTTCGACTTCAAGTCGAATCAACCTTGGTCCCATACCCTGACTTGTGCGACATTTGTTTTGAAGGACGCGTCCTGGAAAACTTCCGTAATCAAAATAATACCGAATACAGGGTTGATAATGATGTCTGTTGACTCCAGGGGCACATTTACACTGCCCCATACTACTGCTACAGTACAGTAGGACAGCAGGAGTATAAATCAAATCTAACCGTCAATATTTTCTGCATGTTTAATCATCGTTACAATTCGCTAAAAGCTGGGACAAGTTGCGAACTTAAAAACCGTCAGTATAGGTGCAGGCCGGTCAGCGGTGACTTTGAAAGGCATGTCGGTGCCTTGTTGCGCCATTGTTGCAGCATATGTCATAGTTCATTGACTTGCTCTATCCGTAGGTACAATCAATGGTGCAAGCAGGAGACACTAGTTCATATCGTCAAGAATCAACTGATGTAGAACCACCTAGTGCCTTGTTCAAACTTCAAGCCTGTAGAATAGCAAGATATTTGTCCAGTTAGTCTGCTACGCCTACCGCAATAAGGGGTGCATCATTGGTCAAGTGACACTTCTCTATAACATATTGATGCTAAAACTTTTTCTTACATAAACGTCATAGATAAAACTCTTATCTGTCAGGTTTATTTATAACAAGAGGAATGAGGAATCTAAGGCAATATAAAGAGCTACTATCTCCAGAAGAGTTTACCTCAAATGTGTTTCTCACGTTGTCCCAGGCACCTCCAGTGCTGAATGCAAAGATGGAAATCTGAACACAAACGACATAGAAACATGTCAAGAATTTACACTGACTGTTAGTTTGTTACAAAACAAAAAAACAGAATTAGCAAACCTGAACAATATAAATGAGGGGAAGAACTCTAGAGAGGAGCTCCACAGTGGAGTGGACTGAAAAAACACACAAAATCAGACAATAAGAGGTCTGACTTCTGAGCACCACAAGAGCACCAGAGGATAACATCTCCCTCGTGTTTGCATCAGTGAAGATCTTGGTGCACACCACGCAGCCAGGCTTGGCGGTGTCCTGCATCCATGAGCCTCTGTACTTCCTCAACAATCTTAGAGCGCTGCTGCGCAGCAGTACCAATATTTCTCAATTCTCATGGTTACATCTCTTCTACGATTAGATTGTCAATGTGCTTTATCTTGCTCCAATCATGTCCTCCCTCGCTGCATCTTTGCTTAAATTTCCTCGTGCATTTTAATAGTGCCAAGGTCTGCAAAGATGTAAGCCTCCCGATGCACGGAGGCAGAGTTTTCATCGCCCAGTGGGTCTCTACTTTGAGCTCACAGAGAGAGGCCATATCTCCCAACCATTCGGGCAGTGTCTCCATGTTCTCACAGTTCAATATCTCCAGCTTACGGAGGGATTTCCAGGCCCGAAAGCACTCTGGTAATGGGCTGGAATACTTGCAGCTGTCAACAGTTAATTCTTCACAGTCGAGTAGTCGAAGAGAATCCAATGATTGTCCACTAGATAGCTGTCCGATGTACTTGATTTCCAACTTGGATGGTGCAGATGTGGATAGCCCCATGACTTGCTTGAATGATGGGCACCTAAATAACCATGTCCTTGTGAGCATTTCACTTCCTGATATTATATACCTGGTGCTCCTAGGGATTGATGGCTCAAATACCACGTCCCAACAACAGTCTATCTCCAAATATTCAAGTTCAGGAAATAGATTCTCGGAGGGCAGACACAAGGATTCCCATACTAACTTCCCTACCCTTGCCAAGGTCACTCTTCTCAGTTTTTTTGTGGTTGATTGGCGCTAGAATCTTGTATGAATGATCTGGCGTAGTCAAAAAGCTCTACACAAGAAGAGACTGACGAAACATGCAGATCTTCAAGACTTTGTAAATGATCTAGATGGAGATGTCCAGCTTCAACGTTAGAAAGCTCCATGCTCACAAGATTTGGAAGCGACTGCATCCAATGAGGAAAGCCAGCATCAATGGGGTAGTTCTTTATGCAAAGCCTTCTGAGGTTATGATGAGGCTGGAGGTTTTCAAACGCAACATTATCGATCATATTACATTTTGAACTCCACTCCAGACTTAACAGCTGGAGCTCCTCTTTACCCACCAAATTGATTTTCTCAGCTTCTAAGCTTGATAGATGTTGAAGATCCTTAATGTTTAGTTCAATAAGCTGGCAACTCGTAGTTTTTTCAAAGAGCCATGCTAATTGATGACGAGACGAGAACCTCGGGGCCCCCTGCTATTTCAGTAAAACAAAAACCAAACAAAAAAAGTGAAACATCCTGCAAGTATTGTCAAGCTGGGGTGCATAAGATGTAAATCCATCCCTATGTGCTAAGACAGCTTTGATGTAAACCATCAGGCAACCGATGCTAGGCTAGTAGTACATGAAACCGGTTTAATATCAAGTAAGGAATAAAGATAATTGGTAACTATCTATGACAAACGAATAAATATTTTTTTTTAAGGAAATGGCAGGAGCTCTGCCGCTCAATTAAGTTAGAAAAGAGTGTTATGTACACATGGCACCCAGGGTGCATAACACCATGGTGCCACGTGAAGCTAAAAAAGGTAAGTTTTATAGGACGGCAATTCACCCGGCGATGTTATACGGTGCTGAATGTTGGCCTACAAAAACACGCGACATGTCTAGCGGTGAGTGTGGGGCGAGATGCGTATGTTGCGTTGGTTTTGCGGGCATATAAAAGGGATAGAGTTCGGAATGAAGAGATTAGGGATAGGGTCGGGTGGCACCAATCGAGGAGAAACTGATTCAACATCGGTTGAGATGGTTTGGACATGTCCAACGAGAGGCCTCGAAGCGCCCGGTGCGTAGTGGGGTTTTAAAGCGGGAAGACAATGTAAAGAGAGATAGAGGTCGACCTAGACTGATTTGGGACGAGACGATTAAGAGAGGCTGAAGGAGTGGAATATCTCTAAGGAATTAGCTATGTATAGGAGCGCTTGGAGACTAGCAATCAACGTGCCCGAACCGTAACCTTTTTTTTTCTTTCTGTTTAACCCTAACTCTATCTTTTGTCTTGTGCCCTATTTTTGTGTCTCTTTTATACTTGTTTCCTATGGGTTTTATCTCTAGCCTACTCAAACTAGCTTGGGACAAAAAGACTAAGTTGTTGTTGTTGTTGTTGTTGTTGTTAAAAAAGAACCCACGCAGCCACCGAGAGGGTCTAGAAATTACAAGATTAATCGGGAAAAGATAAGAATATCTTTTGTTGGATTTTACAATGATCTAATCTAGTGGTCTAAACTTATCACCAAGTCCATGTAAAATACGATTGATATTTGTTGCGAACCCAAGATCCATCCATTATAAATTGCAATGGATGGGGAAACGAATCCACATGTAATGAGATACAACTCTGTAATCTAATTTCTCCAACGTACCATGTGTATTTGTTCTTTTAACAAAAAAAATTCTAGCTATTGTATACGGTAAAAAAAGCAACTTTTGGCTTGGTTTAGCAATCTTGCGGGCCTTTTGTGTAGAAATACACGTATTGTTGCCCAAACATGGATTAGATAACACCCAGAGGTCAACTTGACCAATGGGCCGCTTGGATTGAATTGAAATTGCAATGTCTCAAGTTACAATGGGGGGGGGGGGGTGGCTGCTGCTTATATAGGCAGAGCTCCTTGCCTCAACTACTCCTAAGCATATTCTTGGATAAAGCAAGATGCTCCATCTACTTGGAAGCCAAGGCAAACTCATGATCAACTTGAGTGCCAAGACAACTCTGCTTTGCATAAAGTAAATGCAAAGAAAAAGTAAGATACAAGTGCTCTTGGACGGGGGATTAACCACTTTGTCAATCTCCCCTAAGACCTAGCACTACACCCGGCTTCTTCGAGGCCAATTCTCCCACTCATCTCGTGAAACTTGGACCTTCCTAGAGACTTGGTAAGGATGTCGGCCCCGTACCGAAGTGGGGATGTAGGTGGCCTTGATGCTCCCATCTTCCGCACATTCCACGATGAAGTGGAATTTGGTCTTGATATGCTTGCTCTGTCTTGGAAGACGGGGTTCTTGGCCGGGGCAAGAGCTAACTTGCTGTCAACTCTCAACTCCACCACCTCCACCGCTTTGCCCAAGAGCTCCCGAGCAGCACGGGCGACCACGAGCTTGCTTGGATGCGTGGTGGCAGCAATGTACTCTGCCTCGCATCTCGGCGGGGCCACCACCTTACAGGCTGCTCAGGAAGAACATGGTCCCCGCGGTGCTCAGGCTTGTGTCCACGTCGCCGGGCGGCGGTCGCTGTTGCGATGGCGATGAAGCGGCGAGTCAGGCACCTTCTTGTAGTGGAGCCCGAAGTCGGCGTCCTAGCCACGTGGCGAGCACACACTTGCACACTGCGGTGCTCGGCGGTGGCCGCTCCATGAGCAGGCTCGGATAGCGATGGCGAATGTCGGATGCGGTCGGGTGTGCCGCGAGATACCGCGAGACTCCCCTTGAGCGCCGATACGCCGTTGCATCCTCCTCTGCGCCGTCTTTGTCCTTGCTGAAACGACTTCTCCTCCATTGGGGTGGTTGCGGGGTTGCGGATCCACCATGCCTCCCGGCTCGGGATCCGCCCGGGCGTAGTTGAATTTGGCGCGGGGTGATGCCCTTGGCATCTTGGTGGACCGACACCAGGTAGAAGCGAGAAGCGAGCCCGGATCACTCATTTTGAATTGATCCTTCATGGCGGCCTTGAAGCTCTCCACCTCTCTCCATTCGGCGCCCATCTTCTTTAGTGTGGCGTCCGGCTTCAACGTTCAAGCGCGTGGTGCACCCTCGGCCCATAGAGCGCCTTCTTCAGGCGGTAGACCTTCCCTTCTTCTCCGACGACGGCGAAACCCGGTGGCTGCGCCGCACATCACCGCACCTCTCTTTAAGGTCGCCGTTGAGGAAAGCGGATTTGACGTCCATGTGGTGGACCTTCCTACTGCAGGAAACCTCGCGCCACCACCCCCTTCTCGTCCTTCTTGAGCTTGAACACCCATTCGAGCGAGATTGGGCGGTGGCCGTCGGGGAGGTCCACGACCTCCTAGGTCTGGTTCTTCTCAACCGCCTGGAGCTCCTGCTTCATCGCCGCCTCCCACTCTAGATGGCCCTTGGCCTCAGCGTGGTTAGTTGGCTCCCTCGCGTGCGTGAGGTGGAGCTGAGCGAATAGACGCTCTGCCAGCCTCGGTGGCGACGCATCCCCGATGATGTTCGTCACTGTGCGGTAGTGGAGAGGCTCGTCGTCGTAGAACGCGTCGGGCGCTCCTCGTCGTTCTCCGGCGTAGCCCGGCTCGACCGAGGGCACGCGATGAGGGAGCCGCCATTGCCCGGCGTGGTTGGGGGCGCCGAAGCGAGGGCTCGGCCGTAACATCCCGATGTTAAAATACAATTAAAATGTTAATCATGCATCATAAGCATTGTAATGCATTCATATTAGTCAACCTTGCTATGCATTCACTAAAACAAGTTTAATTCATAGGCTTGTTTGTGCTTGAGTGAAAAGATGTGATTTGGATGCTTTTTATTTGAATTTTAAAATAAACAAAACCCTAATTTCCTACATCCTCTTTTATCCCCTTTTTGATAAATCCAAATTTATGCAAATTTTGGCAAAGGTTTCAAAAAGCAACTTTGTAAATTTTAGATATACAAAGTTTGTGTTTTGAGTTTTTAAAGTTCTTATGTGAAATTTAAAGTAATTTTAAAAGTTTCAAATTTCCTTTTTGACCCCATTTCAAAAAGTCATATTTGGAGGTTGAATTTCAAAATGTCCCTTTTATGAAAAGTGTAGATCTTTTCGAATTGAGCAATTTTCATGTTTGGAGATTTTCAAGTTGTTATGCAAATTTGAAAGTAATTTTGAAAATTCAAAGTTAGGGTTTGCAAAATAGAAAGAAGGGGGGAGGAGGAGCAGGGGAAAGCGGCGGGCGAGTGGGGGGGAAGGAAGGAGAAGGGAAGTCGTGTCGGCTGGTAGGGGAAGGAGGAGAGGGGAGGTAGCGGCGCTGGAGCTCCGACGGCCGGCGGCGGCCGGCCGGGTCGGGAGCGAGAGGACCAAAGAAATTAGGTTGATACCATGTTAGAGTCAATAGTGACCGTATTGCCCTCCAAACCCTAGAAGGGTGGGTATACATGTGTCTATACATGGGCCTTGTCTCATATACACTAACAAAAATTACTTTCATAAAAATATACATTATATATATATAACTTTCCAATAAATATTTTTATAGAAAAGAAAAAAAGTCGAAGTTGTGCTTTGGAGACCGTGTCATTTGTCCTAAACGTCTACTAATAGTGATATGGAGGGAGTATATAAAACTACCCAAATAAATATTTCATACTAATTAGTAAATACCTAATTTGAAATTAAAAACCGGGAAAAATGATTTTATTTTCATGTGTTGCGAAACGCACCTAAAGAGTTAGTTTATTGGTAAGTGTTTTTAAAATAATCTTATACTCTCTATATAGCTAAAAACTACCGCATTGATCCTACTGATCTATATTATAATGGTCTATATCTATTAAAAGATACACAATAATAAATAAAGAATTAAATCAACAAAGAAAAGGTATGGAAAAGAGACAGTAGTCTACTGCCATTAAGTTATTATAACTAGATTTTTGCCATGCTAATAAGAATAAGAAACCATAGGAACATTTATTGGTGTTGCCGCATTCATGCAAAAGTGCAGATTTGGACACCAACGTCTAGTGATGACAATGAAAACACACAAAAACACTATGAACCCCAATACCACTCCCCCTCCTCTGTTCTACATCTTCAATTCCATATGCCCACTTGCAAGTTTCTCTTCCACTTATCAAAAAAAAAAAAAATTGCTCTCCCACACCTAACAAATGATAATGGAGGGAGTATTATATATGTACAACTAATATGGCAACCGACATACATCACATGGGAGGCTATATTCCTAGGATCAATATGTGCTTATTACCGTGACTAATGGATGTGTCATGAACCGGAATTGGGCCAACCCTGGACGGGCTAAGAGGGGGCGAACCGGCCTTGGCCAGGCATACGAGGGGGCCAGGCTGCCGCCGCCTTTCCTTCCCCCGCTTCCGACTCTACTTCGTCATCAAGTTAGGATTATCTTAGGCTTTTGGTGTGTAAAATAGAATATTCCAATCTATAAGAAAGACCCTTATTAGAAAATAAATAAATATTGCTTGTAAAAGGTATTACAAACGTATAAAGAAACCTTATAGGAGATTGCTTAGATTACAAGTCCCACTAAGCCGGGCTATATAAGCAAGGGTATGTAATCTCTTTGGGATAAGCAAGCAATAAAAATAGTCCTTATCTCTACCTCTCTCTCTCTCCGCCAACATTTATTTTGCCGCCACAGCCCTTAGCGCCGCCCCGGCCCGCCCCACGCCGCCACTCACCGCCGTCGCCGCCGCCGCCGGGCGCCGTCGCCGGGACACCGCTGCTCCCCTACGCCACCTTCTCGCCTCGCCCGACCGTTGGTGGCGTGTCACAACCGCCCAATTGAACCGGTCTGTGACAGGGATGAGTGTCTTATTTATTGAACGTGAATTGGGAAAGGGCGAGTATAATTAACAGATGCGGATGTGTACATGTGGCACTAGAGTCATTTTCTAATTAACAGCTCAAAATTTCCATGACACATGTCTACTGTCTTTAACATCCATGAAAATTTTGAGCTTGTTTTGAATGTTTTAATTAAATTTCAAATAAAAATTAAATTTGAGTATAAACTTTGTTAAGGAAATTTGGATTTTACGGAAGCATGTATGCTAAGAAATTACATGACAAAATATTATTCTTCCAACCATAAATTCAAATGATGACATTTGAAAAGTCATAAAACGACTTTTATAAAGAATCTTATTCTTCTTCTATGAAAATAAAATCGCCTTAGAGGTGTAAAATTTTACCTTAAGCCGTTTTTCATAATAATTGTTTTTAAATTTGTTCCATTAAAGAAGACATCATATTGTGGCATTTAGAAAATATAAAAAAAACTATAGCATCACATTCAATCCATAAAAACACACATTCACACTCACATACTGGACCTTAGGTCCAATCACTAGATCCACTCATGCACTAGATCAATCACATTAGAGCTAACAAATCCAATCACAAGATATATTTCCTATTTTCTAAAATAATAAATATAAATATATTTCTTCTATTTCCTACTACGAGCTAATACATATATTAAAAAGCATAGATCTGCCCATGCATGAGATCGATCATTATCAATCAAATTAGAGCTAACAAATCCAATCGCAATATATTTTTTGCGTATTTTCTAAAATAAATATATTTCTTCCATTTCCTCCTAGGAGGCAATATATATTAAAAAGCATTTAGATCAACGGTCCATAGTTATTTGAGAGTATCATAGCAAACCCCTATAGTATTTGTGGTGATGTATGCAAGAAGAGCTTAAGGTTTATTCTCTCGAACTAAAAATAATACTATTTAAAAAAATATTCAAAAAAGAGCACTAAAAATAAGAAAATCCAAATGTTATAATAAAAAGCTAGCTATCTGCAGTATTTGTGCAAACCATAGTGCTAGTTTATTCTCTCGAACTGTGTTAGGTCCCTATCTAGCTACGGTAGTTTGACACCTTTTTAGCTTCAGTTGCTTGGTTGTTTGGTCACTGGTTAGCAGTAGTCCTGTTGCAGCTCGGGGTTGATTTAGTTACGGCAATTTTTGTAATTTGTTGGCTCTCATTCTCCTTTTCTGACCATATTTTCAGTCATTATAACTTATATATAAATTTCTAATACTTACATCTCTTCAAATCACAGGTTTAGGAACTAGTGGTAACTCAAAGCAGGGCATATTACCTGTACTTTGATGCGCTTTGTCGTAGTCTTCTCCTGACATGCTGCATCGCTCACGCAGTTTATAATTACATTGCTCAAGAGTCAATGTCTTCAAGGAGGTCATACCCTTGATGGCATGAGGCAAGCACTGCAATTTGGGAGCGTGAACTTCTAGCTCCTCGAGAGATCTCAGATCACCCAACCAATCGGGAAGCACAGAAAAATTCCAACAGTCCAATATCTTTAAGGACCTAAGGTTTTGACACTTCTGGACGCCCTCTGGTAAAGTGGTCAGATCACTGTTGGATTTAATAATCAATTTACTCAGGTTGATGCCGTGTCCGAGAAGCTCTAAACCACCAGAGAAGCCAAGGATATTTGTTTCTGCATCAAGTCTAGAATGGAGTGAAGAAGACCCAATAAATTTTCCAAGTGATAGTTGTACCTCACTGCATGATTCAATTATACGCCTTAAACATCCTAGAAAAGCTGAGCCCAGATATAACCTAGTAGGGTATCCCTCAACGATCAGGTATTGGAATAGTTTTACATGGTCACTGAAGCCACAGATTTTTGCTTCCAATATAAGTAATTTGGAAGCACATTGTGAATATGCTTCAACTCCTTCAGATGATAGTGATAGTTTACTGCATGATTCAATTATACGCCTTATGCTTCCTTGAAAACCTGAGTCAAACGTCAACCTTTGGCATCCCTTAACGATGAGGTGTTCAAGTGAAGGAAATATTTCTCCTTGCAACTGCTGTTCGTCGTCATCCAAAGACATTTGTCCAGCAGAAGGCTCTAAGTTCGTGGACCACACCTCTAAATTTTCCATCCCATCAATATGGAGTTCCCTCAGTCTCCGGAAGGGGTGCTTGCCTCCATAAAAACAACTATCCACTTCTCGAATATTAGGCATACCTGAAATGTGCAGTTCTTCCAGATGTGCTAGCTGACCTAGTGACGGGAGACGTTCACATCTTGGCATACCAGCCAGCTCAATCTTCACAAGATTTGGAACATAGAGATTGGCATTGCTCAACCATGCACAGAACATGGCACCCTGATAACCTCTTATGTCAAGCGCTGATAGGTTCGCATGAGGCTGGACTGCCTGCAGAACTGCAGAATCGTCAGCAGTATCAGCTTTACTAGGTCGTTGGTCGGACCACCTCAAACTCAACCTGTGGAGCTGGTCATATCTGCCCAACTCTCCAGGGATAATTTCATTGGCTTTCTTCACAAGCTGAAGGTTTGTAAGACATAGCTCCATGATTCCAAAATCTCTGTTCTGATGGAGAAGGTGAAAATCAGCTAAACATATTACCTGTGAAGGTAAGATACACAGTTAGACTGTTATCAACATCCTGATCCGCACATGGAAGTGTCATGAAAAAAGAATATATCCGCACATGGAAGGTGTGGGAGCGGTAGCAGTGATTCGCATGGAGGTGGGACACACTCGGGGGCAGGGAATGCGCCAGATGGCAGCATTGTCATGAACGCTAGTTCGAGGGGTAGTTAGATGTATAGATAGATATATCTGTAATTTCCCTCTACTCAGAGGGGTTCTTTTCACCTGTACACACCTGTATACTTGCCCCTTTGGGCCTTGAAACAGAGTTCAGCTGTCCACTCTATCACTTCTAGCCCTAGTTCATGCCGATTACCACAACCAACAACATGAATGAGGTATATAATATATAACCTTGACTTTTGCTGGTTCTTAAAGAACATGAATGCATAATCGAACCACAAAATCAAGGGAAATCAAATAGTAAAAAAAAAAATCGTCAACCCAAGCTAACATCACTATGGCAAGTCACACATTTCTCCCACGTATGGATGAGTGTATTTTCTAGCCTTCAAACACATTACGTACCCATGACACCCTCTTCGCATGATACTAGGGATGGAAACAGATCAGGTTTAGTGTGGGAGGAATAAATACCTGCCCATAATATTTTATCATATCCGCCCTCACAACATCCTGCCGTTGAAATTTTCGACCTACACCCATACTTTTGGGTTTTGGACATGTGTATTGTGTTTGTTGGAATATAAGTGAATTGCCCACCTCTCCCCATCAGCTTAAGCTTTTGGATTGAACTGGTCGGTGTATGCAACTTAATATGATATGAAACTCACAGGTCTCGAGTTCGAATCCTAGTTAGCACAATTAAAGAAAGTATATAATTGTTGCTCGCTCCTATTCCACTTCTGAGGCCAAAGCTAGAGGTCACGAGTTCGAATCCTGGTTAGCACAAGCCTCCACTTGAGGGGGGTGTAGGAATATAAGTGAATTTCCACCTCTCCCTATTATCTTAAGCTTGGCCTCCACGTGAGGGGGGAGTGTTGGAATGTAAGTGAGTTGCCCATAGCGTTAATGGCATAATCAATATATTACCATAATTGCGTCATTTCTTATCTTTGTATGGCACATATAATCATCTAACACATATGTCCCAAACTACTTATGGAAATTCTTGAAACGGACATACTGTATGTGTCATTTGACCTCCGCACCCCCACCCTCATTCATCTTGGTCCCTGACCAGGTGGCACTCGAAGGTGTCATTTGCAATGGCACCATAGGTTCAACTACCATCCCTGAAACTAAAATTTCAAAAAAAAAAAAAAAAAAAAACATCCCTCATGACCTGCCATCCCTAATGTTCTCTCCAAAGACCATTGTCCATCAGATCTATTTTTCACTTTCCCTTAAGAATTGATATAGGGGATTGAGAAAATAGGAATTCTGATTTTAGGGAAATGTCGCTTCAGCAGATTGAGAGAAAAAATCCATTCCCTTTCAATTCCTTGCATGTTGGACCCCAAGTGAATCATTTTAGTCCTTGTTGGTTCTCTCTCCTCCCTCTTCTACTTCCCATGGCTGGCATGAAAGCAAGGTGGCGATGGCCTTCCCACAGATAAGAGCCTGGCAGTGGAGTGGGTTGGCGGTGGCCCACCCACAACTCATCATGGGCATGGCAAGGCGGGCGGCTTGCACACTCACGGCAGCGGTGGCGCGGCGGGTGGTGGCCCGTGTGCTCTCCTGAAGGCTTACTTTTAAAGCCTTATATTTTTTTCCCTAAAAGATGAGAAGCGAAGCATGGCCAAGATAAATTACCTCATTAATCTTGATATATTGAATGTGAGGAATAGCCAATAATCCTGCTTCCACGATGTCTGTGTACGAGCAATTATTGGGTGATGATAAAGTAATTTTCTCCAATTTACGCATTGCTAGAATACTCCATTTAACCCTTCTGCTCCATCCACGAATCCTAATGATGCGATCAATTTCAAGCTCCTGTAGTGATGGAATGTACGGCAGATATGAGCAATCAAATACGTTAATTATCTTCAGTTTCTGGATGGTCATGTATTTGAAACTGTATCTGAAAAAATTCTTGTCGCGACCATCAATGACTAGTTCATCGGTACTGATATGTACAAGCTCTAGCAACGTAGCAGTAGGATGTGAACAGTTTTTTAAATGCATCTTACGTGCCAATATGGGAGCTGATGACCCCGAGTCTGTGATGAACTCAACTTTACTCTCGTTAATGAAGTACTCCTCACAGTTGATGCTCAGATACAGCTTCAGATCTTGGCAGTATTCTATCTTCAGACAGCAAAGGGTAGGGACTGTTTCTTTGGATAGAGTTGATGGTGTGGGCACTGAAGACACAGGCAAACCTAACATCTTTGTTTTCCTTTTTAAAGCCTATAGCTGGTAAAAACCTTACACCTGCATTTTTCCTCTTATTCCCTTTCATTATCGCTTGCTCTGTTTCTCCATTCTCTTGAGAAGGATCACCATCTGGGGTCTCAGATTCTTCTGCATAATCTATTTCCATGTCATGTATCCCCTGACAATTTATGTTTGTCTCCTCAATAAATTTCAAGGTGAATTCACTTGCTAGTGCAACCAGCGACAGTTGCTTTAAATTTGTGGATGGTGACAAACATGCTTTCTTAAGTAGGGGCATATTTCGAATTTCAAGCTCTTCAATGCTTGATAGATTTGCTAGAGTAGGAAGATGGTCACACCATACAAGATCAGACAACACAAGTTTCACCAGATTTGGAAGTGTATAACGTATTCCCATAAGCCAATGAGGAAACATGCTGTGGTTGTAACCCTTTATAGCGAGATGCATTAAATTTCGATGAGGCTTCAGGTGTTCAAGAACAGCCATTGTCTTCACTGTAGGTTCACTTGGCGTATACCATTCTGATGAGGACCACTCCAGACTCAAAGAAGCAAGCCGATGTTTCCTGCCCAATTCGATCATCGCTGCTTCTTCCGCAGACATCACAGCCTCAAGACATCTGATATTAAGTTCACGGTGTGTTGTATCGAGGATGTTCTGAAGAAGAGTAATATTGCTAGAGTTTCCACTGCTTCTTGTTGAGACAACAAAATCCGGCAAGGTTAGGAAGTCCTCAGAAATGCCTTCTTTTTGAGAACAGCGACAGCCCTCCTGCCGACAGATACTCAAGACGAGGCATTCTTTTAATTACCCCATTGAGCATTTTCAGGCTCAAGCCCTCACCAGAATAACCAGAGGCATGCCCTGCAGACGAGCTTGGAGCTTCCGAATTTTTTCTTACCTCAAATCCTGATAATGGAACACCTGATAGGTTTAGGTACTCCAACCTCACAAATTTACCAAGAAACTGAATAATGTTCTGAATGCGAGAGCACCCAGATAAGCTCAGGAACCGGAGTTTGATTAGTCTGGCACAAGATTCAGAAAGACCAATAAGCCTCTCACAATCAGATAAATCCAAAATCTCCAGGTTCAGGCAGCCATCATTGTCGCCATAAAACTCGGGAGCGCCTCAAGCCAGGTACAACCAGACATATTAAGATACAGAAGTCCCTTCATTTTCTTGAATGACAGAGTATACATGTGCTTAAGCTTGGAGCAGAAGGACAGATTCAGATATTCCAAATTTTCCAGTTGACTGAAAGTGTCCGGTAGCATCTCAAGCTGTGAACATGACAAGTTCAAGAACGAAAGCATTTGCAGCTCTCCAAATTGTGAAGGCAACTTCTCTAGGCTGGTACATCCTGATAGATCAAGGTGTTCCAGATCTTGGAGTATGTGAATGTTATCCGGCAGCTCTCTAAGATTCGAGCAGCCATGTATATCCAAATAGCGTAGCTTCTGAAAGTCACAGATGGAAGTGGGACTATGGAGCTTTGCTTTTCCAAAGGAGCTATGGAGCTTTACAAGACTGGTGTTTTCTGAAAGATTTAATACTTGCAGGTGATGCAGGTTTCTCATAGAGCTGGGTAGCTCCACAGTTTGCATGCTTGACAAGTCCAAGACACGCAACCATTCAGTTTCTGAAAAGGCATCCCTTGAAGGCTGACATCGTGTGCAGTGACTAAAATGAATAGCTCTTGCCTTCGAAGGCATATCTTTGCATTTTAGGTATCCATCTTTGAAATTCGAAAACAACATGTACCGACATATGTCCTTTTTTAGCCGCTGAGCTTCCATGGTTGGCATCACAAATGGCTACTTCCTCAACAGCAACTGACCTTGCAAGTTCATGGACTAAATCGTGCATTTTGAATAATAAGCCATGATGGCTGTTGGGCTTGGTGTATCCTGCAGAAATCTGAAATGCAAATTTGCAGCTCAATTAGTGACACAGCAAATAGTTTATATTTCCAAGGTCCAAGGGTACCTCAAAAGGAAAATAAAAAAAGAAAATAAGAGCATGCCGATTTCACATCTTACAAATGGAATCAAGTTAAAACTTCACATGATTGTATATTGTAAGCTTCCATATAAACTCATATTTTTTCCAAAAAAAAAATACACCTCTGCTGTGCACAATGAAACAGGTAGTTCTGCTATTAGGAGATAACTAGCAAATATGCTCGTGCATTTTAACGGAAAAAAGCTATCAAACATTCATAGTAAACGAGGATCGGAATGATACATATCTATTTACGTTTTTTTCCTTGAGCACGCAGGAGAGCTGCGTACATTATATTAAGAAGAAGAAATAAGAAGACTCAAAACACAAAACAAGACCATTAGGGCATGGGTTTACATGAGTGATTAGTCAGGAAGACAAGAAACTTCGGCTAGCAACCTAAGCTCCACACCACATTATGGCCAAATATGCCTAAGACCTTTAGCCACAGCCATACACCACAAATTGCCTCATCCCTAATTTCTTCCAGGAGATCATTAACATTAGGTGAGTCTCCTTAAAAAACACAAGCATTCCTATGTTTCCAAATCCACCATGCTACCAACACCACTAATGAATTGAATCCCTTGCGATGTTGCTTTTCGATTTGCTGCATTGCATGGTGTCACCACTCAATGAAACTTAGTGCATCCAGGCCTGGTGTGTGCTGCTGCAATCCGACCAAGTACAGAATTGAATACCAGACTTGTCTTGAGAAAACACATGCTGTGAGCAAATGTTGCACATTTTTTTTTGAGCAAAATCCATGGGGAAAATCCCCGAACCAAACAAACTAAATAAAACTGAAACCAGAGCTGCACATTTTCATCCTCCTGATCACAAAGTGGACAATGCTCTGGATGATCAAGGCTAAGACGAGCAAGACACTCAGCTATCCAACACAATTCAATGCAACCAACCAAATGAAATGCCTACAGCGAGGAGGGGCCCAAGTTTTCCAAATATCCATCCAAAGTTCAAAAATCAACAGACCCCACAAAAAATCGTCAGTAGGACTTAGTCGAGAATTAACCAGAAGGAGATGGTGTCCAAAGATGCCGGTCTTCCACTCCAGGAGTAAGGACTAAGGACAACCTCAAATAAGATCTCCCATAATTGCAGGTATTGTAATAGAGCTTCTGTTGTCAGACCACCTCTAATATCCCTGACCCATAAATTATCCATCAATGATGTGTGAACTGTTTTTTGGTTTAAAATTTTCTTTGGCACATACATACACAAGGATGACGCAAGGTCTGTCAAGGATTTCCCATGCATCCATTTCTCACACCAGAAGAGTGTCCTGTGTCCATCACCCACAATAGAAACAAACAGAGCAGAGAACATTGCCACTGAATTAGGATGCACTTGAATGTCAAGACCAGCCAATGGACGGTCAGGTTGTGTCTTCTTCAACCATAACCGTCTCATTCTCAAAGCCCAGCCAAGTATTTCCAGATCAAGAATTCCAGATCCCCTAAATCAATTGTTCTCTTGACCCGGCCCCAGACAACAAGGCAATGACCTCCATTAACCTCTCTGACGCTTTTCCAAAGGAAAATTCAAAGCAAGGAGCATATAGATGGGTATGGCCGTGAGCACCACACGGACAAGGGTAGCCCTAACAGCAGGGTGCAACATGGCCGCCTTCATCTAGGAAGCTTATCTGCAATCTTGTCAATTATTGTTGGGACAAATCACAGGTTTGGGGCTGAATTTCTGATTTCACTAACCTTACCACAACTATGGCAGGTTGGGGATACATATAGGGTATAGCTCCCTTGCAACTTAAGAAAGGATTACAGCATATTCTAGAGATGCTAAAGTAAGATAAGATAAGGTGCTGATGATGCAGCAGCCACCAACTACTCTAGATAGGTATCCTAAGTAAGTATAAGTAGATAAGCAGAAGACTTATTTTTTTCTCGAACACGCAGGAGAGCTGCGTATCTTTATATTAAGAAGAAAAAGGGACAAGAACCCTTACAACACACACCCACAGTTCTAAACTCTTAGCACCTTTTACTACATTAGAAAAACGACTCTGCCTCCACAAGCAGATCCTGTCATGGGAGGCAAACAGCCGCCTGGAGACATGCATGGTCAACCGCTGCATGGGGAGTTGGGGACATGCAATGGCCAGCAGCGGCTCATGGCCAGGAGCCGAGGAGGTTCAGTTTAGCAATTAAAGGGTGGCTGAGAGTGTTCGGTATTAATAGCAGTGGAGTTGAAGAGTTAGAGTGTGAAAGAGAGAATAGGAGCCTGGCAGCCGGCTAGGCCAGCTCCTATATATTGTAAGCCGCACCTATGGATGGATTAAGGAATGAACAAGAATGAAGTTATCAGTCCACTATCTCATCCCCTGCTACCTCTGAGTCTCATCCCTCAATCTCTCAAGCTCTTGGCAAAGCATAAGGCCTAGTTATCCTTCTTATGAACTAATGTTCATAACAGATCCTACTGTCTATCTACAGGCTCAAGCGAGGGGAGTGAACTCCGCTGAGCCTTAGCAAGATTCCAGAATCGTTGTTCCTCCCTTGCTAACAGTAGTGCTTCAGCCAAGTTAGGAGAGGCACCATCGAAAACACACCGGTTGCGATGACACCATATTGTCCATGCCCCAAGGATGATAAGTGAGTTGAGTTCCTTTTTGTGTGAACCCGCCATTCTAGCCTCTGATCTGGCCCACCATTCATCGAAGGATGGTTCGTCTTGTTGTGGTGCAAGGGCTTGTAGACCCACTGTCCGCAGGAAGACAAACCAAAAATTCCCGTGCAAACACACATGATACTAGTAGATGATTGATAGTTTCTTCTTCTTGATCGCGAGAGGGACAGTTAGCAGGATGTGGGAGTCCTCGGCGTGCAAGTCTGTCTGCTGTCCAACATTTGTTATGAGCTACTAACCACATAAAGAAGCGGCATTTTCCGGGGGCCCAAGATTTCCAAATGCGCTCCCAAGGTCTGAAAACCGTGGAGCCAATGAAGAAGCCCTTATATGCAGATTTTGCCGAATATTGGCCTGATGCCGAGAGACGCCATCTATGAGTATCCTCCACTCCAGGCTGCAAAACCACCTCCGAGAGAATATCCCACAGCGCTAAGAATTCAATGATGACTCCCACGGTATGAGCTCCTTGGATATCTGGAATCCAACCATGATCAGTAAGGGCTTCCAGCACAGTCCTCTTGTTAGCTCTTCTCTTGCTAACAATGTCAAAAATTTGTGGAGCAACATCAGCCACTCGTTGCCCATTGATCCATCTATCTATCCAGAACAATGTACGAGCACCATTACCAACTTCAGAAATGATTGCCATCGAGAAGAAAAGCTCTTACTGAGTGATGAACCTGGACAGGGAACGCCCGACCATGGTTTACTGGGCTCAGTTTTCTGTAGCCATAGCCATCTCATTCTAAGTGCCCATCCCAGCCTTTAAGCAGAAGACTTATGCTTTCAATTATCACATAGAATTCAGATTTGGGAGCTTTTGGATTGACAACGGGAGCCTGATGTGTTTGCAAGGAAATTCCTGGACCTTGCACTCAATAGAGGATTGTAGAGTTTCAATATCTTGGTGATGGAACTGAATTGGGCTTACTAAAAAAATTACTGATGTTTGTCACCAACCTGATGCCATACCAAACACATGTAGTATTTCTTTGATCATTTCCAAATCCCCCATACAAGGGCGCAAAAATACTACCACATTACCAGCATAAAGAGAAACCCACTAACTTGGTCCACTTGAAAGAAGGGGCTGCAGAAGACCATCTTGACTAGCCTTATTTATTAGTGTGTTCAGCACATCCATAAACATTGGAGATAAGGGATCACCTGCCGCAACCCCCCGCTGATGATGAATCACCTATTTATGTTTCACCCTTTTCTATAAAATTTTAAAGCTATAGCTTATTTTATGATGAATATGACATCCATAATAGAAGGCAACAAGTACAATTGTGTCCTATGCAATAACAATGTTGAAGAGATGGCTTCCCTTTCGGTCAGGCTTGCTAGAGATTATTGGTCATTCAATATTCATTGGAAACTCGCAAGTGATTACTTCCAAATGATGACACAAGCAAAGCAACAACAGGGCCCCTTCTTCATGGAGATCTTCATCATTGCCTCCTGGCATATTTGGAAGCAGAGAAATAACTTCATTTTCAACAGAAGGCGTCCCTGTTTTTTCTCTTGAAAGGCCTCCTTTTACGAGGAATTCAAACACCAAGCTTTGAAAAAAAAATGACTTGCTTTTCTCTAATTAGACTCCCTCTCGTAGTTTCTTTTTCTTCTGTGGAGTGCAGTCTCTCCTGCCCTCTTGCTAGCCATGTTGTTTTGTTCTTTTAGCCTCTCTTTGTACAGTTTCTTTTTCCTTTTTTCAATTGATATAAAAAGCTACTACAGTAGGGGGTCATCCCTGCTGTATTTTTGGGTCAAAAAAAAAAATGTTGGCACTAATATGACAATATCCTATTAAGCCCGTATCAAATTCAAAATACAATCTTGATATATTTATTCTGCCATTGCAAAGCACAGAAATATTTGCATGTAAATATATCATAACTTTAATCTCATACTATTTACATAAAGTGGTACAGTTAGATATTGAATTTTGTGATTTTACTTGTGAACCCATAAAATAATTTAATTCTAATCTTTGATTAAAGTTGGCAAGGAGTTAGTTGCTTACTCCCTCCGTCCCGTTGAAAGTGTCGTCCGGGAAGCGTGTTTGTGAGTGGGAGCACGGTTTTCCAACGACACTTCCATTGGAACAGAGGGAGTACATGTCAAGGACTGGTTTGTCCAGTCATGAATTTTTATATCGGAAGTTGATGTGCTTATGAGAAACGTCATGGTTTAACACATTTTATTCGTCAAAGCAAAGAGGTGGATTATTTTTCAAAATATAATATACTCAGGTGATCCTTCACTATCTTATTATGCTTCAAACAACACTTGATCAAATTAGCTGTAGATAATCACCATACTTTTTGAAATAAGATTGAAATACTAGCAAATCATATAAGAAATGATAGCACCGTATAATACAAGGGAAATAAATAGAGTAAGCGGAAGCCTGTGTGTATGCATATAATATATAACTCACCAAGGTAGAGGCGCTTGTAGCCTCTAGGAATGACATCGACGAAGTTCTTGCAGGTATTCCTCAGCATGATTTGCGGTTGAAACAAATCCCAGGGCAATCCACCTGTGAATGAGGTCTCTCTTCGCTACGACAAAGCCTTTTGGGAAGGCAGAAAAGTATACAAAACAAGGCCTCAGATAATAAGGCATGTAGTAGTAGCTAATCTTCAAAGATGGCAGCACTGCAGTTGAAGCTGTCGCGGTCGTTGGATCATGTTCGGCTTCCCACAGCTCGCTCTTGAGCGTCTCTTCCCACTTGAGCAACGGCATATCTAGCAGACGGTCCCCAAGGGATTTGACTGCCAATGGTACACCGCCGCACTTCTTTACTATTTTCGCCCGACGTTTAGGAATTCATCATATTCTTCAGTTCCATTTGGGAACGCTTTATCTTTAAACAGCTTCCAGCATTCATCATATGGTAAGGCACCCAACCTGAATGGCAAATCTCGATTCATCCGTTTAGCAACCTGTTCACCGTGTGGTCACAATTATTTTACTGCCTGGTGTGCCACCTTTTAGCATCGCTTTTAACTTCTGCAGATTACTTGTGTTTTTCTTCCCATAAATCATCCAAAACAACGAGATACTTCTTTCCACTGAGGATCATTTCCACACGCCTCTGCACAGAGGCCAAGTCATACTGGTTGCTCTGTCCATCTACTTGGGAGATAATTGATCTACCAATCTTTTCATTGCTAAAATTTGTGGAGACATAAACCCAGATGTGTATATCAAAAATCTCTCTTAGTTCGACTGTCGTCGAAAACCATTTGGGCTAGAACTGTTTTACCCAAACCACCAAATCAAAGATAGGGATGATGGCGTGCTTGCAATCTTCTAGCAGCAGCTTCATCAACCCTGCTTTGTCTTTGTCCCTGCCAACAATACCTTCTTCGAGGCAGGGGCCTGTAGCCCGCATCTGGATCATTTCCTGGTCCTCAGAGCTTGTGTCCGCTGTCAAGTCGAACCTCCTCAGCTTTTCTATGTTTTTCCAATCTTCGTTTCATGTCCTTCAACTTCCCAGGCATGGTCAGCCGCAACTTCACTGGAATGGAGATCTCCTGCAAATTTATGTACTAGTAAATTAGAAAAGGGACAAGAAATCATAACAAAAAGGTCTAAGGGCATCAAAAGCACCAGAAAACACTCTGGAGAATAGATAGTGAATTACAAAAGGGAAATACTTCCTCCATATGAGATTATATTTTAACTTTTCTATGTACCCATCTAGATATACACTATATCTAGATACGTAGAAAAAAGATACTCCCTTCGTCCCTAAAAGAATAGATTTCTAGGATTGTCTTAAGTCAAACATTTTGAACTTTGGCCGAATTTCTAGAAAAACCCATTAACATTTATGTTATCAGATTAGTATCATTAAATTTATCATAGAAAATATTTTCATAAGGTGCTCATTTTATCATGAATGTTGTTACTCTTTTTATAAAGTTAGTCAGACTTAAAAAGTTTGACGGATTCTAGGAACGAGGGAGTATATATTAAAAAAGCCAAATAATTTATAACGCATAAAGTAAATCATAACGGAAATATGGGCATAAAAAGCACCGGATCGGAAACCTACCCTTGTAGAATTGCTACTCGGGAGCCATCTCTATTTCTCATAATATCACCTTCAACTTCCATTATCATGTCTTCCATGTCATAGGCTGCTGCCTTGAGCTCCCTCATCCATATGCGGACATCACCATCCTTCATCAACCTCTTCTCCGACCTAACCATGCCTTCATGGATGCTATCCACAGTATCCTTAAGGGCGTTCAGCTCACCACCGAGCTTCAGCTGCGAGGCGATGACCTTCCAGATGGCGGTACCTAGCATGCCGGAGACCTGCTTCAACGCCGCCGAGGCGAGCAACTCGCCGACCCCCACCATGGCAGCTGGACGGCAGGCTGGGTGAGGAACAGGCCAAGAGATAATGGAGAAGACAAGGCTCTGTTTTTGCCCCCTGAAAATTTTCACAACCCTGCAGCGAACTCGATCAGTATCAATTGAAGGTCTGTCAAAAACAAGTATCAATATCAGTTATCGAGTTTTTTCCAAAAAGGAAAAGAAAACGATTAATATTCAGCACTCACTGCAGTTTTTTAAATTGCCGGCTAAACCATTTCGGGATCTAGCTCGGAATAGCAAATAGCCCGCTAAATCGGACTATAGCAGTAGCTAAAGGCTCAATTGACGTTGGAGAAAAAGTTAGATAAAAAAATATATGCAGGGATTGAGGCAGTTGTCGAAGATTTAGAACTTTTTTTTTTTTTTGACGAGAAGATTTAGAACGTTGACTCACCGTGAGCGCACTGGTGACGCGTGGATGAGGGAGGATCCGCGGCGACGGCACGACGGCAGCCTAGGGGAGCAGGTCCATTTCTCCTTCCATCTGCCTCCTCGAGATTACTGATTAGCACGAGTGAAGAGAGTGAAGAGGGAGACGGCCAGACTGGGGAACAGGGAAGGTGAAGCGTTGAACAAGCTGCGTGAGGGAAACGCGGTGGGTCACTGTTTTAAGTTGTTAGGGCGCGTTTGGATCCTTAAATTTGGAGAATTGGAATCTACTCCCTCCATTTCTTTTTTAAGTCGTTTTTGGCTCGGTGTTGTGAGTTGACAGAACGACTTATAAATCGGAAACGAGGTAGTACTTAATAAATTAAGCTATTTAGTTTAGAATTTGAGATTCTCTGACTTTCCAAAGTTCACAAAACAAGACTATCTCAAATTCATAGGGTAGGAGATAGAATTGAATTCCATTGACTGACCGTGAAACACCCTTTTTGGTTAGCTTCGTTTGCACTTGCACTTTCCACTCTCCAACTCCATTCCATTAAATTAAGCATATATCACAATGAATTAAATTTCAAGGATCCAAACAGGGCCTTTAAGGAGTTTCACATTAGCTTCATTTTATTTGACGTAAGTTTCATTTGTATTAAACAGATTTTCTATATAGTCATTTAAGAAGAGAGAGAAGAAAATGAGTATCATGTGGATGATTACCAACTCTCTTTTAAGTCATGTAATTAAATATTTATAAACCATGAAAAAGAAAAACATAATCCCTAAAAGTAGATGGCTACTTAAACATGAAAGTGGAAGGTATATTTTAGATAGCAGTGCTAAAGATACTTTGACAAAAAAAAAGAGATGTTAACAAGTTTGAGAGGCCTAGTATGGTTTAATAGAGCCTTGTTTAGTTGGCAAAAATACTTAAAAAAAGCACTGTTGGAACTCCCCGTAGCATTTTCGTTTGTTTGTGATAAATATTATCCTATCATGATGTAACTAGACTCAAAAGATTCGTCCCGTAATCTACATCTAAACTGTGCAATTAGTTATTTTGTTTACATACATTTTATACTCTAAATATATATCTTTTGGTGTATTTAATGTGATGTGATGGAGAGAGAGTGGAAGAACTTAAAATTTGGAGGGGAACTAGAGTTTTTGGGTTTCCACTATTAAATTAGGAGTACACTGTCACGCAGAGCTTTCCGTTCCGAAGTCACGTCAATTGGCCGGCAGGCCAGTGACAGTGAGAGCCTGACGTCCTAAGTTTGAGAAATTGGAACTCGCTGGTTTCTACCTAAATCACATGTACTAGTAAGGTGTGCTTCCTGCATTATCTCTTATCCTATCGATCTTTTGGGTGAATTTCCATTTTCACCTTGCCACCTACTGTACAGTATAAGCTCTGAGATGACATAAATTGCAGCACGCATCCACTGCGCGACCTACGCTGTGTGTTTGGTTTATTTCGGAATCACTCACCTTCGCGGAAATAACTTAATTTATTTATGCAGGAATAATCCATCTTTTATCACGTAACAAAATTTTTGCATATATATACATGGAACCAGGGTCTTTGGAAACTTGAGAAAACTCACTCACCATGGAGGACGTCTGATCTTTAACTTTGATTCGGTCCACCAAAATCTCGTTGCCTGTTTCAGCATCGAAGATTCAGTGTACTTGTCGACACTAGCTGACCGGCACTCTGGGAACTAGTACTTTCCGTTTCTCAAACCAAACGAGAGGCAAAGTTTCGGATTTAGAACCGAATGACGATCCAATGCCAGTTTCAGGACCAAAGTGACATCGCACAGTCGCACCTTCGACTTCGAGTCGAATCTACCTTGGCTCAATACCCCTGATAGGCGGTCCGACATTTGTTTGGAATGAATGTCCTCAAAAAATTCCGTGATCAAAATGATGGTAGTATAATATGGGTTGATCATAATGATGCCTGTTGACTCCAGAGGACATTTACAGTGCTCTCATACTACTACAGTACTACTACAATACAGCAGGAGTACAATCAAATCTACCCATCAGTATTTTTCTGCAAGTTTAATCATTGTTACAATTCGCTAAAAATAGGTCCAAGTTGATGCCGGTGCCTTGTACGGACTAGTCAGCGGTGGATTCCGCAGCAAACGACACTTGAATTATCCTCACTAGGCGGTGGACTGTGCAGACTATTCAGCGGTGACCTTGAAGCATTATGCCTGTGCCTTGTTGCGCCATTGCTGCAGCATATGCCATAGTTCATTAACTTGCTCTGTCTTACTTTCAAAATTAACTTGCTCTGTCCGTGGGTACAAGCAAGGGTACAAGCAGGAGACACTAGTTCAGCTGGATGGATAGGGCAGAGTCAGCAACATCTCCATGCATGCAGGCAAGGAGGGAAGATACAGATTGTCAAGAATCAATTCATGCAGAACAATCCTTGTCCAAACTTCGAACCTGTAGAATGACAGACACTAAAACTTTTTACTGTCAGGTTTATATATATTAAGAGGAATCTAAGGGCATATAAGAACGGACCTCAAATGTGTTTCTTACATAGACCTATTTCTTACATAAACTGTAAGGTTTATTCAGAAAAGTTTACCTCTGTTTCGCGCGTTGTCCCAAGCACCTCCCTCCAGTGCTGAATGCAGAGATGGTAATCTGAACGCAAACGGCATAGAAAACATGTCAAGAATTTACAATGATTGTTAGTTTGTTACCAAAGGAAAAAAAGAAACATAATTTACCAACCTGAACAACATAAATAATGAGCGGAACTGCGGAATAATTCCAGAGAGGAACTCGACAGCGGTCTAAAACCCACACAAAATCAGGCAATAAGAGGTCTGAGTACCAGGGGATCTTGTCACACACAATGCAGTCAGGCTTGGTGGTACGGTGTCTTCCATGAGCAGAGTGATGGTGCTAAATAGCCTCTGGACCTCCCCACCAATCTTAGAGCGCAGCAATACCAATATTTCTCATCGCTTCCTCTCTTCTATGATTAGATTGTCAATGTGCTTTAACTTGTTCCAATCTTCTCCTGTCTCACTGCATCTTTGCTTAAATCTTTTTGTGCATTTTGATAGTACCAAGCTCTGCAAAGAGGTAAGCCTCTCGATGCACGGGGGCACAGTTTGCATCCAGTAGGTCTCTACTTTGAGCTCACGCAGAGAGGAGATATCTCCTAACCATTCTGGCAGTGTCTCTATGTCCTCACAGTTCAATATCTCCAGCTTCCAGAGGGATTTCCAGGCCTGAATGCAGTCTGGTAATGGGATGGCATCGGTGCAGTTGTCAACAGTTAATTCTTCAATGTCCAGCTGTCCAAGTGAATCTAATGACCCAGAAGATATATTTCGGCTGTACTTGATTTCCATCTTGGATGATGAAGCAGATGTTGATAGCCCCATGACCCCCTGGAATGATGGCCATTCGAATAAGCCTCTTTCTGTTACATGTCCGGATATCTGATATCTGGCACTCCTAGGGATTGACGGATTGAATGTTAAGTCCGAACAACTATCTATCTCCAAACATTCAAGTCCAGGAAAAAGATTATCTGTGGGCAAGAAAGAGGATTCGCTGCCAGTGCTCCCAAGAAGGTTTTTGACGGACGGTGCAACAATAAGATTAGACAAGGTTGATGTTTGCCACACTAATTTGTTTACCCCACCTATGGTTACCTTTCTGAGATTTTTCAGTGTCTGCGTGGTCACAATTTTTCTGTGTAATATGCCATTGTATTGCAGCACCGTAGGACATTCAAACCCACTTTCAAGTACTCTGAACGAAGAAATACACAGGTCTTCAAGATTTTGTAAATGATCAAGCCAGAGACATCCAGTTTGAAAGTTAGAAAGCTCCAATCTCACAAGATTCTGGAGTGAATGCATCCAGTTAGGAAATTCAACACCACTGTAGTTCTTTATACTAAGCCTTTTAAGGTTTTTATGAGGCTGCAGCTCTTCTAACACAAACATATCCAACTTAGAAACTTGGTCCTTTAAGGAACTCCACTCCAAACTCAACGAGTGTAGCTCCTCTTTGCTGATTAATTTTAGTTCCTTTGCAGAAGATGGGGAGCTTGATACACATTGAAGATCCTTAATATTTAGTTCATGAAGATGGGGACTAGTAATCTTTGCAGAAGAGTTATGTCGCTAAAACTCATGGAAATATCAGGGCCCTGCAGTTTTCAGGAAAAAAAACACATGATTAAATGGAAGTAAAACATTTCGCAATGCTTCTCAGGATTGTGCAGATGGCATGATGAAACGGATCAGACTCTGTTTTATAGGGCCAAATAAAACTAAAATTGTGCTCAGGAAACCGGTGGAACAGGTAGACATCGGTGAAGGTCAAGAAAAACTCCATGCATGCATCACTGCTGTACATAAACAGGCCCCGCTCAAAAGGTCATTTCTAGAAGCGTCCCATGGAAATATATTTCTAGAGGCCATACATACATCATCACTGCTACTCGTCTTTGGAAGTGTGAGCGTATTAAAATGTATCCATCTGAAAATAAAGTCATTTCTATAGAAGTCTTAAGAGAAGGCATGTAGAAATAGGCAGCACATATAAATTTAACCTTTTATAGGAATAAGTCTCAAACGAAGATAAACTTTATATAAAAATTGTAGATCCTGACAAGTCCGAAAACTTAATGTTCATTTGAGATTCCTTAGGGCCCAAATATTCATAAAAAATGCTTTTTTTTTTTTTCAAACAACTTAAGATAGAGACATTTTTTTTTGCGAAGAACTTAAGATAGAGACATATTATTATACTAAAGTTATAGTGAAGTTATAGTGTTCGACAAGGTCTACAACTTTGTGGTTGACAATGGTTTCTATTTAACATTAGGATTGTTTGGAGTGTTAACACAATTCGAGGTTATAGTGTTCGACAAGGTCTACAAACTTTGTGGTTGACAATGGTTTCTATTTAACATTAGGATTGTTTGGAGTGTTAACACAAAGTTCGGAGAGTTGGAGTCAAAAGAAAGGTATCTCTCATCTAATCAAGAAGTGGTTTTCAGGTGAGATGTAAAGAGGCTACACATGAAGAGGAGGATTTGGATTCACATCCTAGAAAATGCACACGTGTATATTTTTCCATGATAAATTGTATATGATTTGTGACTTATAACCACAGGGTGGGGTGGCCTAGGCTTAATTATTTTTGTTTCTATTTTTCATACTGTTTTTAACGCTTTCTACGGTCGCTAAAACCTTTTCACGAAATATATTCCTATTTCTTAGGGTCTTTGCTCTTGATCTTGTTCCCCCAATGCGAAAGAAGTTAGTTCCGTAGTTTGAGAATTCTGCTATTTCCATGTATTCCATTTTTGTTATTAAAAATAGAATATAAAAAGAGGAGAAGTTGGTCATCTTAGGGACCACCTCTAGAAATATACTTTTCAAATAGAGTTTTTTATTTTCATGTGAAAACCGAATATTTCCACATGTGCCTTTTCTCAGATGCAGGCCATTTAGTCTCCTATAAAGATCTTATATTCACCTGCCTCTAGGAGGAGGCGATCCTAGATAGACCAAGACAGATTTTCGCCTGCATGTGAAAACCAACGCAATGGCAAAGGCCATTGGTTGGGGGCTCCCACCCGTAGTTCAAATCCCGGGACCGAGACACTTTATCCCTGGATTTATTTCAGGGATTTTCCGCGCCGTGCATTAAGTGGTAGGCGACGTCCCGTCGATAGCGAGGCGCCCGTGGTGACTTCGAACTTCAATATTTGCCGGCTCGATCCTTCGAAGGTGCTCATAGGGGTAGGGTTTACGTACGTGTGTTTCATAGGGGTGAGTGTGCGTGCGTGTTGAGCGTCCTCATTTGTACTTGTGTAATCTCAAAAAAAAAAAAATCCACATGTGCCTTTGCTTGGATGTAGGCTATTTTAGTCCTCAATAGTATGAGACTACAACTAGCCTCACCTGTAAATGATTTTATCTCTCCTCCCTCTCTCTCATTCTTTATGTGTAGGCCCACAAACTATCTCATTTTCTGAGGGAAAATGGTGTTGGAATAAGAAATTTCTCTTTTTCATCTCCCCTCTTCTACATCAGAAAAGTGCTGACATGGTTTCCTATATGCAAACTCTACTCTTTACTAGATCTCTCTACAAAGGACTCTTTACTAGATCTCTACAAACCACTCTTTACTATATCTCTTTACTAAGTGAAATAAGGCATATAAGAACTTGATCTCTAAGAGCAGACATATTGGAGGGCTCCAGTTTGACAAAGTAAGGGAGTGATGACATCCAATGAGGGAAATATGCACCACTATATTCCTTTATACCAAATATCGAAATGCACATCCAATGTGGATAGTACAACAAATATAGGACACTGAAGATGTAGTTCAATAAGCTGGGGATCACAAATCATCTGAGCCGTACAGAATAGGGCTCTACATTTTCAAAGACAAGAATGAGTAAGGCATGGCCAGATAATTTGATTATTATTTTGTACACAGCAGAATATATATGAGTCATACCTAATACGAGTGTAGAGTGTTGACACGTATTGCTCATCACGTCAATAATTTGTCATGCACAGATACATTACGTGTGGAGTAATTTATTTATCTAGAATTCTGGAAAAGGTGCAGAGTAGTTTACCTCAGTTGTATCTACGCTTGCTATGTGTTTGATCTTCTCTTTGTCCTCTCCTGATGTGCAACATTCGTGGAGTCTGTAGTTGCACTTCTTGAGGACCAGCTTGTCCAAAGCAGTCAGGTATTGAATGGATTGGGGCAATCGCTCCAGTTTGGTAGCATGTACACTCAGCTCACACAGTGATTTGAGTTCTCCAAGCCATTCCGGTAGAGCAGAGAAATTCCAACAATCTAATATCTCTAGTTTCCTAAGGTTGTGGTAGCTTCGAATGATATCTGGCAAGCTGATAAGATCAAAGCAGGAAACAATGCTCAGTTTCTCTAGATTAATACAATACCCAAGAAGTCCGGAAATATCTGAAGAAAGGCTACAGTTCTGTATTTTCAAGTTCGATAATGCTAAGTTTGAGCTCCCAATGTATCGCTCAGATGATAACACATTGTTGCTTCTTTCGATGATACAGCTCCTGCTTCCTGGGAAAGCTGGAATAAACCTCAGCCTGGGGCAGTTTCTAATGGTAAGTACATGGAGATTAGGAAATATTTCATCCTCATGGCTTTCCTGAAGCCTCTGCTCATCGTCACGAGTTGATAGTGTGGTCGTCCACTCCTCCAGGTTGTTCATACTTTCAAGTATAAGTTCTCTCAGTTTCATAAATGCCCTGTGAGTCCCATATATTTCACCACCCACTTTTCTGAGGCTAGGCATATTTGAGATGTGCAGCACTTCTAAGTTTGCTAGTTGGCCTAATAAAGGGATACATTCACAGCATAACATGTCAGAAAGCTCAACTTTCACAAGATTTGGAAGGAAATTGCTTATATTCGTTGCCCAGGGACAAAATGTATCACCCCTATAGCCTTTTATTTCAAGTGTTTCTAGGTTCCCATGAGGCTGGAGCTTCTGGAGAACCACAGTGTCATTGACTATGCTTGAATCCTGTGGAAACTGCCTGCTGGACCAGCTCAAAATCAGTGACCGCAGCTGCCCATATTTGGTCAACTTGTTGCACTCGCTTATTTCCTCTACCTTCTCCAGATGTTGGATCATTAGCGACTGAATTTCATTATCAAGATACTGATACAGAAGAGATAAGTTACTGGAGCAACTGGTGTTGGAACCAGCAGCAATGTGTAGGCGGCGCTCTTCCTCCTCTTCTTCGGTCTGCCAGATGGTGGGGCTTGAGCCCACCCAACCCCCTTGCCTTGGTCTCACAGTAAAAAGAGCCACCTGCGTCATACCACGTGCAAGATTAATTAAGAGGTAAAGTCAGATGGCACGTACGGTTCGATGTATAACAATTAACTTACTCCGGGCATCACAGTTTTTATTTTAGGTAAATTAAATTATTTTTCTTAATTTGGAGATGCTTTTAGATCTTTCTCAAATTCCACGAAAAGTGGATTTTACTTAAAAAAAGAAATAGCGGTAACTTACCTGTCTTCTATTGACGTATGGAATTCCAGAAACGACATCCAGTTTTTTCCTAATAATGTTGCTCCCTTTTGCTTCTTGAAGCTCAAGAGACGATATAGTGATTTTTTCCAATCTGGTCATTTTGTACAGATTTGATGGCAAGTGATTGATGCGATCAATTTCAAGTTCTTTTAGTGATGATTTGAATAGACGCAGCAGTCGACGAAGAAACTCCTCGTCGCAATTTGTTATCTTGAGTTTTCGTAGGGTTCCAGAAATAGACTCCCATCTGGAAGTGGGGTCGTCTCGTCCATGCATTAAGGAACCAAACTCCCCTCCGTACATTCCATAAGATGACTCCCATTCCATATGGTCCAGATGGAGACTACTATCCTTGATGACGAACTCTTCACACAATGGGATGCCATACGGATACAGTTGTAGGTTCTGGCAGCTTTCTATCTTGAAGTAATCAATCATAGGGACTGCTGCTTGTTCTCTTGTTTCATTAGATGGACCTAGAGTTAGTGCTAGCCTGCTACTGGTAACTGCTGGTGAGTCATTTCTTCCGGCACCAGTGTCCTGTGTTATGTTTGTTTTCTTCTGCATGGTAACTTTCAACAAATCCTTGGCCTTCACAAACAGGGCTTGGGCTGTTACCTTAGATTTTCTTTTAGCTTGCTTATTTGAAGGAAGAGAACCAGGTAACTCCTCGTCACAGTCACGACTCGATGCCACTTCATGTAGTCCTATATCATCTCCTATTAGTTTCTCTACCTTATCACAGTTGTGACTGAATTCCGCCACCTCATTTACTTGCGTCTCAGTGTTGTTAACATAAGATATATGTACAGTGGTATCTTTTCTCAATTTAACCAATGTAAGTCGTCTTAGCTTCTTGAATAGTGCAATTCTTACATGGCAAAAGCAGGGGCATATTATTGATTTCCAGTTCTTGTAGATTTGGCAAATTGTCCAATGCAGGAATGTGGTCACATCCCTTGAGATCAGACAATATTATTTTCACTAGATTCGGGAGTGAATCAATATTTCTAATCCAATCCGGAAATATTGTGCCATTGTAACCTTTTATAGAGAGATGCTGTAAATTTTGATGGGGCTTCAAATGTTCCAGCACTTCGGTAGCCTTTGTTAGACGATCCATTTCGATAGAAGAACCAATATCAGATGAGGACCATTCAAGACTCAAGAAATGAAGTTGTTGCTTCCTGCCCAGTTCCACTTGCTTTGCTTCCTCGGGTGACAACACATTCTCAAGGCATTTGATATTTAGCTCATGTTGTGAGAGATCCAGGATCTGCTGTAGAAGCATAATATTGCTGTGATTGTCACCGGGTTGTGTCCGTACATCAAAATTGGGCAAGGTTAGAAGGTCTACTAATCTTGCAATGCCTTGCTCCGAGAAGAGTGTAAACCCACCAACTGACAGGTACCTAAGATGAACCAAATGTCTGGTGATGATTTCCTCTTGGAGCATAGCTAGCTCTAATTCTTTATTGTGATCTTCTGAACTCTCTGCATTTCCCACAGAGGTTCCTGTAGCTTCAGAGTATGCTTTTGCACCCACCCCAGTGAGATTTAGGTACTCCAATTTACCTAATTTCCAGAACGAAATCAATTTTAGAAAGTTCTGAATTCCAGAACAACCTGATAGATTTAAACACCGGAGCTCACAAAGACTGATACTGGAATCTGGAAGGGCTGCCAGATTTGTACAATCTGATAACTCCAAAGTTTCCAACATCCGACAGCCAGCATCAATATTGCAAAATTCAGGAAGACCTTCAAGAGAGGTACATCCAGACAAATTCAAGACTAGAAGCTTCTTCATGTACCTAAATAACCCACTAGGCAGTATTTTCAACTGGTGGCAGAAGGACATATTTAGATGTATCATACTTGCAAGGTAAATGAAAGAATCAGGCAGCCCATGAAGTTTATAACAGCGCAATAGATTGAGAAACGAAAGAGTCTGAAGGCCACCAAAGTTTGAAGGCAGTGTTTTAAGCTGAGAACAATATGAAAGGTCGAGGAAGACAAGTTTCCGGAGCTCCCCAAACTCTTGAGGCAGTGATTGTAGGCTACCACATCTTGATAAGTTCAGGTGTAGTAACTCTTTGAGTTTATGAATGCCCTGTGGCAGCTCTTTAAGATTTGAGCAGCCATGTAGGTCCAAATATTGTAAACCATGCAATGAGTTCAGGGACTTAGGCAGCAGGCCAGTTTGCATTCCAGATATATTTAAGAACTTCAACAGTCTCAAATTGCCGATAGAAGCAGGTAGATCGGAAATAGTACATGCACTCAAATCTAGCACACGTAAAAATTCAGCTCCCATCAAAGGCTTCAAACTAGTCTGACCAATGCTGCACTTGTTGAAATGAAGAGCCCTTGCTATGCTAGGAATAGCCAGATAAGATGGGGATGATTCACATAAGTTCGAGAGCAACATGTATCGACAGTTGTCTGTATTTCTAGGTGTTAGTTGCCTGTTGGTGTCAAAAAAGGCAATAACTTCGTCACCCGCAACTAATCTTGCAAGCTCATGAACCAAGTCATGCATCTGGAATAATTCACCTCGTGGTTTGCTATATCTTGCAGATGGCTGAAATGAAATTGTACCCATTGTTAGTCAACTACTTTCAGCGGCTTAAACGTTGATTAACTAGCAGCACGTGGTGGACAAAAACATAGCATGGTGGTGGCAGGGGCCATGGCCATTACTGTTGGGAATGAGGAGGCCAGTCAGCAAGGCCATATACTCGTATCAACCTCAATCCACGCGGTGTTAAGAGTGGATGGGGTGAAACTTAAACTATTTCACATCCTAATCCACTCTAACACACAAGGATTGAGGTGGATACGAGAGCATCAAAACAAGGCATTAGGTAAGTCAAGGTGGCTGGACATGACAGTGGTGCATGTTTCATAAATATTTAAATTTCATTAGATGACATGCCATAATATGGACTATGAGATGACAAGAAATTATAAAGCTATAGAATTATTTCAAAAAAATAAATTATAAAGTGTGAGAAGATATTTGTTCTATCCGATGAAACACGAAATGCACATTTACCTATGGCTTCGAAATGGAACAAAATAATGTCGTAACTGAATCATTCCGCCTATGCCTTGCAAAAACAAATGAATCCACCAAATCATTTTACAGGGCAATGCAACAACTAAATACTATGGCTAAAACTGCAATCTAAAAACTATATTTTGGAGGCCTTGTTTGATTCATTAACTCAACACTCTCTAGAGGATGATATGTCGCTCTTAACCTAGAAATGAAGCTCTCCACTAGGAACATACTCAAACCTCTTTAGATTATATATGTCACTCTTAGAAACTACGAAATGAAGCTCTCCACTATGAATGGACGTGAGGCTGAGGATGTCACTCTTCCAGGTATGAAGGTATCCGCAAGAAATTAAACTCTGTGTTGACGTTGCGTACTACCAACTAGTGAATTAAGTGCCATGTGTGCGTTCGGATGGCTTAGCACTCGGAGACTCAAATTTTATATTGGTTCAGGAAACATGCCCTACATCCAACGAAGGGTTCGGTTATATTCCTAAGCATGAACATGCCCTACATCCAACGAAGGGGTTACAAACAGGGATGAAAGATGGAGTGTCGAAGGAATAAGATGATTGTAGTGTCTAGAGAGTTGGAACGGAGCCCCTGCCTCGTCATACATTGCCAGTGAAGCAGGGGCCAGGATCACAAAAGTGATCAGGACCCACATGTTGGTTAGATTGGTGGGGCCATTTGTTGAGACTGTGCAGCTCCATCCTCTACCACAAAAGATGCATTTTGCCGTGTGTGTTTTTTTGCACACGGCAAAAAAATGTCGCGTGCCTTATTTCTCGCACTCGTAAATCAGTGTTTCAAGCACTTTTTGAAGCAGTAAATTATTTCAAATGAAAAAGTTTTCAACTAAAGTTGTATAACTTCTCAAGATCTACAACTTTATTTTGGCCATTTCTTCATTTGACAAGTCGATAGGGTCTTTGTTCACAAATCTACATCTCTCTCATATAGTTTCGAAAAACTAGAAGAGATATAAGATTTGTGAACAATGTTACCACCGCTATGTCGGGTGAATAAATGACCAAAATAAATCTCAAAAAAAGTTATGGAACTTTGTAGTGGGTAACGTTTTGATTTGAAATCATCTTGTTATGCAAAACTACGCTTGAATTTCAAAAAAATTAAAATTTGAATTTCGACCACAGAAGGAAAAACAACCAAAATTAAGATCATAGTTCTCAAAAAGTTATGAAACTTTCTAGTTCACAACGCTTTGATTTGAAATCATCTTATCATGCAAAATTACGTTTGAATTTCTTAAATTTGAAATTCAAATTTTGTAAACGACCTCGATGGATAAACTACCAAACGACCTCAGATGGATAAACTACCTAAATGAAAATTATAGAGCTCGAAATTTATTAAACTTTGTAGTTGACAACTTTTTTATTTGAATTGCTTAGGGCCTCAAACAAGCAATTTACACTCGGTTTATTGTATAATATGGGGAACAGAGGGAGCAGATGACATATTTAAATGTGCCATTTCAAATAAAAATCTAGGGAACAAGAACTCACATTAAGGTGCATTTCAGCTACCTCTTGAAGAAATGACATGCCAAGAAACTCGTCAAGTATGCCTCAACTGAATCTTCAGGCTGAATAAATCCAAGAGCGATCCACTGCCGAATCAAGCTGCTCTTCTCTATATGGCAGCCTTTAGAAAAACAGCAAAATATGCAAAGCATGTCCTGAGATAATCAGGCATATAGTGATAACTAAGCTTCAGTGATGGTAGCACTTCTTTGTCTTTAAGAGGCCCAGCCTCTCCATCGTCGGCCCATATATCACTATCTCGTATTTCTACCCATTGACTGGTCGGTCGATCTTGTACAAGAAATCCAAGAGATATTACTGCAAGTGGCACTCCTTTGCACTTCTCAACTATCTCTTTTCCTATAGATTCCTTAACACCGTCATGGTCTGCTCCAGGTGGAAATGCCTGTGCTCGGAACAGCTCCCAGCAGTCGTTGTTGGGTAAAAATCCTAATTTAATTTCCCCTTTTTTATTCATTTGCCTAGCAACTTTCTCAAGACGTGTAGTCACAACCACCTTGCTGCCTGCTTCGCCACCTTCCAGCAATGTATATATACTTTTCAACTCATCTCGACTTACTTCCCACAGGTCATCGAGAACAAGAAGAACACGCTTCTCTTTGATGATATCTCTCAAGCGATGGGTTATATATTGTAAGCTGATATGATCAGTTTTGGCAATTGGTTCACCATTAACTTGGGATATGATATCTTTACAGATGTCCACAATATCAAACTTCACTGAGACATAAACCCATGCACGGATATCAAAAAAGTGCCTCGGTTTTAGGATCGTTGAAGACCATTCGGCAAGAGTAGTTTTACCTAGTCCACCAAAACCATGAATAGGTATAATGAAGTGTTCTTCGCCTGTTTGCAGCATATTCATTATTCTTTCCTTTTCATCCATTCTACCAACGAGGTTTTCTCCTTGAGGGAGCAATGAAGAAGTTCGCCCTTTGATCACTTTTCATCAACCGTGCTACTGTATTGCCTGAAGTTGAATGTGTTCATATCATCTGCTATCTTCTGTATTCTTAGACTCATATCTTTGATTTTGTGAGGCATCTTCAACCTTTGCAACGACAACGGGATTTTTCTCTGTTGTCAATGAATACCATATATGCATCAGAAAAACGAATTAATCAAACTAGTCCAACTGTGCTCCCTCACAGGTAAGAATCTTAGAAAACATAAGCATGAAGTACTCATGTGTAAGAACCACAAATATAAAATTTTTTCATATAGATACTGTATAATCTCTATCCAGTATATTTCTCTCTTCCATATCCTTTATTTTTTTCTTGGCATGACACCTCCATGAATCTAGATTTTGATTTTTAAATTTTGATTTATTAGTTACTATGAATTTGAACCCTCAAGTTAGTTGAAACTTTTTTGCTTATTATATGTTTTATTAACTCTCCTTTTGTATTTCATTACAGATAATGATTTTAGGTCGTGGATTCCTGTCTTAAGCAGTACAATGGCACAAAAATTCATTTAACCTGGTGCATTTAAACCTACACCATGTTGCTTGCTTAATATCAAGGGTAGAGTTCAAATGAGCTCTAAGTATTAGCAGTGTTAACCTCAAAAAAATATTAATACTTAAGCCTTATAATCACTTTATTTGCTCTAATTGAATTTCGATACCACGAAGTTCATAGCCACAGTTGTCTTGCGCTAACCTCCCCCACCTAGTTATATCTATTGTGTACTTCATAGCTAATTTTATAAAAAAATATAATGTGTCCAATTATACTAGCAATATATATTGAACGTTTTAGTTACAACTTATAAATTTATGTGAAGTAAGATTTTTTATAAATTACATGCCATGGTCAAGGTTTTAAATAATAGAATATTTTCATGATTGATAAAACATAACAATTATATAATACTCCAAAATATTTACTCCCTCCGCCCCCAAAAAGAATGATGTTACGGATACGTGTAGTTCAAACTTTCTCAACTTTGACTAGTTTTATAGAAAATATGTGTAGCATTTATGTTTCCAAATAAATTTATTATAAAAGTATATCCAATGATGTGATCTATCTAATGATACTAATTATATATTATAAATATCAATATTATTTAATATATAATGGGTCAAAGTTAAAAAGCTTACTTCTCAGCAAGTTTAAAATGACATATTTTTGGGATGGAGTGAGTACATTTTACAACCCACAACTTGCACCTTAGTTTCGACACCGAACAACGAGGCCAAGAAATGAACACCCTCCAACTATAAGGACAAATTTGGTCCTTTCACAAATATGGTTTCCTATTTCCTAAAAAAAAAAAAATACTATTTGATCTTTAGAAATTCATAATTTATTAATTTATTTCAAATCAAAGAAATACAAACTAGTATTATTTTATTGTAGAAATTCTATGAACATATTTATGATCTATACATCTATACATATATATATATATATTTATTTAGAAGTGGTTTATTTCTATTGCTTTATTATTGATGGTCGTGCTCATTATTTATAAATAATATCCAAATATCTCTAAATATAGTCTTAACAAATAAATAGCACTTGTAGGAAAAAAAAAAAACTGGTATTAGTTTTGAGTTAAAATAAACTAATTATAATTTATTAGAGATTAACCTAGATTTGTATTATTTTTAGAAAATAGAAAAAGCTAATCTATGAAAATAGTCAAAGGACCAAACTCGTCTGGTTTTAACATTCGGAGGATGCTCATTATTGGTTTCATATTTAAGAGTTGAAAATCACACTAACGTGTAACTTGAAGGATGAAAATTATATTTTATTACCCAGCTCATGTGGATTAACGCACATGAAGTCTCCATTGAGGATTTTTTGTAATCTCTGCAAATGTGTATATTCAAGCTTCTAGTACTAGCTCAGAAGTAGGCTATTCACCTGTGTAGCAGTGGCACTGCCCATCACGCCTTCACCCGTGTCTCTCGGGATCCTGGACTCGAAGTCAAGCAGCATGTCCTCCAAGTCATAAGCTGCAGCCTTGAGCCTCTTTAGCCAGTGACGGACGCCCTCCTGGTTTGACTGCCTCTCGGCATCCTTCAGGTAATACTGGATCGTGGATAGCTTCTCCACAATGCTCCTCAAATCTTTGCTGAAGTTCATTTGCAAAGCAATTTCGTTCAAGGTGGCGTCGAGCAGCTTGCCACAAACTGTCTTCAACGCCACGGACGCGAGGAACTCCCCCATGGCTACCATGGTCGGATGGGAAGTAATACACTGCTCCAAACCATATATAATGCATAATGTCACTTTACCGGTAGTTAAAAAATACACGAGGTCATCCATAAACGGGTTTATTGGATTTCTCGGTCAAAAAGTAAATAATTTCTCTAGAAAATTACAGAAGTTGTCTTTAAAGCATTTAACATTAAGAACTAGCACATAATAGTATTTAATAGTATAAGATAATATCACACTTTCATGTAGATGGACTAGTGAAAATTAGGATTTCAGTGATAAATAAAATTTAACCGACCTCAGCGATAAATGGGATTATCGGATTTATGGAAATTTTATCGCTGATAATTTTTTCACTATGCATGTGTGAAGGACGGATTTTTTTTTTTTTTTTTTTTTTTTTTTGTGACAAAGGACGGAACAAATTAATAACAGAGAAGACAGACGGAAGGAGGAGTCAAGCGCCGCGCGTACCTTACCACCAGGAGAGGCGATGCGCGCCGTGCACGCAGCCGGCGTCAGGCACTCTGGCCGCTACGCCACGGCGACGACAGGTGACCGCGCCTGCAGCTGCGTCTGCGGCCTGCGGGTCGCGTGTGGGGCGGAGGAAGAGCCCAAGACTGAACGAGACAGACAACTTAATTTTGTTTACTCCTTCGGAATTTTGCAATGAAAAATTCTTGTCTTTCTTTCCTTTGCTTGCTCTCGTTTGACAGATGACAGTTTTGGTGACTTTCTTTCCACTTATGAAAGAAACAACTAAATCAACGTATTTAGAGGTTTTGTTTTTACAAATGAAGATTCCAGTTGTCAGTAAAAATAAGGGGAAGAAAGTAGAGTTCTTACAGTATGGTCCATACAACGAGAGATCCAACTAGATGAGGACTGATAAGGTTGAAATTCGTTGGAGCCTGGAGGAGGCGCCGATAGGACCGCCGCCGGCGGTGGAAGCAGTGGCGGAGGGAGAGCAGGAGCCGGCCAAAAGGGCGACGGCCAGAGCGCTTGAGCTGGTGAGTGCGCGGTCACAGCAGCGTGACCCGGAGGAAGCGGATGAGTCGATGAGTCCGGAGGAAGCGGATGACAGATTTGCAACTGCCCCAAATGCTGCAGTGACTCTACATATTGCTGTGTTTAGTTCCTAAATTTCCATCACATTATCTAAATAAATTTTCCATCACATCAAATCTTTTAGATCTACGAAAAAAAATAGCGGGCTATATAGAATTTAGCGGGAGTTTAGCCAAAAACGCTGTTAGCGCGCTTATTAGCACGCTATTTACGCTAGCGCGCTATTCGACATTGCAAAAAGTGATTCTCGCCGCTATTAGCGCTTATTTCGCGCTTATATAGCTATTTTTTTTCATGGCTTTAGATGTATGCATGTAATATGAAATGTAAATAAACAAAATAACGAATTAGACAGTTTAGGGAGACAGAATCTTTTAAGTCTAGTTAGAGTACAAGAGACAAATATTTACTATAAATAAACAAAAAATGTTACAATACTAAATTTAGTGCTACAGTGAAAATTTCATGAACTAAATACAACCATAGCACCTTCCATGTAATCCGGTATTCTTGTCCAGATCTCTATAACATGGCTGCTTTAATATATAAAATGATATGTCGTTGTCAACAAAAAAAAAAAAAAACAGTTTAATGCCGTTGTCAGGATCGATGCCAATAAAATTCATAGTCGACCGGACCATTAAACAGATTTTTGTTATCATATAATATGTTCCCACTTGTATTTGGAATTATTTGTATGCAGTTGTGATCTATTCAGATGATGCCGACGGAGTGAGCAATGTTGCTCCACACTAATTAATACATTCTGTTGTATTGCTAACCCCTTTAGCAGGCCTCACAATGCAGACTCTATCATAGGCCTCGTTAGCTTGGCTTATCACCACCCAATCGCCAGTATTTTCTCTCACAAAGATCGCCCAATCAAGAGCCACCAAATAGATTTCTCTCACACAAAGATCGCCAAATGCAAGATGCAAACCGAACGGCTCGAAGTCTAAGCGTATTTATCACCTTCTCAGATTTATTGCATTTTGATGATGTGGCGCCGATGTGGCGGTGTATTTATGGGAAAAACCAAGACTCCAAGTCTTATTTAGACTCCAAGTCCACAATACCCGGGTATTGAATGATCTTAGACTCTACGATAGAGTCAGTATTGTAAGTGCTTTCTTAAACACTATCCTTCTCAAAATGCATCACGTATTTTTAGGGAAAATGCCTCACGTAATTCGTAGACAAAAATCAATGACAGTCTGTCTGCCTTCTTAAACTGGGTCTTATCGATGTCAAGTTTACACTGAACTAACTAATTAGCGAGGGGCATATATTCTTTTTGCTAAACTTTTTAATTAGTCCTAAAATTGTTTAGATACCTTTGTATTCAGGACTTATATATATAGGGAGTATTAGGGCACTTCGCAATGGAAGACTCTATGTAGAGTCTAGAAGTATTAATTACCTCGATGATATCATAGACTTGAGTCTAAATATATAAGACTTGAAGTCTTAGCTTTTCTCTCTTTTTCATAAATATATTGTCACATCGGATCACATCAAAGAAATATAAAAGATAATAAATGAGTTTAGACTCTATGGCAGAGTATGCATTGTAAGTGCCCTTAGTATTCAACTTTTCTTCATTTGGCAAGTTTCCCAGCTGGATGACAAGTATATTCTCTTATACATTAGAGAGACGAAGCAAGTTGGAACAACTTGTCAACTTGGCAAGTTGCTCGTATATTTGTGTGGCGAGTTGTTTATATACTCCTACTTTCATCGGTTATAATTATAACAATGTATTCACTATAGGACAAGAGCTAGTAACATACTCTGTTTGTTTCAAATTATAAGTCGTTTTTTTAACTTTTGTTAGTTCATCAATTTAGTTATATGGAGGGGTAATTAAAAAACTTTAAATTATCTAGTTTGAAAACATATTATTAAAATAAATGTTTTAACCAGAGGGAGTTTTATTGACTATGTCAGGCGGTTAATATGTTTTAGAGATCACCTCAATAGATGATGCATGACCACAAACCAGCTGGCGCCGCATACGTACGTTCAGTTGCAAAATTTCTTATACGAAGAAGAAACGCGTGGTATGATTCGTTGATCGCGCCCAAGCTGGGTGATGCGTCTTTAGTCTGTCTTAGTCCCTTTCCGTTTATAATAAAAATAAATAAATGGAAATGGAGAGTCCCGACGGCGCGCCTTATGGTGACTTCGGTAATCTCCGATCCGCCGGCCGCCCAAACCGAGGTGCTCATATGGGTAGGGTTTGCGTGCGTGTGTTCATAGGGGTGAGTGTACGCGCGTGTTGTGAGCGTCTGCGTTGTACTGTGTCATTCTTCTTGAAAAAAAGTTTAGAGAAAAACGCGTGGTAGGTGTACCGTTGCGTGCAATTAAAATTTTGTATGCCGTGTTACACCCTCCCTCAGTTACAACCGATTCTGTGGAAAACTATATGTTTTCAATAAGGTAAAGACTTTGTTTCAGCCGTTTAGTTTTTGTCTGCGCTCACTTATTTTCCAACTGATTGGAAACGTACCTGTTGTCTGTTGTCTCCGTTCACTTGTTTTTACAAGAGTGATTGGGAACGTAGTTGCTGTCTGGATGGCACAATTTGCTTTTGTTTATCAATGTGCCACTAGGGCCGTGCTACATATATTTTGCTAAGGTGCTTTCAAAATTTTGAATATTTTTTAATATTAAATATGATTTGAAAAAACTACAAATTGTGCAAAATGTATATGACCAATTGTAACTATTTTTTCAAAATGCAATATAAATGTATTATCCAAATTAAGGGTAAAATCACATATACTCATATAACAACCATGGGCAAAATCATATGGGCATTTTTGTCCAATTGTACAGAGGTTAACATTGTTAGGGGAGGATGATAGAATAGGGATAAAGTGGTGCTTCATTTTGAAAACGTAGGGCTAATTCACAAATTAAAAAATAGGGGTAAAATTACAATTTCAATATAATACACAGGGGTATAATGAATGCAACTGCCCCTTCAAAATAAGTAGTATTGTATAGAAATAGAAAGTAAATGTAGCGTAAAGATAATCAATTTCAATTAAATGTATGTACCCCCTCTCAGATCACTATTAGATGACGTTTAGAACAAAGAATACGGTCTCCAAAGCACAACTTTTGACTTTTTTTCTATAAAAATATTTATTGGAAAGTTATATATGTATACTTTTATGATAGTATTTTTCAAAATAAATCTATTGATATGATTTTTACATTTCCAAACTCAATGACTTAAAATTTATTTATGATTTATGTTTCCAATGTTTGACTCACACTTTTTCCATAACATCATCTAATAGTGATATGGAGGGAGTATTAACTTTTTCACAACAAATTTTAATACTTATGTAACATGAGACTTGTTTGGATTAGGTTTATAACATGCTCGATGTTAAGCGAGAGATGCAAATGATTCTTTGTATTGCATTGATGAACAATACAAATGTATATATACAATGCCAACATTGCCAAAGGGGTGCATTGCCCCCGGAAGTATCCTCCGTGAGGGGCCTATAGTTACCATCATTAGCGCCATAATGATGGTAATTGTCCCTAATTGATCACTAATTATTAATGCAAATTAATCCTAAAACTCCCCTTGATCAATTTGATCTTGTTTAGGCGTTGTTTAATCTTTTGTAGGCACCGTTGTATATTCGTCGGTCATAGTTTTGAATTCTTTGGAAAACCTTATGAAAAAAACCAAAGTATATCGATATACTAGGCAAAAACTCTTTAAAAAACCTAGTAGGAAGACTAAAGAGAAAAACCATGAATTATATAATTCCCAATGTTTATAGACCCTTTAGGTCACCCTAAAAACATAGTCTAAAAACAATTTGATCAAATATCAATATGTCATATATATTATCCTCAAAAACCCTCTAGGAAAAATAGATAATATATGACAACTTCTCACAAAACCTTCTATGAAAAGTGTGAGGAGAATCTTTAGAAAACCCTATGAAAAAGACTAAAAGTAGTACCGTTACATCACGTAAAACTCTTTAAAAACCCAATGGGCAAAAACAAGGAGAAACGTCATGATATACAATCACTAATGTTGTTATACCCCTTTGAGATAAGCCCAAAGCCTTAGTCTAAAAACACCTTGACCATGTGGTCAATATGCCCTAATATCATCTTCCAAAAAAAACCCCTAAAAAACTTGATGATATAGCATATAACTTATATGGCATTGCCTCATCAAAAACATTATATGAGAAACCTCAAAAAGAAAAAAAAAAAAAACTCAAATAAAGAAAAGAGTACAATGTATCATATGACCCCTATGGGAAAAATGGATGGTATGCCATAATATTGGGTCGATATTGCCTCATTAAAAACTTTATATGAAAAACCCTAAGAGGAAAACTCATACAAATAAAAGAGTGCAATATGATGTTTTCAACAAATTATTAAATCGAGAGAGACGTGAGACTCTCCCCCCTAAACTTACAAACCTTTCAAAGAGCACATTGGTAATGAACACTTGTCAATAGCACATTGAAATGCAATATTTTATAGGTGTATATCTTATCATAGTTTTGGATTATTGTAGGTAGTCATGTAAATGTGTAGACCATACAATCTAATCATCATAGAGTTTTGGTATACACAAGACAAGATAATATCTATGTCGGAGACAAAGAGTAGATCTTTGTAGTAGGCAATGTATATTGCTTGCCAAAGCACGTTTTGGGTAGAATAATTCACAAGGAATTAAACGTAGCCTTTGCTTAGGGCTTTACTACCTCCCGTAATAGCAAAACAATATGATGACAAGGAGCAATCCAAAACCTCTATTTTTATGTAATAGCAAAACAATATGATGACAAGGAGCAATCCAAAACCTCTATTTTTATTAATAACGCAATGTAGGTAATCATCAAGTTTCAAAGAAATAAGATGTAGACCTCTCAAGAATGTGATTGAATCAACGCTATGGCACGGTCTCAGGGCAGATAATTCACAAGGATTAAACGCAGCTAATGCCATAGACTCCATTACTTTGTGTTGATTAATCAAAATAACCAAATATGTATATTGAAAGTTTTAGGTTTTCAAAGAGATCATAGTTAAATTACAACTAAGACAACTAGCAATTTTAACCTGTATGTGGTACAATTTGTGGTTTGGGTTACCAACATACCCAATTCTATTATAAAAATTACAAATGTAACTTATATGTTGGTGCAAAACAGAGAGTTTGGGTGCACTAACATAACCCAATTAATTTACCAAAGTAACAACGTAATATGTATGCGGTGCAAAGGGGATTGGACGCACCACAAACTCCAAAAAATATAATAGAATCAAGATAGCATTGTAATATAATAAAACAAACCACAAATTTATATTTACAATGACAAGAAATACAGAGTCATCCTCAACTTGTACATCCAATCCTTGTCCATGACCGTCCTCGCTACAAAAACAGAGAAGAAAAGAGATTAGAGGAAGGTAACTAAATAATGGTAGGAGAGTAAGAATCAGCTAAATGACCACCTAAAAACACTGAAAATTTTCTCTCTCTCTTAATTTTGGATCTAGATCTCAAAATCAACCAAATCATGCAAGAGAGAGAGAGAGAGAGAGAGAGAGATTAGGGTAGGAGAGTACATTTCAACTAAATGAGCACCTTAAGTCATGGCATGAGAGAGAGATTAGGGTAGGAGAGTAAGAATCACCAAAATGACCACTTAAATTTTGTTTCTCTCGCCTAATTTTGGATGTAGATCTCAAAATCAACTAAAACATTCAAGAGAGAGAGAGAGAGAGATTAGGGTAGGAGAGTAAGAATCAACCTCTTGTAGTGCCAAATTTTAAGAAATCCAAGAGCAAAACCTCCCCCCCTAATCGAGTGCTTTTAGGGTTTTGGAGCTCAAAACCCTAAAAAATGGAGGAGGCACGTGGGTAAGAAGACGGGTGGGGTTGTCTTTATAGCCTAGACTTAACTGTGGTGGTTAATTAACAAAAAACCCCACAGTTAATAGACATTAACCATGACAGTTATGTTAAAGCAAACACCATAGTTAATCCATTAATCGTGGCGGTTTTTTGTAACCCGACCGCCACGATTAATAGACAAGAATCGTGTAGGTTATTTTACAAAAATGACCATGGTTAATCCATTAACTTTGTTGTAGTTTTTGCCCTAGCCAGATGCCTAATTTGGCTCTAATTAATTGTGGTGGTTTTCTAAAAAACTGTCACGGTTACAAATGCCATGCAAAAGATTTAATGTGGTAGTGGAAAATAAGTAGGATTACACAAAGTTGTATATAGCCATAATCTGAATAAGGAGTCCTAAATAGGATTACACAAAAGTTGTCTAGCCATAAATGAATAGGGGTCCTAAGGTCTTCTTAGCTCGAGCTTAACCCGAGCTAGCTCTTGTTTGAAACGAATTTACAAGCTTATAGAGATTGAGCTTGGTTCCTAAAGATGGCATCATTTCGAATAGCGATATTGCCTAGAACATTGAAATAATTATTTCCATGGTGAAAGCTATGTTGATTTGATACTTGAATAAAGGGATTGTGTCCAAATAGATTGCTCTAAATGATGGGTGCCAATCCTAACATGTTCCAACAATAAGTAGCAAAAGGGTAATCAAAGAAAAGGTGTTGTGTATATTCTTCCGCATTAAAATGGCATAAAACACAATCATAGCTAGGAAGATCCATATGTTTCCTCTTCAGAACATGTATAGTGCTAAGTGCTTAGTCTATCCTTTATCACCAACCTTAAAAAAGAATTTTGTTTTGGGCAGATAGTTAGATTTTCATAGCCAACTATAAATTGGAGAGACTGGTATAGTGGCTAAGAGTTGAGAATAGGCTTTTCTTGATACCAAGACAGATGTTCCCCAAATGTTATTGGTCCAAATATCAATAGCAAAGGCAAATGTGTTTATTGAACATTGTTGAGAGGTACTCCATGCAGGACATCAAACCAAAAGAAGCATGTGTGAAACCATCTCCAATTGTAACTGAAGCCATACCTTTGAAGGAGTCAAGACACTTCATAACATCTTTCCACCAAAAAGAGAACATTACATCATTGTTGTAGTGAGTATTCCAAACCAACTTAAACCCATGGAGTATCAGACTTATTGAAGATTTTATGAAGGTGCTTGAGCAGAAAGCTTTCATTTTGAATGTACATATCATGGACTCATAAACCCCATTTTCTTTTGTGTTACAAACTAATTTCTAGATAGCTTTGGGTGGCTTTTTTGAATTTAAATCTGAGCCTCTCTGAAGGCAATACTTAGTGAATTTGTCTATCTGCTTTATCAAAATTTTGGACAAAAAGTATGTACACATAGTATAAATTGGCAAGGCACTAAGGACAACATTTGTCATTTGGAGCCTACCTGATTCACACAAGAATGAAGAAATGTTTACCAATAGACAGTGCAGCTAACACAGATTACGTGGAGAGAAATTTCTTAATTAAAAACCAGGGACGTGGCTGTGTGGCTGCTCATGTGCACCGCTAATCTAAGAAAGGTTCCGCCGTTCCGGTACAGGTTCATCATACACTGTACTGTGTGGCTGTGTCCCGGACGCCCGCGATGCCATTTTCATGGCTGGAACTCCATCGAATACACCCCAAAACACATGTTTTCTCGCAACGCTGCCAACGCAGCTGGTGGTCGCAGCAACACACAGCAAGCCGATCCTTTGTTCGTTCTATGTGGTTGATGTATACACACATACGTGCGCAGTGTGCTCAACTCTGATAGTGATACCATAATATGTATGTATGTATATATATATATATATATAGAACTATTAGGTTGTAGCTAACCACAGAATCACATATTCTGTAGCCAGGCCCGTCCGACCGAGTCAAGATCAGCCGGCCGCATGCGCCTCCCTCCGACCCTCCCACACGGAAGAGCTCCTGTCCGGTCCCACGGTTTAATAATAGCCATATTAATTTCTCTAGACCACACAATCAGCAATCACGGTAATTTCTCCCCTGTCCCCCGACACTACCTTCCGCGCGCCGTGGCGGTTCTCCATCTTCCCGGCGCAGTGGCGGCCCTTCCACCATCCAGGCGGCGACGGCGACCGGACCTCCACCTCACGCAGATCTACGTCCCCACGAGTGCGGCAGCACGGCGGCTGCTGGCCGCGCGCGGCTTCCCATCCGCAACCTGTGGCAGATGCCGCTGCCGGCGACGGTGTGGCTCGCTCTGCACCCCCGGCCACACCTTCCACGGTTGCTCCTTCCGCGGTGATGGCAGCGCGTCCCTTTATCTCTCCCAGCAGTTCCACGGCGTCCACACCTTCCCTGGCTGCCTACAGTGGCGCGGCCCGGCCCCATCAAAGGCCAGCGGCGCGCGACTTCCCCTCATGGCCCGGCGGCTGTGCGACTCGCCCTTGCATATGGCCCTCACGACGGCGCTCGTTCATCGGGAGGCAGCAGCCCGGCACCCGTCGCATCTCCAGCGGTCCCAGTGTCTCGAGGTGAGCCCGTACAAATCCGCATCCCTGAATAAGCATGAATCAATTTGCTTTTGGTCTGTACTCGCTGTACAGTTTGATTCATAATTTGTGTGCCGGATTGAGGACAATTGTTGCGAACCTGAATAATGGGAGCAAAGAGATTCCAATAGTCGTCCTGTGTTTCTTTGCAATGATATATTCAAGTATATTCCGTGGCTTGCTTACTGCTTGTGTTCGGAAAAAGATCCATATGCTTACTGCTTGTTCTAAAATTATGGTAAATGCATACCATTTATCTAGTGTATTCTAGTAAATATATCCTTGCATTCATACAGTGAGATTGGTTCCCAAATTCCTAAGGAGCAGTTTTCAGCACATTTTTTTTTGTCTTTTGCACATCATTCAAGTGGATAGATTGATAATCGATTTATTCTAGCAGATCTTCTGGGCAGATGTGTTTGTGATTCACAACAGCAGCAAAGATATGTGGTTTACTTGGTGTTGTCTTGCATCAGTAACATAATTATGGTGTTTGACAAAAAGATCTTCTTGGTACACCAGCTGCATGTGTGAGTATCTGATAGTGCCATCTACACAATGAAACAGGCAAGAGTTCTCACATGTTAATGGAGATATTTACTATGTTTCATCTTTAACCCAGATTGAAAATAATCTGGCCTTGCATAGCTGCAAATGAGCTTGCAATTAGATAGGAGAGTGAGCATATATTATTTTCTTTTCTTGAAAAAGCAGAAACATAGATTCTAGTAAATCATATCCACTCAAAGGCATACATTCTTGTGAATCATGTATCAAGTTCTTGTAAACCATGCCAAATTCACAAAGGACAGGAAGGTATGGATTATGGTAATTCACATTCTTGTAAATCATGCACTAAATTCTCATAAATCATAGTGGTCAGTGTGCATTTAGATTCAAGAACCTGTTAGTGCAGTCAATGTGCATGATTTATTATGGTAATTCTATTAGATAAGTTAGTTAACAGGCTACCTGAATCAGTGTATTTTATTTTGCCGGCACAAGAACTTTTACCTCAGTTATATTTAGTGTTTGGCACCCTTTTTTCTCTTTATCGATCCCACAGGTTCATAACATCACACACTGGATGCTACAAATGGCCTGACAGAGGAGGTCAGGTACTAGATTTTGTTCAGACTAAAGATGTGCAAAAGGTAAACATATGCTTTACCTAAAACAAGTGATGAAAGACTGCTGGCTTTTTAGTGCACTCAGCTGATGGAGGTTCAAAATTGACTTTTCTTCCTTTTACAGCCTCGGTTCTCCAAACTGCACAAATACAAAGGGTCCTTCGGCGACTGCAATTTTCATTGTTTATATCCAACTATTGACTTAGTGTCTGATCGAAAGCCATGGGAGATGTTCTAAATGATTTATAGCACCTTTTTTTCACTCAAATTCTGGATGTAAATGCATAATATAGTTGACGTTCCAATCAGTGTGTCATGTTGATTTTGTGAGCCTCTAGCTCTGTTAATTTGTTCGATGTATAATTGCCTCTGTTCTATCTGTCGATATGTACCATTAGTGAAACCTCAACTATAGTAATACTGGCAATACATTTTAATATTTGCATGAGTATGTATTCTCGTAACTACGCTTGAGGTAGAAAGGCATAGATTCTAGTAAATAATTACGGTAATAGTAAGGTCATAGATTCTAGTAAAAAATTGCAAGTCTATTGAATAAATTATCGTAATCTTAACTAACAAAAAAGAGACAACATAGTTACTATAATCACCAAAATTCGGCAAACTATTTTCAAATTACCATAAAAAAATTCCAGAAAACAATAATAAAAATTAGCATAAATCGTAATTGACAGACAACGACAGCCTAGTTACTAAAATCACGGAACTTGCATGCTTTGACCTTGCCTCTGGCCGGATATAGTAATTAATTGTAGTAATTTGCTTTGCATGCAAGCATGCAGCTCCATCGCCAGCTAAAACAACCTGGTGGCCGGTTGGTTCCATGGACCGACCTGGCTTACAGAATATGATATTCAGTAGCTAGCTACGGAAAGATACTTTCCCTATATATATTATATATTATATTATATATATATATATATATAAACTACTACTCCATAGCTGGCTACAGAATATTTTTGTTTTGTAGCCGGACCAACCTCCACGTCCGACCCAGCCAAGCATACGACGGACGTACTGGACAGGCTCCCGCACGGCTCGGTCAAGGCCCCAACGTGGCTCAGACTATTTAATCACCCGATCCGCTAATCACGTGTCTTTATATCCCTAAATCACGTCACTTTATTACGTAGCTGGACGTCCCAAATTTCGACGACGGCGCCTGTTTCTATCCTCGGTGAGCAATGGGCCGAGGTCGACGCTGCCGCACGTCGTACGCATATGTCCTGGTTCCATCCTCGGTGAATCGTACGTCCCAATTTCTATATATATATATATATATATATATATATATATATAGAGGTATTCTATATATTACCCTGGGGAGTGATTAAAAATCAGTCCCCGAGCCCAAATTGTGGAACCCGAGCGAGCCCAAGCGCCGACACGCGGCGCGTTCCCCGTCCCGCACCCACCTCTTTTTATTTTATCCGTGTTTTTTTTTCGTTCCAGATCGACAGATCGTGGGGAGGGGTCAGTTGGCCAGTTTCTCCCAGCTCGCCTCCCCTCCGCCGCACCAACCCAGCTCGCCGCCGCCTCTCCTCCGACGCACGAGCCCAGCTCCCCCACTCGTCCTCGGCTCCGCAGCCTTCAAGACAGGTTCCACGGTCTCGACGCCGCCGCAGCCTTAGCGATGCATCTGTAGCCCCGGCGGTGGCGCTGCCGGGCGTGTGTTCGGCGGCGTAGGGGCCCGTCGGCGGTTGTGCACAAGCCGGCGACAATGATGGCAGCAGATCCAGGTGCGCCATCCTCCAAATCCCCTTTCCCAGCTCTTCGTTTGTTGCATTTTCCTCTTCCCCATCCCTTTCCCCTTCTTGATTCAGTTTGATGATTCAAGTGTAGGATGCATTGCGTTAAGCCTCTTTTTGGTCTGATGCGAGAGCCCAGTCGTTGAGAGGAACCACCACGGCCATGAGCTCCTCTTCAATAGCAGCAAGGTGGAGTCTAGGTCTACATATCAACTTTTTTTTTTTTTATGCTTGTATATTTATTATCGTATCAATGGATGCAACGACAGTCACTTGATTGTCATTCATTTTCAGTATTATTGATGACAATTGTACACGAATATCATTGCATTTATTCACCCTGTAGGTACAGTCTTGCTACATTTTTTTCAATTTTGTTTTTGTGTTTTTTTCAGATTTGGAAGACTAAGGTGTAGTCGTTCGGATGTTCAGGCCTCATTGGGGGCAACTAGGACCAAATCCTAGAGAAATTGATCAATCTGCAGGCGGTGTTCAAAGGAATGTAAGGAGCCATGGCTGGATGCGGACTGCATATTTCTTGCCTGCACTAATATTATTGTGTAGAGCGTTAGAGAATTCTGTGTTTGTCCTTGTGCTAGAATTTTGCGTATTGCTGATATATGTTTGTCCTTGTGCTTGTGTCAACACTCTTATGAATACCAAAAGTACATGAGAATCATGGTGATGATGATTGATGACACTAACAATTTCTAGGCCGACACAACACAAGATGATTTAGGAATAATTAATTCTTAATTTTATTATAAAAACTATGTCATTTTGCCAATTGTCATTCTTATTCTAGTAGTATATTAGATTGGCATCTAGTCTTTATAGTTTTGTAATTTTGCATTTTGCTTCATTCATCTGATATGAAAATGGAATTTTTGCTTTGTCAGGCTTGTGAAAATTGTGAGTAGAATAGGAAATGTTAGAAATTAATGTGAACATACACTTTGTGATGTAAATTTAATATTTAACCTTCAATTATTCAACACTGCTTTTCCTTTCAGCTCTATCTAATGTCAATTTTATTTTGTTCTTTTTAGCTTTGGGGTTCGGACTATAGCTCCCTGTCCTTTCTGTATGCAATGCTGAATAACCAGAAACCAATGACTGTGTAGGTCTGTGGTGTTAGGGCCTCCAGTATTGGACTGGTGGCTGTTGGCCGAGCATTTCTTGGTAATCTGTACGTGCCATGTTTTTCTTTTCAGAGGGGGGTGGGGGGCAAGATGAGGATCATGATCAAGGGAGGCGTGTGGAAGAACACGGAGGATGAGATCCTCAAGGTGGCGGTGATGAAGCACGACAACCAGTGGGCGTGCATCTCGTCACTGCTCGTCCGTAAGTCTGCCAAGCAGTGCAAGGCCCGCTAGTACGAGTGGCTCAACCCGTCCATCAAGAAGGTAACCGATTACTCACTCGCCTGTCTCACGGATCTGTCTCTCCTCTCTCTCGGTAGACTAGCCTCTCCGCCTGGTCGCCATTCTATTACTGAGTTTTGCCGGTGGAGTGTCATTCTGCTAAGGATGTATTGGTACAATCGCTGTGAGATGTGAACTGCTCATTTGTGTTACGTGAGATGCCAATCTAACGATTTTGTGCTATCTGAAACCTTATTCTTCTCTACTATATGCACTGTTCTAAAGTTTCGCAAAAAAAAAAAAAAGCACTGTTCTAAAAAATCAGTAGATGGGATTTGTTGGGATTGGCTGGGTTACCCTTCTGATAGCAATTATATGTGGTAATTAGGTAGCACACTTTCATTTAAAATAGGTCTTGTAGCCACATATGGAGCACTGTCTTTATGTTTTCCTGAATCGTGCTGCATTGGCAAGGCAGCAACTCAAATGAGAGGGTAACTCTTACTGGATGGTGCGATTATTAAGTATTTTGGAGTGTTGTGATGACACTTCCCAATGAATAGCTCAAAATGTGATTTATCTTTGATTGAGCCAAATATTGATATCTTAGATTGCCTTAAATGTTTACTTTACATTAAGGTTATGTACACTAGATCTTATTTACTGGTTAGCCAATCAAGATCAGAGGTATAGAAGATGTTCTTGATTCTTTCTTATTTTACATTCCTTTTTATTCAAATCAATGCATGACAACATCAGGTGAGACGATGATTAATCTGTATAAATAAAATGTGTCCCAATATTGGTCTCTTGCGAGCTCCAGTGGTACAGTTTACTTGTTCTGCTTGGCCTGAACTTATTATCCATTTATTTGACTTCGTCATTACTGGTTTGATGTTCTGATTATCAAATTTCTATATTTTTGTTGCATCACTAACAAGATACTCCTTTGTCACAATCAACTAATCTGATTCTTCATGGTGTGTATATAGTTTGGCTACTAAATCTGTAAGCTGAAATAGGCGTGCTATAAACTGAAACTAACAACTGAAGCTACTTTGTTGCTTGTCTGACAATAAAGCTATGCACCAATTGATAGTGACCAACAATATAATCTTGGGATTTGGGGAAAATAGAGTAAAAAGGTTCACATGATCCAAAGTTTGTTTGGAAACTTGAGAGTAAATGAGCAAACCGAATTAGTAATTGTATCCATATTCAAGTTGCACAGAAATTCTCACTCTGTACACATTCATATTGCCTTCATTTCTGTATTGATCATGTATACCCACTACAACCTCTCCATCTTGTGGATTTATGGTTTGTTGGATAGATCTTCCCAAGTTTGTTGGTCAGTGGGCATATACAATTCAACTTATGCAATCAGTCAAATTAACAATTTAACTGATGCAATCTGTCAAATTTAAAACTTCACTGATGCAATCCAATAGGAACACCAAGATAGGGCACTAAGTCAATCTAGGAATCAATAACAAAGAATCTGTTTGCTTGAGATTTAATTCAAGTAGTCATGCAGCTTGGATATGGATAGTCTCTTGAATTTTTGCTTGCTTCAAGGTAATCCATCCTCCGATTACTAGTGATGATGTGTAATTAATAAAGTACAGTATATGCTTATTTCAAATAGATTTACATTTAACTTCTTGCTGGGAGTTCTAAATGTTTTTTCCTCACATGGATAGACACGGTCTCACTTTGCATCTTTGGAGATTGGAGTGGTAATCCAACAATAATGGCATGCCCAACACGTGTTTGTTGAATTTATGTTTTAGGCATCCATATGTGTGCTTAACTGCTTAATAATAGTTCTCTGCATCCAGCTCTTGTGCGCCCCCATGCCTGATGGCCACCACGTGGACAGAGACTGCATCTGACCGCACATGAAAGAGACCCTTTTATCAATCGGAGACAAACCGCAGACACATGCAGTCCATTTGTTTAGAATTGGCAACTACACCTTGCATGCTGCCATGGGGTGCCGTTTGTTTTTGTTTAAAATCAAAGACATGTGGCGAGTCTGGCAACCATTAACCATGGGGCGCACAGAGCTTGCGGTACGCCAGTGGCGCACCTAATTAATTTCCGGCCCAAGCACGTGCTTGGGGTCGAAGCGGGCCTTCCTGGCCACGAACCGGTCCCATGCCGCGCCGAAGTGATCCCGCCAGCCGGGCCAGGTACTGCTTGGCGCCGAGGCGGCGGCACGCCTCGTCGGCCACCCGGCGGTGCTGCTCCAGGATGGCCTCCACGCAGGCGCCGCCGCACCGCGCCTTGGGCCGGGCCAGGGATTTTCTTGTGGACGGAGACGGACGACTCCGCGAGCCCGATGTGACCTCGGTGGTGGTGGGCTTTGGTCCACTCACGACGTACTTAGCGGAGGAAGTAGTAGTAGCAGCAGCTAGGCTGATGATGCTAGCTTAGATGAGATTAATCGATCAGAATTCTTATTTAGGCTCTCTCATTCTTTTGTGCTGTGTTTGGCTGATTAGTGGACCCCTAAAAGTAGTTGTTTGGCGACAAGAACAAAGGATTCCGATCCTCCTTGGTTTCATTCCATGTAGATAATTTGTATTGTATGTCGCCATCAATCTTGTCTCCATTTGTTTGCTGCGTCTGCAACTGGACGTATGTCAGTATACTCTAATCCCTGCTAAGCAAACACATCAAGTTAGGAATCTACTACTCTACTCCTATACAGCAAGACAGAACAACTATACCGTGTTCTTGAAGCCTTGAAATTAACGGCAGGCGATAGGAATGGAGATCACCCAGCTCCCGAAGCCTCACCTCGTTGTCATCCCATCGCCAATCACCAGCCACATAATCCCCGCGGTAGATATCGGCTGCCTCCTCGCGGCGCACGGCGCGCCGGTCACCATCATCACCACGCCCGCCAGCGCGGAGCTCGTACAGGGCCGCGTACACCGTGCCGGGCAAGGCTCCTCGGCGGGCATCACGGTCGTCACCGCGATCCCGTTTCCGGCTGCGGAGGCGGGCCTTCCAGATGGCTGCGAGAGGATGGACCACGTCCCGTCCGCTGACCTCCTGCAGAAGTTCTTCGACGCCGTCAAGCTGTTCGGCGAGGCCGTGGCGCAGCACTGCCGCCTCATGGCGCCTCGTCGGCCGAGCTGCATCGTCGCCGGGATGTGCAACACCTGGGCTCACGCCATGGCGCGCGAGCTTGGCGCTCCTTGCTTCATCTTCTACGGGCACGGTGCGTTCTCCTCGCTGTGCTTCGACTACCTGCACACGCACAGGCCGCAAGACGCGGTCGCGTCACTGGACGAGCCCTTCGATATTCCAGTCCTGCCGCACCTTGAGGTCAAGCTCGTCCGGAGTCAGCTGCCGGTGTTGTTCCAGCAGAACTCTAACATCAAGGGTGACGTTCTTCGAGTGGTCCGGGAGTTCGACAAGGCCGTGGACGGCATCGTCGTGAACAGCTTCGAGGAGCTGGAACGCGACTCGGCCGCGCGGCTTGCGGCGGCCACGGGCAAGGCCGTGCTCGCCGTCGGCCCCGTCTCGCTGTGCGGCGCAGTACTCGACTCGCGCGCCGGCAGTGGGGCGGATGAGGCGACGCGGTGCGTGGCGTGGCTGGACACCAAGAACGCCGAGTCCGTCCTCTACATCAGCTTCGGCAGCAACGGGCGCATGCCACCAGCGCAGCTGATGCAGCTCGGGCTGGGCCTCGTCTCGTGCCCTGGCCTGTGCTCTGGGTCATCAAGGGTGCAGACACCCTGCCCGACCACGTCAACGAGTGGCTACAGCACAACACCGACGGCGACGGCCACCCGCCGAGCCAGTGTCTTGTAGTTCGCGGGTGGGCGCCGCAGGTTCCCATCCTAGAGCACCCGGCCGTCGGTGGGTTTCTGACGCACTGCGGGTGGGGCTCGACGCTGGAGAGCGTGGCTGCGGGGGTGCCCATGGCCACCTGGCCGTTCTTCGCCGAGCAGTTCATGAACGAGAAGCTCATCGTTGACGTGCTAGGGATCGGCGTGTCCGTCGGCGTGACAAAGCCCACGGAGAATTTGATCAACGGTGTCAAAGGCGAGGCGAAGGCGGAGGTGGGAACAGAGCAGGTGAAGAGGGCCCTGAAGAAACTCATGGATGGAGGAGCCCAAGGGGAGGATCGGAGGAGCAAGGCTCGGGAGCTCAAGGCCAAAGCCAAAGCTGCTCTGGAGAATGGGGGATCATCGTATATGAATCTGGAGAAGTTGATCCACTTCTCTGCTTGAATCTGTGTTGGTAACAAAATAATCAGTTGATTTCTGCATAACGAAGGTCGGAGTGTTTGCTGATAGATGTTGTGAGTCCGTGTGCTCGACCTGTACTAAAGTCACTGTTATCTGATTCTATTTCCTATTGCATTACCACTCACTGAACCAAATGGCTTTAAGCCATTGTTTTAGCTCCATTGCACACCAATCCTCTGTCTTGGCTATTCGATTTTACCCCGTTTAGCACAAAATTACTGTAAACAATTGTAGGACCCGGTGGTAGAGTATTAGATTGGAGAAAGTACTCCGGAGTGGAATGAGACCAGAGGGCGATTGATTCTCTTCTAATTTTTAGTAGTTGTCACGTCAGATGTCGGGACAATATTAATTATATACTATTTATGAAACTAAATATATACTATTTTGGTGAAAACAAAACGAGGACAAGAAATTTTTAAAAAATTGTAATGCAAGGAGACACAACCATACATTCGAGAACCATATATATTTCACTAATTCTATCTTGATTATAAAAAATACATGATCACGGAAATATTGTCTTATTCCATCTTCAACACCATGCCTAAGAAGAGGTCTGACTTGTAAATTCCCAGGGTCTATTGGACGCGGCCACTTAATTATATCAGCAAGACAAGCCTGTAAAACCATCCGATTAAACTGGGTTTTATGGTCGTCGTCTTAAATAAAATTCGTGGATCATCTCCAAGTATGTGACGCTTGTCGTGCACGGTGCCGAGCGGCGCGGTGACGCTGGACTCCGGGGACGACTATGTGAATCTTGGCGGCGACGACAAGCGTGTATTCTTCATCTGCGGCTTCGAGGGCCACTGCCAGTCCGGCATGAAGCTCGCCTTCGACGTAAGTAGACCACTGTAAAATTGATGTGATCAGTCATGCGCCTCAGTCACCTCTCGAGTCTGCTGCGTGCGCGCTGCTTGCGTTGCTTGCTCGATCTCAGCCGTCTCTGCACACAACTGGAAACATGAAGAGAGTCCACAGTTTACAGCTCTGATTTCAATTTCGATATACGTAGTGATGAATAAACGGTGTGGTATATGTATGGGAGTTATGCTCCATATAAAGTTTGAACTATCCTTAAAGCTTCTAAGAATAAATTATGTACTTTTAAATTCTTTTTTTCCCCTCACGGATCCCTCATATGAGACCAGACTGAGGTAAGCCGTGCTGATGGATCTTTTCACGATCTGACTTTGTCTGCGGCGAGTGCACGACATTGTCGAGATAGTGAGCGGACAGAAGCAGTTATGTCGAGTTTCGACCAATGGCTATAATCACCTGCAAATGGAGCGCTTGATTGGCTAAGCGTGCCTGGATAAGAAACATGTCGGCACTAAACGTGTGATTAAATACATAGCCAATAATAATACATGAAAAAAATAGTTAAATGGAGTAGAGTAAGACAATAAGGTTATTATTTGTGACTAGCACAATGTCTGCGCTAATGCTACAGACAAATCAAATATAACTAAAATATTTTTTAAAAAGAATTTAGGTACATGAACTTTTGTTTTGCTCACCTGGTTCCATGAACTTTTTCATCGCCATCTAGGTACAAAATGGTTCAAACTACCCTCCAGATGGTTTTGGATGGCGGATTGACTATATTAACCACGTTTTGCTACAGTAACAATGGTTTTGGAAATCCCAAAAAAAAATCATAAAATAGAAAATTTACTTTTGTTGGACTCCACATAAATAGATCTATGCATTGAACATATAATATAGTCTGCTTTAGTGCAACCTTTCTTAATGGTTTTGGAAAGTTCAGGGGGTAAGATGGCCGGTTTCAAAAACTTTATACTAAAGCATGCTATATTATCATACTATATTATATGTTCATTGTGTAGATGTACTCATCGAGTCCAACCAAATTGGATTTTTATTTCATGATTTTTAATTTGCTATGATTTTTTAAAGATTTGGTGGAAATAAATAAAAAGGAAAAAGGTAAAACCTTTGTTAGTGTAGCAAAATCGTGGTTATCGTAGCAAAACCCGGCCCCCCTTAACCACCTGAGGGTAGTTTGAACGGTTTTGGACCTAGATGAGCGGTGGGAAAAAGTTTATGGACCCAAATGACTAAAACAAAAGTTCATGGACCCGATGATCGTGGTGGGGAAAAGTTTAAGGACCCATGACACATTTTACTCTCCTAAAAAACTATTTATGTGCCAATCAATAAGATCTAAACTTGGTAACAAAATATTTGTTACCACTGTGACATGCTGCCCACAAGCAACACATCAAGTAAGGTTCTAAATGAACCATGTGTCAACTGTTGGCTGCCAATCAGTACCTCTTTGGATGGCCACCTACCTATCGTGGCCAGCGATGACCCCATTGCAGGCTGTGGTAGTGCCCACCCCATCGGCATCCCGCGTGGGTGCGGGGTGAGGCGTTCTGGAGAAGAGGGTTGGGGATGGCAAGAGGATGGGCAAGATGCCAATGCTCGACTGGTGGTGGCGACAGGGAGAGGGGCGGCGGGGGATTTGTATTTTCTTTTTGAGAATGGCACGAGAGAGCAAGGCAGGGACTCAATCCCTGGCTAGCACGAGAGAGCGAGGCATGGATGGTGCCGCCGCGTTGAAGCCGGCGTGTATTGAAGCCTCAAAACAATCGTGGTGGCAGGACTGCCATTGAAACATGTGGGGGTGTTTCTTAACCCTTGATTTTAACAATCTAGGCGTATAATAGTTGGAAGCTCTTTGTAGGGAATATAATCTTGAGTGGACATATTGTGGTTTGTATTGGTCTATTATAGTAGAAGAAGAGATGGATGGATCAAATTAAATAAGGTTGTAGGTCACTAATACAATATTTATTAACCGAGGTGGGTAAAATGCCATAACCAAAGCGGGTTTTATTAACCATCTCAGATGAAAGGTCATGGTTAATGTAACCTTTTCTAAGGCGATTTGTTGCCCACCATGATAACTCGAATAAAAAAAGACAAAAAAACGTGGATAAGCCCGTCGAGCCCATCCATGGCCCTGCCCCTGCCCCCGTCGCTCGCCGAATCCAGCCACTAGGGCCCGTCCTCCTCTCATCCACGCCAAATCTGGCCACCCAAAGTTGCCGCCGCCACTGAAGCCTCGCCGGATCAGGCTTGTGCCCGGATCTGTCGCCACTACTCAGAGGCCGGGCCACCACGCCATGGCATGCAGCCACTTCTCGCCGCCGACGCATGGTCCCTTCACCTTCACTGTTGGCCCCCCAACTTCGCATTGCTGCTCCTCCGACATGGTTGTGGATCTAAGGGGAAGGACACCGCTGCGGTAGATCTAGAATTTGTTCGGCTGATTGAATAGTATTCTGTGAGAGAGAATAAGCTAAAATAAGATAAGCCAACACAACATAGTGGTTCTCCTAGAACCGCCTCCAAAGAAGGCCTTGCTGTGGTTGCGGTGGTGGCGAGGGTAGGGGTGGCGGCATGGGGGAGGGCATGGCGATGGGATTGGGAGGGGAGAGCAAAAGGGCAAAAATGAGGAGGTGGACGCCGAGAGTGGAGGGGCCTCAGTCCAACGCCATGAAGGAAGGGGTTTGAGCCGAGAAGGAGGGAAGGGGTTCGGCACCGTGGAGGAGACGGCACCACGAGGGGAGGTGTTATAAGAGATGAACAAGGGGAAATGAGAAGGTGAAACCATAAGTCATGATGTATATAGTCAGGGCCCATGAAAAAAAATAACGCGCAAATTGAAACGCCATGACACTATTGTCAATTTTCATGCTATTGGCGCTATTGGAGCTATAGCGTGCTATTGCGCCGCTAAAGCGCTCTATTTCCACGCCATTGCACCGTTAAAGGGTGAATGTCCTCCAAAACAACAATCACAACAACTAACATTTCCCATGGGCTTCAACTAAAAGAGGTAAATGGAAGTAATTTGACTTATCTTCTTCAGCTAAGATCTTCTCAACAAAGGTATTATCCTTCTTAGCAAAGGAGAACAAATTTGGCAGTGGCGGAGCCAAAGGGGGGTCAAGGGGGTCCACCAACCCCCCTGCGGCCCGCCTGTCATAGATATATAGTAGTAATAAAAATTATAAAAAACAAATAAAACACAAAAGACAAACAAAAAAAATCGATGCACCCCTGTGCTCATGAGCTAGATCCACCATCAAATTTGGCCATCGAACATTGAAAGGTACTCGATGCCGACATTAGACCAAAAGAAGCATTTGAAGGAGTCAAGACTCTTGAGAACAACTTTCCACCAAAAAGAGCCTATTCTATTATGAATGAACATTACATCATTGTTTTAGTGAGCATTTCCAAACCAACTAGACCCATGGAGTATCAGACTTATTTAAGAATTTATGAAGGTGCTTGAGCAGAAGGTTTTCATTTTGAATGTACAGATCATGGACTCCTAAACCCCCATTTTCTTTTTGTGTTACAAACTAACTACCAGACAACTTTGGATGGCTTTTTGAATTTAAATCTGAGCCTCTCCAAAGGCAATGCTTTCTGAATTTGTCTATCTGCTTTATCACTGTCTTAGGCAAAAAGTATGTACACATAGTATAAGTGTGGGCAAGGTATTTGTCATTTGGAGCCTATTACTTCACTTAAGAATGAAGAAATATTTACCAATAAACATCAATATTAGTTGCCATGGGCATACACGGATTACATGCAGAGGAACTTCTTTATCTAAAAACCCATGGACGTGCCTCGGACTTGCACTACTGTTACTGCTAAAAATCAGAAGAAAAGTCATAGGCCGAGAGAAGCTGGTTTCTCCATGTACACAGCTCATCTGAGAAAGGTTGCGGTACAGGTTCATCATACCCTGTACTATGTGGCTGTGCATGGCCCGGACGCCCGGTGCCATTTTCATCGCTGGACCTGCATCGAATACACCGCAAAGCACACGTCTTCTCACAGTGCTGCCAATGCAGACGGTGGTCGCAGCAACACACAGCCGCATTTTCATCGCTAGACCTCCATCGAATACACCGCAAAACAGTCTTCTCGCAGCGCTAGCTGCCAATGCAGCCGGTGGTCGCAGCAACACACAGCAAGCGGCCCCGTTGTTCGTTCTGTGTGGTTGATGTATATATACTATATACAATTACATAGAAAGTTACATATACACATAAGTGCCAGTGTGCTCAACTCTGATAGTGATACCACAATAACCATATATATATATATGCGGCATCGATCCAGTGAACGATAAAAAGCCTGCGCTGTGCAGATCACTCGCCTGTAGGCTGCGTTAGCTGCTCTGTATACTGTCTCTTTCGGCTGTGCCATCAGAATGGCCTCGCGTACGGCACTGCTCATCACCGCTGCCATGGTCGTCGCCGTCATGGGCGCTCCGCTTCCGGCGAACGCCGAGTGTGCGCACCCGATACTCTTCAAGGTCGGGGGCGATTCTGGCTGGAACCTCGGGGTGGACTACGGCGCCTGGGCCAGCAGCAAAGAGTTCCATTGTGGCAACCAGATCGGTACGTCTCCTGCAAACCTGCTTCGCGTGTGAACAACGTACATTCATGAGGATCGATGATTGTGATCCTTCACAGAGTTCGTGTACTCGAAGGGCTACCAGTACAACGTGGTGGTGGTGGACAAGGCAAGCTATGATGCGTGCACCGTACCGAGCGGCGCGGTGACGCTGGACTCCAGGGACGACTTCGTGACGTTAGGCACTGACCAAGCCCAGATGTTCTTCATCTGTGGCTTCCAGGGCCACTGCCAGTCCGGCATGAAGCTCGCCATCAACATACATTGTGAGATATGATCAGATGGTGGATAGCCACACGCGCCTCGCTGTCACTTCGAGTGTGCTGCGTGCGTGGCCGCTTGCATTGCTTGCTCTCAGCTGTCTCTATCTGCGCACAACTGGAAACCTGAAGATAGTCCAGGACCTTCAGTTTACGCACGGCGCGGATTTCAATGAATAAACGGAGTGGTATATGTATGGGAGTTATGCTCCGGTGGACCTCCTAGAAAGTTTGCACGATCCTTAAAGCTTCTAAGAATAAATTATGTACTTTTAAATTCTTTTTCCCCGCACGAATTCCGTATGAGGCCAGAGCTAAGCTCGTGTGACGGATCTTTTCAAGATCCAACTTTGTCAGCGGCGAGTGCACACGACGTTGGCTTGATAGTGAGCCCGGAGAGAACTGTGTTCTAAAGGACTAATCGATATAGTGGAGGACATCAAGAACAGAGGCCCTAGATCACTATAAAATAAATCGTCTTCACACTTACAATGAATCAATCAAAGTTTCTCAAAGGAAAACTCGAACTAATTAAACAAAACCCGACTTTAATGTGGCGACAACTACTGAGATTATAGCAAAGGAGGACACTAGGGTTCGGGACGACCAGCATGGAGGCGCCCACAACATGGGCTTAAGGCCCGACACGATGATACATGGCCAAGTTGGCCCAAAACAGGTGATGCAGCACCTTTTCGTGGTTACACAACATGATACACGAACGTTCTGGAGCTGGGACTAGAACCAAAACGACGGTGTTGTCGTCCCCTTTTCAACACATCCAAGAACGCCCTATTTCGATGTCGTATGAGGCAAATATGACCGAATTGTGATGGGGTGTCTCGCTGAATCCGAGGTGGACGTGGTTGCTGAGTTGGGGACAGGTTGCAACTTAGGGAATACCATGGTGTCTGCATGTCCAACATGGCGATGTCCTTATCAGTTTGATTGGCTAAGCATGGCTGGATAAGAGAGATGTCCGAGTTAAACAGATGATTAAATGCACAGCCAATAATACATGAAAAATAGTTGCTAAATGGAGTAGAGTAAGACAGTAAGGTTATTATTTGTGACTAGTATAATGTCCGTGCTAACTCTACAGACAAATAAAATAACTAAAATAGTTATAGAAAACTATTTATTTCCCAACCAATAAGATCTAAACTTGGTAACAAAATATTTGTTTTCACATGTTTGGCATCGTATGCTTGGGATAACACCCTTCCGAAGACAACACCTTCATCTCGCATCACACCTCTGGGATGAGTTTGTCAATCACTACCGAAGAAGCCAAGGCTAAGGTCAAGAACTTTTAGAGCTCGCAAAGAGGAACGAGCTCAAGCACAACCTAGGCGTGATAGGGTATGTTGGTAAGAGGTAGAAGTGGTGGCGGCAAGAATGGGAGGTAGCTGAGGCCGGGCAGCAAAATCTGTTTTATACTGCCTCGACAAGAGGGCACGTGACTTATGCCCGCCGGCCGAAGAAGCTAAAGGAGGGCAAGGGTTTGAGGAATAGTTGGAAGAACGTCGATCCAAAAAAATCTAACGCAAACAATTACCACATGAGGTAGAGGTACAAGACAAACCTCAGTCAGGAAGGTTATGATGAAGCCATGAAAGGAATGATCAACAAGTCAATAGAAGACGATTCCCAAGCACCGACCCCAAGTTAGTAGAGCTGCAGACCCAGATGCTTCACTAGGTTGGTGTGCTGCTACAACCACAGGGTGAATCTAAAGGACAAGGGTTGATGGCCGGCGGAGTCTGCAGGTAACCAACTGACAACATCATGGAACAAAGAGCATGCTCTCTCGTGATGCTCTACATCAGGAAGGCGAGGAAGAAGGAAGTATCTTCCCTTCCTCCCCAAAGCGGCACCATGTACAACAACAAGACGATCCTTCCTAACTATACCTTGGTGGAAATGGCTTGGACCCACAATGACTATGAGGATGAGGAGATCGACATTCCAGGTGAATACGGGGAAAGGTACATCCGATCTTATTCTCGGCTCTAGAATCCTATGGAACAAGGAAGACATCATCTTGGAGTTGTCGACGCCTCGGTCATCACATCCCTCAGAACCCCTGATGTTTCCCCCGGAGAGGTAGCATTAATGGTGCAGACGATGATGACAATGGAAATGCTGGCACAGGCAGCAGAAGTCCTCGACATAGCCCACCTCCTGACATGGGCAGCCCACAAGGAGGCACATGTGCATCATCGATCACCAGGCGACCAGACACCGCCTCCTAGTGGTCCAAAGGAGGGCTACGGGCCATGTCCTTCCGCGTTAATGAAGCTTACTGACGAAGAGGTAGCTGCAATAGTGGCCATCTAGTTAGCATGTGAATACCAATATTCAACGAAGATCGATAGCTATGAGCCATGTGAGGTTCAGAGGTTCCACATCTTTTATATGCACGTTGCTCAGCTAGGGATGAAAGAATTCATCTTCAAGGTCCCCAAGGAGTACTTCCACCTGGACTAGGATGATTTTTTCCCATTAACATTTCTCGAATATGCATAGCTGTTGTGGCACAAGGACCACGACGTCACCCAAGTCACCCTCTTTTCCATGTGACTTGTTACACCTTTGCGTCATTGCACGTATGTTGATTAGGATCAAACTAACAATGACATGATGACTTGTGTGCTTGTAGGATGCAAGCATATGTAAGGAAGAAGTTGAACCAAGGTGTTATCTACCTATCTCACATGCATCTTATCTAGAGGGCCATAGTTGGCTTTGATATGCCGGACGACCATCCCGATCCGGTGACTTGATGGGGTTGGATAAAATTATGTTGCGAAATAAGATGCAAAGCTTAAACCATGAAAAGAATGACAACATACAAATGTGAGGTCATGAAGGAATACTAGGTTCACTACTTATCATGTTTCAAGATCGGAAATCCATATATGTTTGAACTGTGCAGCTTCTCCATCCTTGGCCACTAGGCTGTGTTTGTGATCTATCCTCAGGATGTCATGGCCTATATATTTGACTCCTTGCGGGATACCAACAAAGAAGGGTACATGCATTTCAAATGATCAGCTATGTAGGTGTAAGTGGCAACACTTATTCTTTCATACACTCAACATACGTATCAAGTTTCACCAAGTATTGAACACTATTGGTTTTCATACAGACTTACTAGGACTACTTTGTTGATCGTCTCCTATGATTGGAGATATGAGACGCAGAAGAAGTACAAAAACCTCATGAAGTCGAAGCGACATTTCCCGATACATAGCAAGACTCATGTGTGCTAGTACATTGTGAATGATTTGGATACGGTCTAATGATTATGTGATACATATATTGTGCATGCAAAGGCGCCAAACAACCCGAGGGCTCACTTCAGTGTGGATACCACACTTGTGAGTACCTCAAGGCTTGCGCCAAATACAGGGATAGCTAGCGGTGGCTCAAGAGATCCAAACAAAGCTGGCTCAATGGTGAACTTGAGCTTCAATCAAACCGTCGCCAACATTTGTAAGTGTCACGGATGATTGTGTAGCTGTTGATGGAAAGTTCTTCAATGCCAAGAGCAAGCTGGCGAAGGAACCTAAATACGAGAGCCTACACAACTGAGGACCATGCTAGACATGCGACTACCGGACATCTAAGTGCCCTCCCCATGATATGAACTAAGCATTGTAATTAATATGAACTAAGTGTGGTCGTGGGAACGACAAGGAGGATGACATATGAATGAATGTGATGTATATTTATCTTCCGATATGAACTAAGTGCTTTGTCATATGAATGTAATGTAGTGTAATATTAATAGAATTTTCAAAATGTTTTTGAAAAAGTTTTTTAATCTAAAAAAAGATTAACCATGACAATCAGGCAACAAAAAATCGCCATGGTTAAGGCCACGATTAACCGTGACCTTAGCTCGTGGCGGTTGGAATAACCGATGCGGTTAATCCAAAAACGCCACAATTAAGAAAACCAGTAGTAGTGGCTTTTTTTAATTTAAATCTAAGCCTCTCCAAACACAATGCTTTCTAAATTTGTCTATATGCTTTATCACACTTGGGGAAAAAGTATGTATACATAGTATAAGTGGGCAAGGCACTAATTAAGGACAACATTTGTCATTTGTAGCCTACCTGCTTCACTTAAGAATGAAGAAATATTTACCAATATACATCAATATTAGTTGCCATGGGAATATATAGATTATGTGCAAAGGAATTCTTTATATATCTAAAAACCATGGACGTGCCTCGGATTTGCTCTACTTTTTTTTTCGAAAGCGTGCTTTGCACGCGCTGCATTAAGAGAAGTGGGAATAAAGTTACACTGCCCATGTGACCAAACGGCGAAAACACTTACAAACGCCACCGACTTAAACGGTGGATTTGCTCTACTCTTACTGTTAAAAATCGAAAAGACAGTCGGAGAAGTTAGTATCCATGTGCACGTCTCATCTGAGAAAGGTTATGGTTTGAGAACTTTGTTCCAGCCTTTCTTTGGCCAATCCTCTAGATAATCATCGCTGAGCTCCATGGAATACACCGTAAAACATACGTCTCTCTCGCAACGCTGCCAACGCAGCCGGTGATCGCAACAACACACAGCAAGCGGCTCCATTGTTCGTTCTGTCTGATAGTGATACCATAATAAACATATATATATATATATATATATATATATATATATATATATATATATATATATATATATATATATCAAATCCAGTAAACGAAAGATCAAAAGCCTGCTGGCCTGCGCTGTGCACTCACTGATCACCAGGCTGTGTTAGCTGCTCTGCACTGTCTCTTTCGGCTCTGCCATCGAAATGGCTTCGCGTACGGCACTGCTCATCACCGCTGCCATGGCCATCACCGTGGTGGGCACTCTGCTTCCGGCGACCGTGTCAGCGAAGGACTACCGGCCGCCCTGGACCGTCGGGGTGAACTACACCGCCTGGGCCAGCAGCAAGGACTTGCAGTGGGGCGACCAGATCGGTACGTACGTACGTCACCCTGCTGCTACGCGTGCGTATGAACAACCCTTCCTGCATGCACGATGAATGTGCGCTCGTAATTGGCCGACTGACTGACGTGTACGGTACGGATCGTGATCGATCCTTGGCAGAGTTCGTGTACCCGAAAGGCTCCCACAACGTGGTGCTGGTGGACGAAGCGAGCTACAATGCGTGCACCGTGCCGAGCGGCGCCTTCACCATGGACTCCGGGGACGACTACGCGACGTTAGGTGCTGATCCACCGCAGTTGTTCTTCATCTGCGGTTTCGAGGGCCACTGCCAGTCCGGCATGAAGCTCGCCGTCAAACCACATCCAAATTGATGTTGATCAGTGCTCGAGTGTGCTGCGTGCACGCCGCTTGCATTGCTTGCTCTCAGCTGTGTCTGCACCCAACTGGAAACCTGGAGAACCAGAGTCCAGGACCTTCAGTTTACAGCGCTGATTTCAATTTCGATATACATAACGATGAATAAACGGACTGGTATATGTATGGAGTTATGCTCCATATATTGGACCTCCTTGATAGTTTGCACGATCCTTAAAGCTTCTAATAATAAATTATGTACTTTTTCCATTCAAAAAAAAAAATAAACTATGTACTTTTTATCTTTTCCCCCCACACGAAACCAGATCGAGCTAAGGGCACTCACAGTGCTAAACTATCATGGTTTCTATAAGATTTGATATCATAAGTTAAGAAACTATCTTCCACAAAGGCAATTCTTTATCATGATGTCAAATGACCCACTTGTCACTCTCACAAATTGTCTTGGTCAGCGAAGACTTGGTTTCTTAGTTAGACTTGGTTTCTTTGTGCTTTTTGCTCTCTTCAATAAATACAGCGCCACATCAGCAATTTGTCTACGTGGCACTACTAATTAATAGCTATGGACTCTATGGTAGAGTCTGCACTGTGAGTGCTCTAAGCCCGTGCTGATGGATCTTTTCACGATCCAACTTCGTATGTGCTTTCTCTCAAAAAAACAAATTCTGTGTGGGCTTGCAATGCAAGAATACACTTAGAATTGGTAGGGACAGAAAAGGATGTCTTATTAGCTCTTCACTCGTACAATTTCTTGATGGGAATGTGCTGAATCTTTAGCCAATTCCGTGTCCCGTCTCCTTACAGGACGTCCTAAGCTTGCCGACGTCGACCAAAAGTGATCTCCTGAAGAGAAGGAGGCAGCGTGGGAAGAAGCTCGACATTTCTGCAACTCCGGATGACCAGTTTCTGGAGAGACCTAAGGCCCTTCTCCATGTTATCGGGCAAGGAGTCCCAGCTGCACGAAACAATGCGGAGCAAGCGGAGATGGAGGAAGAACTCACTGCCTTCAGGAATGGATACCAATCGTCTGCACTCGCAGAGCTCAAGCTTGTCAAGGTGCTTCGGGGCGTCTGGATGGTAGGGTACATTGACCCGCAGTACCACCAGATACACAGCTGCACAAGATGGTCCGGCGGGCAAAGGCCCTCGAGCACCTCTGCCTCGATTTCTGAATGGTCACCGTATATTTTGTCGTTGAAGTCCAATACCAGAACGTTGAGCCGCTTCTTGCGGGGTAGCTGGGCTTCAAGGGCGTCCTCTTTGCCGCCGACTGTTCCAAGACCAGATATTCTCAGGGTGCCTCCAAGATTGTTAAGGTATTTGAGCTGCTTTAGCTCGTAGCCTGGTTCTTTCCCTACTCGGAAGTGTGGCATTGTTTGGAGTTGTGTCAACCTGCCAATGTTGGGAAGGTTCAAGCTTGGATTGCAGTGCCGTAGATGGATGAGATCAGCCACATCTTCAGCACAGGATAATCTCAGGTCAGGAGCATCCAGGATCTGCATGTGGAAAAGCTTGCTGAATGTGCTTGGGATAATCAGGTTCACATAGTTGGTGGAACGAAACCGAAAATAACGTAGGTGCTTCAACTGATCAATACATGATGGGACCGAGAACGATATCATATTATGGTGTCCTCCTCTTACTCTGACGATCAGGACACGCAGTTTCCTCAGTCTCATGAGCATAGTCTCAAAAACAACTTGGTCACTCAAGTCATTATACCGAGTGTTTTTAAAAGGTGGTGCTGCCAGCATTTTAGACATGCTCCCATCCAACTCCTCAAGGATCAGGGTACGAAGATTTGCCAACTCCAGAATCCTCTCTAGGATCCCTGCTCTGTCGTAGGTCTCAAACGAATAGATGGCGGACCTCTGTCGGGATATCTTTTGGCAAACCATTATTCACATCAATTCTGAAGAAGTCGCCCGCAACCCTTTCCAGCAACTCATGCATCAGATTATGAATTGTGAATTGCTCAGTACCAATAACTGTTCTGTGCATTTGCAGGAACGAGAATGTCAGCAACTCGTCAAAGTATCGGTTGCCTAATGCTTCCATGTCCTGCGTTGCGCCACTGGTCTTTATAAACCCTTGTGCTATCCACAGGTGGACCAACATATCCCGCTTCAACATGTATCCTCTAGGAAATGTGCTGCAGTATTCAAAGCATCGCCAATGTCTGTGCCGAGCTGCTGGTAGCTCCACCACAGTGCTCCCATGGTCTCATTCAGAACATCAAGGTTTGCTGTTGTTTCCCAGAAATCCAAGCTGTTGTTCCTTTGAAGCCTTTTTGCCACCGTTACGGCTGCCATAGGTGATCTGTGGAGCTTTTCCACTATCCTTCTCCCAATTCTTTCATACTCAACAGCATCATCAACTGAGCCCGCTGCCTGTATAGCATGATGCATGAACAATGATAAGTAGTGATCCTCTCCCAAATCTGGTATTGAATTTGATCCTGAGCACCTAGTGCTGCAGCTGCATCTTTTGTTTGAGCTGTCACCAGAATTCTGCTTCCATGCTGACCAGCACTGATGGCATCAAGAAAAATGTGCCACTCCTTCTGATTCCCATTCTGGACCCATAGATCATCCAACACCAACAAGAAGCATCTGCCTTTCAATTTTCCTTTCAACTCCTTGCATAAACTTTTAAGACCTTTGGTACTGGATGGCTGGCTTTGAGAAATCTGTTCCAGCATATCACGAAATATATCATCCAGTCTGAAAGTCTTCGAGACATGAATAAACATGACCAGATTGAAATGATTTCCTTCAGCCTCTTCATAGTCACAGACATACTGCGCTAGGGTACTCTTCCCGACCCTGCAATACCATATATGCCAACCACTGAATAACATTTACTTTTACTTGAGCTTGCTGCTTCAGCATCTGGTCCCTTTCGAAGCAAACAACAAATATGCTTACGCTCCTTCTCTCGCCAAATACATTCCGCTCAATGCTTCTGTACAAGTCTTCAATATCTTTCTGTACGCTGATGCTTTCCTTGTCAGTATGCTTGACAGAAAGCTTGTTAATGTCACTATGTTGATTCAAAAGGTAAGATTTCTTCGAGCAATTGGCAACATATTCAAGGTCCTCTATTATTTCCCTCAAGCTCTTTTTATCGGTAGTTAGAAGGAAAGAATCTTCTGTGCTGCCATGCTTCTGCAAGAATAAATTATCAAATCATTATATATCCTAGCCATGTTTGTAAAGTTTCATTGGAAACGGTCTAACACAAATATTGTTAGTTTATTCTATACTAGCCAGAGCCACCACGCTTTGTGCGGGTAGATATATAACTGTTAAGGGAAACTACAAATACAAAGTGATAATATTCGTGTTTATGTATTTATTATACTTAACTGAGATCTTTCAGAGATAACAGTTAACATTAGAGTTATACATATTGTATCTTGTACAAAAGGCAGACTGATCTATATGCTAAATGGAGCATGAATTCATTGAGATGCAACTTGCAGATCACACATGCCAACTATTTCTTGTTAATTGAAGCCAATTGCATAAGCATATTTGTGATCTCTCCTGGCTGTATTAAGCAAAACAGTAGACAAAGTTTAACAGAAACATTTCAACAACAATAGATGAGAGGGAAGAACATATTTTACAGGCCCCATAAAAGAGTTATTTGCAAACATTTCAACAACAATTGATGAGAGGGAAGAACTTATTTTACAAGCCCCATAAAAGAGTGATGTGCGAGAATGATATGTAGGTACATGACATTGCCTTGCATCACTGTAAGGCGAAGTGCATCATGCAAAGTCTATTGAACCACTATTATTTACTCGACTTGGCATTTTATCAAACAGGAAGGAGGCATGTTCTTAGGAAGTAAATTTTTAGAACGAAAAGATGATGGTCAGGACGGTGACGCCGAGTATCGACGTTGACTGGGAAGCAGAGCGCGAATGGTGTCGATGTACGGTAGAAGGTGGCGTACCTCGTATGGGATCCAGCGATGTGCCGGGGAGGACGGAGATGGCCGGCGCGCGTACTGGGGCCGGGTTGCCGCGCGCCGGGGTCTGTTGGACCGGTGGAACGGCAGACGATGGGAATTTTTGGGCAGTATGGAGGGCGGAGTCGGCGGCATCTTCGGTGGCGGCGACGGAAGATTATGCGAGGCGGCCGAGGCAGACGGCGGGGATTTGGGCGGCGTGTGGGTACGATGAGGGCGGCGGTGATTTTTTTTTTTTTTTTTTTTTGGCGGGGAGGAGGTCACCGCTCGGGGGAATGATAAGTGCCGACCACTTTCGGCGCCGGAGGCCGCACCGACCACCCCCTTGGGGGCGGCCCACGGCCCGACCGCCCGCGGCCGCTAGGCCCGCCGGGCGGAGGCGAGGCGAGGGAGCGCGTCGGCCGCCGGAATTGGAGCCGGAGGCGGACGGGACGGCGAGGACGACGATGACCCGGCGAGCCGACGACGGGACGAGGTGACGACCGGCAGACCGCGACTTCACTTTAGAGTTGCCGACGAAGGGCGCCGCGAAAGCGTTCGACGACGCCGCCAGCGGTTAGGTTCCGGGCGAGGTTCCATTGCCGCCGCCGGGTAGAAGCGTCCCGCCGCTCGCCGCGACCGCCGACACACGCCGCGGGAGGCGGCTCGCCGGGCGGTGAGCTCGGCGGGCGCCGCGCCGGAAGCCCGGCAAGGCCGACCCATTCGGTTGGGTATGGGCCGGCGGGGGCGGCGTGAGCTCACGGAGTTCGAAAGAAGGTGTCGCCAGAGTTCGAGAAGAAGGAGAAGAAAAGAGGGGAGGGGAAGGGATCGCGCCGCCGCGCCGTAGGGCTTCGCCCGAAGCTCCAGCCGAAGCCCTACGGCGCCGGGCGGGCGGCGGCGGATCGCGCCGCGAGGACGGAGGTTGAAGATGACGATGGCGGGCCAGCGGGTTGCCGGGCCGCCCAACCTCCAAGTTGGGCGGCAAACACACCCCACCGCTCGTACTCGGTCCTATCGGGTCCGTACATCGGTCTCCCCCCGCAAATTCGGTTCTCGAAAAACAAGAACCATTAGGTTCCTAAAATTTGTCATAACTAAACATTTTGGTTTCGGTTCTTTTCGGTTCGCTTTGGTAATAAATCGACTAACCGAACTTAAAGCGAACACCAAGAAATTCCTCGAACGAGAAGCCAAATTGAGAATCAAAATATATAGATCGATGGCAACATCAAGTGAAAAAGAACAAAGAAGTTGGTGGCGAAGGGATGCGGAGATGGGCGGCGGGTGGCGGACCGGGCGGCTGCACGAGAGGGCGGGGGGTCGATGGCTGCGCGCGAGTGTGGCCGTGTGGGACGAGAGGTGGGGTGGCGAGCGGCTGGGAGTTTAGGATGTCTAGGAGTGCGAGGGATTGGGGAAGTGGCTAGGGTTTTCTTCTTGGGCTACCGCTGGACCATCGTATTCATGGGTTGTTCGGTAGCAATTTGGTAATTCGATAAACAGAGGCCTAGAACCGAATTTACCTCGGTTCTTTCAAGACTGATAACTAAGAACTGAACAGAACCGATTTTTTTGGTTTCTGTATTTTTCAGTTTGGTTTTCAATATTTTTCGGTTCGATTTCGGTTTTTGATATTTTTCAGTTCTCGGGGAGGTGCGGGTGCAGGGAACTAAGTGGAGGTTCCCTGTAGGCTAGGGGTGTCGGAAATTGAACGACAGGGATATTTGGTTGAATGGATTGTATGGCCAGTGTTGTTTTCCCATTGATCTACAGTGTTTCTGTGAGTAATGGTACCGTTAATGTACAGCGTTTCTCTTCCTAGGTTTAAAGTATCTATATAGATGTGGCTTATCGAACCTTATTTGAATGGGAACAAATTTAGTGCAAACCAATATTTCGTGCAAACCTGTGCAAAACCACGACAAAAAAATCGTCTAAATTCATCAAAAAAAATCACATATGTAGATGATACAATGATACACAACCGTACAAAATATCTTGTCCAAACTCGACTTCGAAATTTGTTATTTTTATATCTCACAAACAAAGTTGAGTTAGTTGGATAAGATATTTTACAAGGTTATTTATCATCATATCATCTACATGTGAGATTTTTTTTAGTGAATTTAGACGACTTTTTCACCATAGTTGCACGGGTTTGCATGAAATATTGGTTTGCACTAGATATATTCCCTATTTGAATATAGTGATTTTGTACACATATTGAAGCCAAATTGCATGAGGCCTGTTGGGTCTCTTTGTTCCGGAGGAATTGGAATCTATTTATTAAATTAGGCTATTTAGCTTAGAATTTCATATTCCACTACTTTTCAAAGTTCACACATCCATATCAAATTCATAGAAAAGGAGATGGAAATGGATTCTATAGATCACCATGTCACGTTTATACTCTCCAACTTTATTAGGGTTATAGAAAAGATATAGCCTACCTCAAATATATGCTTAAACTAATTTATTACAATAAATTCAATTCCAAGGATCAAATGGGCCTGAATGTAATCAACTAGAATTAAAAGATCTCACCAATGAGGAAACTATTGGTGTTGACAAATTAAATTGTTTAAATGTGGTAGCTCTGTTGGTAAGCTTCCAAGACATCTAATCTAATAGAATTATATTGCTTAGAGCATCTCCAGCAAGGCCCTCTACTTGCTGCCCTATTTCAGATTTTTAGGTAGTGGGGGTGAAAATGCGGCCCAGCACACCACCTACTACACACCCCATGTTTGTTGGCCCTCTACTCCCCCCCAACTCTCCCTATTCCTATTGGCCCCAACTCCACCCCCTACCCTTGTCCCTTCGTCATTTCTCTTCCGCGTCGCGAAGTCCGACCTCACAATCGATTCTACCACCCCGCCAAGTCCTCTCCCCGACACGAACGCCGCTAGCCTCTCCTCTCTCAAGCGCAGCCGCCCTATCCAAATCTGCCTCGCTAATTCGGATCACGACTCCTCCTTGGTGCTCCCTAACATGGCTATGGCGTCCCTCTTGACGGCGAGGCAAGCCCCAACGGCGCTCCCTCGCCATGTTGCGACACCACCGGTGAGGTGAGCCTGCCCCTGCTGTGAGCTCTCTCGCCTTGCGTCTTTGCGAGCCCCCTCCTCCACCCTCCCCACCGTGACCTCTCTGCTCCCGCCCGTGGTGGTGAGCCTTGCCGATGTGACACCTCGGCCTAGGGCTTAATATGGTTGATAGAATACTCATATACCAACAAATTGCAACTTCTTTTTCCGGAAGCTCATCTCCTAAGTATTCCAAAGTTAAGCATACTTGGTTGGAGCGATGGGTGACCGATCGGGAAGTCCTTCCCGGGTGCGCATGAGTGAGGACAAAAGTGTGCGTAAAAGAATAGTGTTGGTCTGTGAGGGCAGTCTTCATCCTTAGAGAGCTGTCAGATTTAAGCGGATCCAGCCTCGAGGAGGCGGGACATTACAAATGGTATCGAACCCAACCCTTGCGGTTTCACGGACGTGTGTGTCAATTGTGTAGGCATGGTGCACATAGATGGTGTGGACCCGGTGTGGTTACGCAGCATGGCACATGCGCTGGCACTAGACACATGGACGTGACCAAGAGGGGACGTTCCTGACCTGGAGTTGACCGACGAGGACGTTGGTCTCCTAAGGGGGTGAGGATGTGACACCTTGGCCCAGAGCTTAATACATTTGATAGAATACTCATACCAACAAGTTATAACTTCTTTTTTGGAAGCCCATCTTCTAAGTACTCCAATGTTAAGCATGCTTGGCTTTGAATGATGGGTGGCCAATCGGGAAGTCCTTCCCGTGTGCGCATGTGTGAGGACAAAGTGCGCAAAAAGACCGGTGTTGGTCCGTGAGGGCGCCTCTTGATCCTTAGAGAGTTGTCAAATGTAAGTTGGCTCCCCGCACGACCTCCATGCCCATCATCAGTGGGAAGAACCGACGTTTGTTAATGGGAAGAATGAGATGAGAGAGGATGAGATGTGAGTCCCATGTGTCATCCTCTGTTAGAATGGATTTGGGGGGAGGTGGCAAGTTTAGGTATATAGGAAGTATGAAAATTTGGTAGCTACGTAAACTGAGGAATGGGGGGTTGTGTTTCAAGTAGTATTACTCGAGATGCTCTTAGAAGGCAAAGAGTTGCTTATGTAGGGACTAGCAAACATGACCATGTGTTGAGCGTGATCGGTATATGCAACTGATTAAATATTGAGCGAATCCTATGTTTTATTACCAACGTTGGCAATATTAGACCGTGGAAATGGAGCTCGAGGTCGATGTTTCGCATGATATAAACAACCCCATAAAAATATTATCAACTACAAAGTTGTAGAACATACTGAGACCTACAACTTTGGTATAGATCAAGTGACCAACAGTTTGAAAAATCAAAAAAAGGACTAAACTTCAAAATTAGAGAATTTAAAACAAATAATTGGGGCTTGAAACAATTTCAGATGAACTAGTTGTCGACTACACAGACCAACAAATAATATGTTTGCATATTTTACTGAGACTACAAGTTTGCTATAAACTATATGAATATCGAGGGCATTCTAAAATTCAAATGTTTGAATTTCAAATTTTGGTAACATCAAATTAATATTTCAGCCACTGAAATAGAAATGTTATCAACTACAAAGCTATAGATCATGTCGAGCTCAACAACTTTAACAGAAAGTTTTTATTCATACGATTTCAATTGAAAAAGTTATGCTTTCTATATACAAGAGAAAGAAAGACCAAATGATAGCCCCACTGCAACATCTGTAAAACCACCCAAGAAACCACTTTGATATGGTCAAGTGGGCATGGTTTTAAAAGTTAATAGGGTATGTTTTCTGATATTGTAGTTTGAGGGGCCTTTCAAAAATCAGTGACTACTTCTAGAGGTAAATGTCGGAGAGTCGATGTAGTAGTGTCTTCTACTCCCTCCATCTTAAATTATAAGTCATTCCAAGAATATTGGAGAGTCAAACTATCTAAAGTTTGACCAAAATTGTAGAGAGAAAATAATAACATTTATGTTGTCAAATAAGTACCATTAGATTCTTCATTACTTATATTTTCATTGTATACCTATTGATGTCACAAATCATTATAGTTTTTTCTATAACTTTGGTCAAACTTAAATAAAACTTTGAATCTCCAAAATTCTTGGAATGTCTTATAATTTGGAACGTAAAGAGTACAACATAAAAGTATGGCAAGTAAAATATTGTAAAACTAGTCCAAAGGTTTCGTTGTCATTCTTTTTCCTATCTAGCTTGTGAGAGGATGAACCAAACGCCTTAGGGGAGGATGGGCCGCGCGCCCGATAGAGACCGAGTGCTCTTGCCGCCGCCACCACTTCCACGGTCTTGGCGGCTCCCTCCCTTTCATCCATCTCCCTCTCATCCTCCACCTCCCGCCACCTCCCTCTTCCAGCCCCCAACGACACGCAGCTCATGGCAGCCCGGCCATGGCGTTGTGACATCGCCCGTTCGCCGGGCGCTAGTCGTAGCGGCCGCCCGCCCCGCTTCAGCCGGAGCTGCCGGAGCTAGTGCTCTAGGTCGCGGCCTCCACCGGTGACGGGCCGCCACATGCATCCAGTGGATAGATCCGGGGACCGGGGAGTCTGCCCCTCCTATGTTGCGTGTGGAAGACATCGCGGTCACCGCCAAGTACGTGTGTGGCGTCGGCACCCCGGCGTCGCCCGGGTGGCTTGGCCTTCGTCCCCACCGCATCTAGCTTCACCCTCTCTGTTGGTCTATTCCTCCTACATGGCCATTAAGGTGGCCCTTGTCGGTGCCAGCACATGATCCCCACAGTCCTCCTCCACAGGTGCTCCTGTGTCGAAATCGGGGAACAATATGTTGTGTCGAGGATGCTCCAGATGATGAGGACGAGGACATGGTTGCCTCTAGCCCTGATGCCTACCTCGTCTGCCCGTCTACCCCCGTCTTGAGCCCTTCATGCACCTTGTCACCCCATGCCACACCTTTCCGCCTGGAGCCGCTCGGAGGGACGTTTGAAGCATGACCGGTGGGCGGATGACGGTGGCGATGCATCTGGCGATGATCTGCCCTCGTGCTACCTGGATGTCGCTTATTGTGTGCCGAAGGCTACCATCGCCTTTAGGTGGCACGCCCACCGGCCGGGTATTACTGTGGGCTCCGGTCCGTGGTGGCATGGCCGACGGGAGGTGCGAGCCTCGGCAAAGACGAGGGAAGTGCAGCCGACCGCGGTTCGCCATCATCGTGAGCGGCACTCCTCGCTTGACCTATGAATGGTCGTATCCCTTCCCGCCGCTGCCTCGGATGCCAAGGGAGAGTGTCCGCCCTCACGCCGATGGGTGGCATGACGCCCTTCCTCACCAGAGTCGCTACCCTGACGGCTCGGGTGGGACCTCACCCGAGCCGGCGACCCGCCTCACGGAAGACCCCCGCAAGCACTTCGGACGGTGCTTCAATTGTTCGTCCTACCGCACCATCGTGGCAACTTGTCGGCTGCCACGACATTGCTCGCATTGTCGCGGGCTTTCACCATCTCGCCGGGACCGCAGATTGTCTATGGCTACCGCAAGGTCCTCGGCGACGGGGACCAACCAGCCACTAGCATGCTTTGCTGAGTGGCTCCCAACCGCCTCTCAATGTAACAACGGTACCGGCCGACCTCGACGAAGCGCGATGAGAGTGCTCGGTCGGGCGATGGCGCGCCAGCATAGGTGCGATGGTCGACAACACAGGTCCAGGTCGTTGTCACGGGGTTTGCTATGCTAGAGTCCCCCATTTGCTTCACCAGACTCGACGCTAGAGGTGCGGCAGTTTGGGCGAGACGTTGTCGGGCATGGTTAGGGCAACGGTGATGGATGACGAAATGACATCGACGCCGACGACACCGATCTTGACCAGTCTCGCCGCATGTGGTCGGTTGCATCGTTTGATGCCGATGCCCATGCTTGTCACAACGTAGCGAGTGGCGCGATCCCCACCGAGGTCGACCCGATGTTGTTGGCTCCATGTTTGGACATCATAGCTAGTCGAGACCCGGTGGACGACCCGATGTTGCTAGAGCTCACGACTTCGCTCTCCTCGTAGCCGGGTGTGCCTCGCGCGGTCTCCGCCAAGCATACGGCTGGAGGATGCCCCATATGTAGGGCTCGGCGCCAGCACGCAGGCTACGCTCCACTCGACATTGCAGACACCTATTTTGTGCACCACCTCCCTTGCTTAAGTCGGTCGATCTTGCCTAAGCTACTGGTGTCCGACGACTCCCCGGCTGTTAATGCGGCCACGGTTGGTGAGGGGGACTGGCCTCCAGGATTTGGTACTATGAAGGCGGTTCCAAGTTCGGAGGATCAGGAAGAGCCGACTACAGCGCCAGGGCCGGAGCGTTGTGCACGCCCCTATGTAACACGGGGGCATTGCACGCCGCCATCCGCGAACCCGGCTTGCTCCCAATGTCTCTTCAAGATCTTCAAGGACAATGTTATGAAGCCACGACCGCCGTCGTTGTTGCCTATGATGGTCGACGACACGCCGTGGCCGAGGGTGCCCCGTGCAGCAGGCGTATCGCAGCCCGAGCCTCTCATGCATAGCGGTCTCCAAGCGGGGCGAATACCTTGTGAATAAAAAGCTTGGGCAGGCACGTACGCTAGAGGAAGTGTCAACATCTGGCTACCACCTATGCTTCGCCTAAGGCCCAGATAACATGGAGCCCTTTAGGGAGCTGCTTCTAGAGCAACTAGGGGTCGATGCACGTAAGCGCCGCCGCCGCCATACCTCGAGGACTTGATCTCCCCGAACTGCTTGGTTGGGCAGGCCCCAAAGAATCCCGGTTGTAGTGCAGCGAGTAATAGGATTAGTAGTGGCGTATTTTTTTCGCCGGTTGTTCACCCGTGTTTCATCTTTAGAATCTATTGTCATCTCATTGCATCAAAACATTTTCTCTCTGAATATAAATACGCGCAAAGCTTTTGCGCTGAGAAAAAGAAATATATCTTGTGAACGAACACAATAATGTTCAAACACCCATACTCCAGTTGATTAGAGGCTCGGACAACGATGCTAAAGACAATTAGCTAGGCACCTGCCCAGAAGGTACAACAAAATATATTATTTAGAGGAACAAATTGAAATGACAACACGGGATCAGATGGCAGTACCTGATTAGTTTCGATGCCAATAGCTTCATACGACCAGTTCCGGTAGAAGCGAGCAGCGACAATTGCTTTAGTGGACAAGATGTGTGCTGATCGAAAGCAGCTTTGGACGAGGTGCCTGAACCAGCACCAGCCATGGAGACTGTAGGAAACAGAGGTCGTCGCGTCAGAGATCGGCAGGACCGCTGCTGCTGGACCGCCTCTGAATTGCCGCAGCTGCCGGTACCATCTGACCGCGCATTGCACTACCAGAGCTTGGGCCATGTCTTGTGGACGTGCAGGTGCTGCAGCGCCCAGCAGGCAGCTGCTGCCAAGAACTTGATCAGCTTCATCGTCCTGGCTCACTTTCCTCTCGATACGATGATACTCGACAAGATCAAGTATATCCTCGGCTTGGTACAGGGCAGACTTGAGATCTTTCGTCAGTTGCTCGAGCGTGATCAGGTCAGACTCAGATCCCTTCTCTTGAGCTGCTCGCAGCATCCTCTGCTCCTCGGCATTTCTCAGGGTCAGCTTCAGATCTGGGATAGTGTGGACCTCCAGATCCCGGAGCTTTCTTGACGTGTCATAAGCGGGGCATGAAAACAACTTGTTGAGGAGCAAGCTGATGAGGGGTGACAGCAGCCAACCCATCACAGTAACACCCCCAGCCAACCCCTGCGACAATCCATGTGTATCCCATGGAATGCTCTAGCCCTTCTTACTTCTTTCCAAAGAGGACGTAGCTAGGAAGCAGGAAGAAGCTAAAGTTGGTGTATGGGTCTTCCTATAGCTCACAGAAATGTGTTTAGACTCTGCTTATCATGGGATGCAAATCTACCAGCTGTTAGAAGACGTGATCGATGGGACTGAACACGTAGTACCTGCAACCAGATGGAGCTCCGAGGTCGTTGTATAGGCCTATGGTGCGATATGGAAGGCCATTGGAGGTTGTGAGGTTAAACAAACCAGACAACGAAGGAGCTTTCAGGTGAAAGGTGTGGCACTTTAGTCTAGATACTAACACGCCAGTTGTGGTGATCTGCATGAGCCCCTATGATGGGGACACTCCCAAAATGGGAGTGTAAATTAAAAAAAAAAAAAAAGATCTAAATTGGAGTAAAGTCTCGGAGAAACACAATTATTACAAAAGATGGTCAAAGTGAAGATTATTATATGGAAACTTAAATCGCACTTAGTTTTAAAACAAATCATACTTGTAATAAGACTCAAGAGTTTTATAGCTCCAAACTCTCACTACTATAGGATTTCTTAACCATGGCGGTTTGTACCACGGAGCTAAGATCACAATTAATCATAGCCTTAACTGTGGCGGTTTGCCAACCGTCATGGTTAATCCATTAACCATTGCATTTTTCTAAAGGTAACTGCCACGGGCAGTATTTTAAGGCGGCCTCCATGGTTAATGGATTAACCGTGGCAGTTTTTGTTGCGCAGCCGCCATGGTTAAGATTTTTCACATTAAATTTTGAAAATTATGTTAATATTATAATACAAAAACCGTCACTGTTAATGGTTTAACCGTGACGGTTGTGTTAAAGCGCAACCACCACAGTTAATCAGTGTTATAACCGTGACAGGTTTTTAAGTTGCCCACCACAGTTAAGGAATTTAGGGGCTTTTTTTAGGAAACTGAAGGGGCCTGAGCCCATGCAGGAAATTTATAAAACAAAAACAACAAAGTTACAATGAAGTTTGGCCTCATCGAGAGCCTAAGGAACAAAAAAAAAAAAAAAAATAAGATCAGTTACAAGCTTTGTATACATTGGTCATATGACAAGGCAAGATCTGTCTTTATCGGTTTATCCTAAGCGAAATAGGTCTTGGTTCTTTAAAGAAGAAAGACCTGCAACTCTGAAGACTCATCTGATCATTGTTGAAGATCATTTCATTTCAGGCTTTCTAAATTGTCCAGCACATTAGAATTGGCTGTGTAGCTGAATTTTGAGAGCATGGACATTTTCAAAAGAGGATCCATGGATGGTATTTAACCCCAGAATGCCCCAACATTGCTGAGCAAAGGGGCACCGCCAAAAGAGGTGCTCCACCGTTTCTTGAGCGCTTGGCAAACATATCTCACAATTATAGGATTCAAAGTCTAGCTTAACCGTGGTGGTTTGCATAAATATCCACCACAGTTAAGATTTGCTAAACGTCTTGCAAAATAATTTTTTATAGTAGTGTCCTGCAATGGGTCCATGTGGGAAAGAGCCACTACAAGAGTTTTATAGCTCCAAATTCCTGCACTGGGTCTATTTAGGAAAGAGCGAGAGATGACAGACCTAGTGACACAGAGGTGGACAGAGTAGAAATTGAGAGACAGGAAAATATTTTTTCACTGAAAGAAGGAGTTTGCAGAGAAAAATAAAAACATAAACCTATAATCTATAGCAAGGCAACTGAGCGAAGAAAGCAAATAAATATGTATATAGCTACTATAAAATAAGTGAAGTACCAGAGGAGGCTATAGCGACTGGCTTTTAATTATGTAAGTTGTTGGTATCACGTATATCAAACCCAAGAATTCGATTTTGTCGCTCTGAATGACTCTCTAGGTCATGAAAGTTACTCTATCTCGAGGAAGAAGTTACTCGTAGTTACCGCGGACGACTAATAGGCCAACTGAAATATACTAGCAGGAAAGTGCCAAATTTTAAGCTTTTAAAATAGAAGAATTTGCCCAACATTATTCGGAATCACCCATGCATTGTGATTGTGTCATTGACAGTCTAGTCTTCGTATTCAAATTTTCACTGCGTCATTGCTATGTGCTTAGCATGCAGCGACCGCAAGTTATTGGATCCCAAATTCCCAACCACCCTATTCATCACCGGATTTCCGCGTCAAGATACGATCGAGACAGCGATCGCATCAGCAGGACCCATGATACGTCGCATCAGGATTCAAGATACGTCACTTTGATGAGCCTGGAACCGCAGCGGCTAGCCGGGCTGCCGTTTTCTATATACTCCTACGTCGCTACTACGATGGTGCGTGATCATTTTTATACATGATTGGCGCGCTGTGGCCAGATGCTATGTCTGACTTTGCCTTCTGTGAGATATCTGTGAAAATGAAGCAACTTTTGTGACCAAGTAATTGCCAGCAAATTCACCTATGACTGTGTGTGGCCGTAGAAACCGAAATATTACTTCTTTTCTTAAAAGGCATTCATATGGTGATTATTAATATGTTTGTTTTGATGTGTGCATGATGACATTCTTTGTGGTGTAAGAAACCAAACGGCATCCAATACCTAAGAGAGAAAGGGTAGATTAGGTATTTATTCTAAAAAATATAAACTAGAGCTCTGCTTTCAACACACTGGCTAGAAAACCCACTACAACTCTAACATGTTGTGCCCTTGTATTTTTGTTATGTTCTCTACTTACCCATCCCAATCCCAAAGGGTCTAGTAACATATAGCTAAGCCTATCAACTAGCATAGGCTAATCTAAAAAAAGAAAAATGTCACTCAAACAAGCATAGTATAGAGGCTTAAAAGCATTAAGTAAAAGAAATCGACCAACAAAGACAAACTACACAACTCCTTGTTCATGTTGGAGCTCCATAAAGGATATGCTTCTAGTCACCAAGGTTCAGCACTTCCATCAAGGTTCCTTACTCACGTTTTTGTGAAAGCCACAAAGGACAAGCAAGACAACTGTTGTAAACCACCAAGGTTCAACACTTGCATCTTTACTTAAACCATCTTGAAGATTTCCACCAATGGCTTCTACGACACCTTCACGTCCATGTCATCTCGTAGCCGAGGAGGGCTACCGAGTCCACCACATGGACTTCAAGTTCGCCCTCCTCAACGACAACTTGAAGGAAAGACCTACATCCATCAGCCTTTGGGATTCTTCAACCCGGAAAGGAGAGCAAGGTGAGCAAGGTTCTCCACCTGCACAAGGCCCTCTACAACTTGTGGCATGCACCACAATATTAGAATGCCAAGCTAGAATCCACGCCCTCAAGGAACAGGGTTTTACCAGAGTGCTTACGAGGTTGTTGTCTACCGGCAACGCAAGGGAGGTTGTGCACTGTTGGTAGGCATCTACGTCGATGACTTGGTGAATTACCGGCACCAAGGAAGGAGAGGTGGAGACGTTCAAGCCTAAGATAAAGTCCGCCTTATGAATGAGCGACCTAGGATTAACCTCCTACCTAGGGATCGAGGTCAACCAAAACAGCTATGACATCTCTCTTCACCACACTGCCTATGCCAAGCACATCGTCAAATTGAGCGGGCTCACCAACTATAACCTAGCCCACACACCCATGGAGGAGGGTCTGAAGTTGACTCGTGAAAGCACAACGGAGAAGGTGAATGTGACGCAGTACCAACGCGTTGTGGGGAGCCTTTGCTACCTCGTCCACATGCAACTGGACTTGGTGTTTGCTATTGGCTACGACATTCGGTTCATGCTATGAGTGATAATGGGTAGGTCAGCTTGTTGATGTACCATGGGATGTCTTGGTTAGCATGGCCTAAGATTCTGCACATGGATTGATGTCGTATCTTTGAAATTCCATTAGTCGGCGACATTCATCACTTTTGTTCCTTGGCAGTTTCTTTTTGGCACCTAAGGGAATTCTTGGTAGTCAAGGCAATTTCAAATTCTGATAGTGGATAGAGCATTAGTAGGCCATCAATAAGATCCTACACTACGTGGTGGCTACCTTTGACTATAGCTTGCACTACCCAAGGTGTCCTAGTGTTGTGCAGTTTATTGGCTATAGCAACAACGACCACGCTGGCGACATCGCCATGAGCGAGAGGAAGAGCGGGCTCATTTCTTTCTTAACAGTTGCTTTATTAGCTTGTAGTCGGTCAACCATTTGTATAGTTGCAAGACAGAGTACGTCGCTAGCTCGCAGCCACTTCTGCCTTTACTCAGGTTCTCTAACTTGCTCGGTTACTGGGTGATCTCCTTGGCAAAGACATTGAAGCAGTGAAGTTCAGGGTGGATAGCAAGTTTGTCTTGGCCTTGGCAAAGAACTCCGCCTGCCATGGGCGAAGCAAACACCACTTCATCAGGAGTTGCTTGGACAAGAGGAGTGTCAAGTACCACTTCATCAGAAGTTTTCGGTTACACTTAGGCGTTGATTTCCAGACCAAGCCTCTTGCGTGGTCAAGTTCCAAAAGCTTTGCGCCATAATTAGGATGGCTCAAATCCCTCAGAGGACACCACACAAGACTTAGGGATGAATGAAAGCATATGTTGTGTGCCTATTTATCTTTGGATGTTATTTTAGGAGTAGTTGGTACATATGTTAGCACCTTATCTTTTTATATTGCTTTACCATCTATTTAGCATTTACTTTGAACACTACACATACCCCTTACCACCATGCTACACCTGTAACCATATGGTGGAATGGCCGACCGGCAGGCTGGCCAGCGTCTTGCGTCCACGTGTCCACAGTGATAAATTGGGAAATTTGAGTGTGACCACAAACTATCTAGTTCCAGTTTACTGAGCACTGGTACCCCCACGCCCACGAGTACATCAAATTTCCTTAAATAGACGGAAGAAAATGTGTAAATACAAGCAAAAACAGAGGACAAGATACGTGATAAATCTCACACATATAGATGCCGTCCGTCATCTTGTGCACGCGTGAACCATGTACTGCGTGACGGCTGACCTGATTGAAGCACGCCGCTGCCGCCGGAGACCGTCGGCGTCGCAGTTGACGGACGAGATCAGTGGGACGCGGCGCGAGGGCGACCCTCTCGGTTTCCGCCCTTGAACACCATCGGGCAAGCGCGCTGCTCTGCTCTGCTCTGCTCTGTCCACAACGCCGCATTCTCCCCGCACCGCCGTCCTCTCCCTCTGGCGCGCCGCCGCTGTCCGTCACGGCCTCGGCGCACCGGGCTTGGCTGGTGAGAGCGCTGTGCCACGGCGGCCGTCGTCGCGGTGGGCACCCATGAAGCTGGGCTAACGAGCACATACACGGACCAAAATTCTAATGGGCTAACAGCACCGGATCATTAATATCAGAGGCCCGTTGCTCAAAAAAACGAATATCAGAGGCCCGCACTCGGATGGGCCTACAAGGAACGCGATCACTCTCAGAGAAGCGCGCGCACGCCTCTAAGCGTGACATGATAACAGTCCCGCATTAAAGCCCTGCCGAACCACTCCGCCGATGACATAACCAACCGAACCACTCACGCTACGCTAGTCGCTAACAAAATCATGTCATGTTTGTGCTTTGCTAGCGGATGCATTACCCATTCAGATAATGCTTCCCTAGGGCCTACTCAACCTAATTACTTAACAGTGCCATTGCTAAAATTCTGTATCAATGACATAAAAACAAAGTGACCTGTTCTAGCAAGGGAACACGCCAGGGCCTGTTTGGGCACCGCTCTGGCCGGCAACTGCCTGCCACGCAATGCCTCCTGGCTACTTTCTGTTTTGAAATTGAAAGCCAGCTTTAGTTTCGTTCAAACTTAAGCTTATCCAACTTGATGTTCCAAATGTTTATGCATTTCACTATAATAAACTTAGTAAAACCAGAAAATTTTGATTTAGAAAGGTGAAACAACTTACAATTTGTAACAGAAGGAATACAACATTAACATTGTAAGTATGTCGGACAAGAAAAGGCAGTAGACAGACATCCATCATCAATTCATCATCCACATCCACATAAATATAAATAAAAACATAAACACCATTTCTTCATGAAGACAGGAAAATCTGAATTGTGCATTGCTTGATCATCATCATCGAAATATCTACAGGCAATATCACACTTCCCAATACACCCATGTCCAGACTCCAATCCTGTAGAACGCAAGACGTTTACTTTTACTCCACTCGACTACTGCATCTGGACCCGAAAACTAGGCTGACAAGTTCAACATGACTGCAACACAGTACAAACGAAACAAAAAGGAAGAAATGCGCCATGTGGGTAAACTGAAACTTCTCTATGACATAGGTACCTAGTGCTCTCCCCTGGCAAAAAATAAACTACCCATCGATCTTCCATTCTTTACTCTAAAGCCACTTGAAGAGGATGCCTCCATGGGTGCAAAGAAGGGGCAAAGACAAGGGATTCGACGGCCATGAGCTTGATGAGGATGTTCAGTGAGGGGCCTGAGGTGTCCTTGAGAGGATCACCAATGGTGTCACCGATGACAGCAGCCTTGTGTGGGTCTGAACCTTTCGGGCCCAAGGTTCTTGCATGCTCAGATGCACCAGCCTGTAAATCCATGAAGAGAACCAACATTAATCCACCTGAGCAAAATATGGGGTTGCAAGAAACCTCCTCACTGACATGCTATCGCCTTCAAAGGTTTTACCTCAATGTATTTCTTTGCGTTGTCCCAGGCACCTCCAGTGTTGGATGCAGAGATGGCAATCTGAAGGGGAACAATATAGATTATGAATGAAACATGCAACATTGTAAGAGATTACAACAATCAAAGCAGTCATGGAAAGAGTTGCCAACCTGGACACCAGAAACAAGAGCACCAGCAAGAACTCCAGAGAGGGTTTCAACACCAAACAAGATCCCGACAATAAGAGGTGTGAGCATGACAAGTGCACCAGGGGGGATCATCTCCTTGATAGATGCATCAGTTGAGATCTTGACGCATGTCGCATAGTCAGGCTTGGTAGTGCCCTCCATGAGCCCAGGGATGGTGTTGAACTGCCTGCGGACTTCCTCAACCATCTTGAGTGCTGCACTGCCAACACTCTTCATTGTCATCGCTGAGAACCAGTATGGAAGCATGGCACCAACAATCAGTCCAATGAAAACTTTAGGTGACAGAACATCAACAGTCGAGATTGCAGCACGGCTGACAAAAGCACCAAAGAGGGCAAGAGACACCAAGGCAGCTGAACCTATTGCAAAACCCTACATGCACAAAATCATTGGAGTAAGCATTTAGTACTACAAATTGAACATTTTATAAAGAGAACAAATGCATTAAAGGCACTGTGGTCAATTCTGAAGAAACACAACAGTGAGATTGACATTTACCTTCCCAATGGCAGCAGTAGTGTTTCCAGCAGCATCAAGAGCATCAGTTCTCTCACGGATTCTGTGGCTCATGCCAGCCATTTCAGCAATTCCTCCAGCATTGTCACTGATAGGGCCATAGGCATCAATGGCAAGGCCAGTAGCAATTGTGCTGAGCATTCCAAGAGCAGCCACAGCAACACCGCATATGGCAGCAAGGCTGAAGCTGAGGAAAATACTAAAAAGCAATAGCAAAAATAGGGATAATGACAGATTTATATCCCAGAGCAAGGCCAAAGATGACATTAGTAGCAGCTCCAGTTCTGCAGGAGTCAGCAACATCCTGTACAGGACTGCAGAAGGAAATTCTTGTAGTCAGATGCTTGAAGCAATAATTAGAGACGCTAATTAATATGATCAAAACTGTATGCACCTGTATGCATTGCTCGTGTAATACTCCGTAACAAATCCAATAACTAGTCCTGCCCACAGACCAACTGCCACGCATAGGAATAATTGCCTACCAAATTTAGATCAAGGTGAGAACATGTATTTAAGTGAAAATGTTATTAAAATATAGGAAATCAATTGAACAAACAGAAATATTAAAATATAGGAAATCATCTGAAGAAATGGCAGTACCAGTTATACACCGCCTTCTGCACACCAAAGTTGTAGATTGTGAATGTATATGGAAGCCCTAACCAACTGACAAGTGCAATGCCAACAGTCATCACAGCAGTAGAAATTATAAGCTGCTTCTTGAGAGCCGGCTCAATTTCATCTACAGCCTTGATCTCAAAGAAATCCATTGCAAAAAGAGTGGTTATCAAGCAAGCTATGATACCCACAGAGCTAATGAGGAGTGGGTACAACATAGGGGTGAATTCATGATTGATCCCGAAAGAAGAGATTGAGGCAACGACAAGAGCAGCGCATGAAGACTCAGCATAGGAGCCAAAGAGATCTGACCCCATTCCAGCAATATCTCCGACATTGTCACCAACATTGTCCGCAATGACCTGCAAGAAGCAGAAGTCAATTTTCAATGTAGCACTAGCATGTTAGTGTAAAACTGTAGATATCCATCAAAACAACATTACCATGATCAATAATGTGTTGTTAGAGAGCTTCAACATAAAGGATTAAACTAACTCATTTTAAGATGTGACTCTTCAGAAATAGAATACTTACAGCTGGGTTTCTCGGATCATCTTCAGGGATATTCCTTTCGACTTTCCCAACAAGATCAGCACCAACATCAGCAGCTTTGGTGTATATCCCACCACCAACACGACCAAAAAGAGCCATAGAGGAACCACCAAGACCATAACCAGTGATAGCCTCATAAAGGCCCTCCCAGTCATCACCATAATAGATTCCAAACAAGTTGATTGCAATATAAAGAACAAAAAGGCCACTAGCAGCAAGCAGGAAGCCCATCACAGCACCAGAGCGGAAAGCAGTAATGAATGCCTTTCCAACACCCTTCCTAGCCTCAAGAGTTGTCCTGGCATTTGCATACGTTGCAATCTTCATTCCAAGGAAACCAGAAACAAGAGAGGTGACTGCGCCAAGCACAAAGGCAATGGTGCTGAAGATAGCATTGGCAAGGGCAGGCTTGCACGTCTTGCCCTTGCTGTAGTGGCATGGCTGACTCTTGGTACTGAAGCTCTCAACAGAACCAAGGAAGAGGAAAATCAGGACAGCGAAAATGCTCATGAATAGTCCCACATACTTGTATTCAGTGAAAAGGAAAGAAGTTGCTCCTGTTAAAAACAAAGCAAGGCTATTTAGAACCACAGGTGTGAATACAATTATAGAATAAAACCAGAGAATAACCACTGGTAAGAGAACGGCTAAAAATAACAAAATGATTACTGAAGATATCGACATAGCAGTAAAACATACAATAGGACAACCAGCAGTACCTATCATCTTTTTATTGTTGTGATGTTAACTACAACAGGACAGGACATGTCACCCAAGAAGCATGTCAACATTAATATAGCCAGAATAATACCAAAGTAAAAAAAAATAAATAAATGGACTGTGATCCTCATCTCTTCATGAGAAAGGGAAGCAAAGCAGACAGTAACAATACTAATAGGATCCGCATATCATGGGTCAAGAGCCATACAAAATCTTTATGGGTCTACTCCACTGGTTCACAAAAACTTCACACGGCTACTCTGCTGATTCCTGTAAGGAAAATGAGCATAGTATGGCTCCACAAGTGAAGCATAACCCAAGCACCATAATCCTAATCCTATTAGAAGAAACAAATTCTGACCAAATACATGGACAGGATCCAACCAATATCACTACCAACATGAGGGCAGCCAATAATGCAAGCAACCAAGAGAGGACAAACTGCTTAAAATCTGCAGGCGCCTTAAGACAGACTGTGCGCCAATAATTACCTTACATGACATGACACTGTTGAATGGACCACAAGATCTCTGGTTCATGTGCGTCCATTCTAGGATTCCTTCCAAGCTCAGCGGATGCGGTTGAAAACAAAAAGTTCGTTGTATTGTTATCCTACATCGGGCATCAAGGACCACAGGTGCAGCAAACAAAGTATCTGCTGCCTGCAGTAACTTATCCTATCCCCACAGCAGGGGTTTATACGGAAACCTCTTCAGAACAGAGCACTACCATTAGTTCTATATGAACACATCCAGCCCCACCACAAATATCTCACAACAAAAATACATCTAGTAAGGACAACCAAGAGTTTATTTACCTTAGGGCACACACAGCTAAGAACTATTATAAGATGTGTTGGGTAAAGCGGGAGCATCAGTAGTTTATTGTTGGATCTGAAACATTAGATAACCCAGGCACACAGCTAGAACAACGCAAAACGCACAGCAGAAAACAAATAGTGAGACAAACTAACCAACACGGGACACCAGCAAATCGAGAGCACAATTTTAGACTGAAACTGAATTGTAACGCCTGAAATTCTACTCGCACCGCACGCCTGGTGGATTCTGCACTGATTGCAACAAACTAATATGCCTCATAATCATATCGAGTAATAAGTAAACTTAATAGTAGATTCACGCTGCACGCAAACAAAACAATCTGCAGAATTCCCACCAAACACCGAAGCAGCAGGGGAGCTTCTCAACCATTAACAAACAGCCAGATTAAGCGCGCTCAGTCTCAGATCCACAAAATCCGAAAAACACGAACACCGGGGACGGGGCGCGGAGTTCTCACCTTCAGAGATGGCGTTCTGGATCTCCGCGCACCTAACGAAGACGTTGTGCTCGTTCAGCCCTTCCTCCTCCTCGATGAGGTATTCGCTGGCGCCGTCGCCGCCGCCGCTCTTCCCGGCGGAGTCGCCGTCCCCATCCCCGCGGCGCGGCTCGGGGAGAGCTTCACCTTGGAGACGAGCACCCACTGCAGCACCGCGAAGGCGATGCCGACCACGGCCGCGACGGGCACCACCACCTGCGTGCCCAGCTCGGGCAGGAACGCCGCCGACGACGACGCGGCCATTGCCTCACCCCCGCGGCGAGAGCGAGATCCGGGGCGCGCTTCTAGGGGTTCGCTTCGCTGCTCTCCCCACTTTGGGCGGAGAATTTCGTGCGGGGTTTCGTTCGAGCGCACGGGAGAGAGGAGAGAGGAGAGAAGCCGATGACACGGGTAGCCGCCATTTTATAGGAGAAGCGAGTCCACTGGAACTGGAACTGGACTCTCCAAGCGTTGATGATGGGGATTGGGAGAAGGGCATTTCGGTAATTTTCAGGGGCGTTCCGATTCAGATTCGTTTTTACCGTGTTTTCTGGGGAATCTCGTGCTTTTATCTCGGTATATACTGGTTTTTCAATTCGATTTTTATTATAAATAAATTATTAGTACTCCTGCTGTATATAAAAATTATTACCACTATACGTGGATGCAGATAATAAAACGTTTGAGAGCGTTGCAACATTATATAATTATGTGTGATTGTGTTAAGAAATGGTGTATTCTTATCATGAAACTGGCTATTCCGCTAATCTATAAACCGGTTGATTTTAGTTGTTTTAGTACTGTTGTGTGAGAAAGAATAAGCTAAGACAAGTTGAAAGAAGCCGAGTGAAGTCAGTATTGTACACATGTAACCTCGTATAAGATTCTCTATTTTTTGTGCTTACCTCGTATAAAATTCTGGTATATATCCGACCGATTGTTCACTCAACAAATGACATTTTCCAAATTATAAGCCTGAGCCATTTCTAATCTAGTTCACACTTGTTTTTCACTAGCCCATATGCGGCCATGCATGCCCCACTGTTGGAGTTTGTTACAACGGCTCCGGCGGGGAGAACTGTTGATCTGGATCAGAATGGCTACGGTTCACCTCATCTCTATCCATCTACCACGGCTCCCGGATAAGCTAGGATAATAAGAAGCGGATAAACATGCCAAATTATATGTTCCATTTGGGACAAAGAGCCCATGCTATATATATTTTTTTCTCCCGATTTAATTGAATCGAGGGATCCCATCCCATTTCGGTGTGTTTGATGCATTGGAAGAAGCACACCAATTTTAAAAATCCTCGCGTTTGGGTGCGGCGCATCACACGTATAATAAGATATATATGCATTTTCTGACTCTCGCCTTTGATTAACACCTTGATCCAAATTTATGTATGATCTAAAAATGCCACAAATATATATGACCCATCCTAAAACGTGCAGCACGCAAATCATTAGCAGTGGTGGTAGTAGTATATGTGTTTGAACAGTTGCTTAGACGAAACGGCGATGACTCATCACTTACTCATGTTGTTAGCTTAGTCAATGCTGTCATGCCAAACTCTACTTTGACCGAGCTCGATCATCCATCTCAACTACCAGTACGTCTACGTCCATATTTTCCTCAAATAAAAATGAAAGCTATACCTATATATCATCACCATGTTTTTCAAGGAAAATAAATTAAACTACCAACACACAGGATTTACGAGCTGTCATGGAGCGTAGAATTTCTTCGTTTGATACGTATACAGTACGTACAATTTTTTATTTTTTTTATTTTTGAAAATGATGTACGTACAAGTTTGATTAGAAAAAAAAATCACTAAAGACAATGTGAATAATTAAGAAACCCCGTACGCTGCGCTCCTATAAATTTGGCTGTGTTACAATAAAAGGGCATGTGACTCATCGACTCGATTTATCAAATTTGGCCTGAGTAATATAGTGGCTGTTTTCTCTGTGAAAGATCTCCAACCACGGATCCTAAATTAGCTTATCTCTGCATTTAGGAGCCAGCCTAAAAAAATTTGAGGGCTAAAATTAGAGCACAACCCAACGGACCGCTTAAATCTTGGCCTGCAAATCAGCTGATCCAAGCGAAACAAATCAGCGGGATCCGTTGTGCCGCTCACCTCCCCGCCGCCGCTGCCGGCTTCGCGGCGGTCGCGCACGCAAGGAAAGCGAACAAGAGCACGAGCTGATGCCTCGACGACGAAGCCATGGCTCGCTGCTGCAGCAGGTGCCGTACCTGCTATGTCGCATCTCGCCGAGTCCGCCGAAATCGCGCCGACGATGCCGCGGCGCAGCCGCGCAAGGTGGGGGCGCGCCCCAGGCTGTCAGCGACAAGAGGGAGCAGAGCTGGAAGCCGTGGTGCTTGTCCCAGCCGGCGAAGAGGAAGAACACCCCGACGTTGCAGAGTCCACCGCCGATGCCGCGTCTTCTTCCGGCGGAGCCCGGGGCGCTGTCGGCCGCGGGGAGGTACGGCGGCCGCGTAGCCCTGTCGCAGGAGAGGCGTCGCCATCTCCGCGGGAGCAGGTGCGCCAGGGACGGGAAGTGGGGAGCGCGTCGCGGGCGCCCTTCATGGCGAGCGCCGCCACGTCGTGCGCGCGCCGCCATCTCCGCGGGCGTCGCCATCTCTGCGAGCGCCGCTATCTCCGCGGGCGCCGCCACGTCGTGCACGCGCCGGCGAGCGCCGCCACGTCGTGCGCGATCGCCACCCTTGAAGGTGCCCAGCCAGATGCGGGATTTCTTGAGGGGCTCCCTGATCTCTGACACCCACTTGCCCCAGCTCCGCATGCGCACGCCGCGGTACGTCGGGTGCCGGCTGCCGTCCTTGCGGGCGAGCTTCTTTGGGGCATGGAGGACAACGACGACGAGGAGGACGAAGATGGGGACGGGGACGTCGGAGATGCGGGCTCCTGAGCATCGTCCATGTCCATGGCGCGCGGCTGCCTGCCTGCGGAGCGGCGGTGATTTCCTGCGTCAGCTTCCCCGACGGCGGCGCGCTGCCCATGGCGGCGAGGTGGGGAGGAGGAGGAGGAGGAAGCGGTGGACGTGAATCTTGAACCGGTCGGTGCTGCGGCGGCTGACGGGGAGGCGACGGCAGCGACGCGGGGAGGCGACGGCGACGGAGCTGCGGGTGGGAGATGCGCCGGCGGCGGGGCGGCGCGTGCGGGTAGCGCGTGCGTGCGAGAGGGAAGGGGAAAAGTGGAGTGGGGCACACTGAATAGGGGGTTTCTACATCTAGGGACTTGAGATTATAATTTGCGCATTTTAAAAATAAGAAATTAAAATTAGCGCTCCATCGGAAGTTCATTTTTTCCCCAACCTCCTGTAATTTAGGTTAGGGGCTGAGTAGGGCCCATTGAAGTTGCTCTTAGTATCGAATAGAAATAGTCCGAAATATTAAGCCCAAACCTACTAGTCCGGCCGCCGCTAACCGGGCGACCGCGTCCAATCGGCGGCGGAGTGGAGATGCCGTTGTTCACGGCTTCCTCTCGAAGCAAAGATTTTTTCGGGCGATCCGCCGGGCTTCCTCCGCATGGGGCTCACATTCATGCCGTGACGCCTTCGGCTAAGGAAAAGAAATGAAGAGGAAAAACCACCGCCGCACATCATCTTCGACTGGGCGGTAATCAAAAGCGACCTTCGATCCCGAGATCTTCCATCAAACTAAGACGGCTACTTCTTCGGCATTGCTACGACTACTCCGCCTTCACCGGGGTTCGTGATTTGAGTATCCATTTCCTCCCAAAACGATTTCAAAAGCATCCATTAGTTGCCGAACGATATTTTCTAGTCGCCTCCTCCCACCCTCTCTCAACCGACGATCAAGCGCGGCCAATCCATCCGGGTGCGGTGTCTATGACACCCATGCGTATACCCTCCACCGGCAAAACATCGAAAGCGGTGCATCGAAGTCGACGCCGCCGCCTTTCTTTCCTCGCCTTAGGATCATGATGTACCTCATGTCTTCCTTAAAAAGACCCCTATGTAATTGGGCTGCTTTAATCTATAATATATGAAGTTTGTCAAAAAAAAAAAAAAAAAAATTATTCTGCTTGACCGTAGGAAGAAGTGACGTGGCAGACTGGAAGTAAAATGGCCATCCATTTCATCGTGCGGCAGCCTGTGGTGAGCCGGTGACGACTCCGAGCCGTAGCGGGTTACCCACCGTATATAGGCTACGGCTACACAATCGGAGGGCACCGCGTCGGACGTGGCCGTGCGGGCGAGCGCGGGCGAGCGCGGGTGCGCCGGGAGCTCCGTGCGCGTGCGCTCGACACCCTCGACCTCGAGTGGTTGGGAAATGGGAACCGCCGGTGCGGCCGTCCCGCCGGCGTGGCGCTGACGTGGAGCATATGCATATCCAAGGGGTGAAGGCAGCTTTGGCCCTGGCTTTGCTACTCGATCGAGCTCCACACCAGTTTCGTTGCGTGTATAGGATCGGAAAGCACAGACAATAATTAAAAGCCGAAAGCATCGCGAGACTGCCCAAGGTTAAGTTTCACCGGTGCCAAAGAGTAAAATCCACCGTAGGTCCGTCCTTAATTTGTCATGAGGTGCATCTGCGGTTCATGTATTTTAAAAACTAGGTAAAAGCGGTCCCTTAAACTTGTCACGGCGGTCTCATCCGCGCCCAAAACCGGGTTTGTTAGACGGTTTTCTGCTACAGTAAGTGGTTTTTGTCTTTTTCTTTTTCAATTTAGATTGAATCTTTAAAAAATCATAGTAAATTATAGAAAAATCATAAAATGAAAAATATAATTCTTTTTTAGACTTCACGTGAGTAGATCTACAAGTGAACATATAATATAGTATACTTTAGTACAAAATTTTTGTTGTAGCTTTAGATCTATGCTTTTCTCAGAATTAATTGAAATAATTCGTAGTGCATTTCTAAATATTTATTTGGACTAAAGCATATCATATTATATACTCACTGCGTAGGCATGCGCATGTGAGTCGAACAAAATTAGATTTCTATTTTATAATTTTTTTATTTACTATGGTTTTTTAAAGATTCACCCAAATATATAACAAAGAAAAAAAAATAAAAGCTTCAGAGCAAAAAATTTTGTACTAAACTATACCATATTATATATTCACTTGTAGATCTACTCATGTAAAATTTTTGTACTAAAAGTATACTATATTATATGTTCACTTGTAATTCTACTCACGTGAAGTCCAAAAGAATTAGATTTTTCATTTTATGTTTTTTCTATAATTTACTATGATTTTTGAAAGATTCAATCTAAATTGAAAAAAAAAAAAAACAAAAACCACTTACTGTAGCAAAACCGCCTACCAAACCCGGTTTTGGGACCTGATGAGACCTCGTGACAAGATCGGACTTGTTTACCTAGTTTTCTAAGACATGGGCCTGGGGATGAGACCTCATGACAAGTTCAAGGACCTAGGATTTTACTCGGTGCTAAATGAGGAGCAAAAAGAACGAGGCATCGGATCATGCTATTGTAGAGTGCGATGCCAAGTTAAAAAAAAAATGAAGCACCGTAGTATATAGGTTCATCGATGCTTGGTATTCCTTCACTTGGCTTTGCCCAACAATCCCTCGTTGGGTAACTGGTGCTGACTGTTGGCTCCCACAGCATGGCTGTCGATGGACCACACAAACGAAGCACCGGTGCCGACGTCGCGACGATGTGGGTATAGTGGTATACATGAATCCTGGCACGGTACCCCCAATCCGAGGCGAGCCGGCATGGCGAATTCCATATGGCACTACACTCATATCGTTCGCTTTAACAAAAGAAAGTTGATACTGCACACTTGGATATAAGATAACACGTAATGCAGAACGGGCAAGTGCTCGGTTTCGAAAAAAAAAAAAGATTCCACTTAATAATTGTACTAGTATATGACAGATTTGTTCTATGATTCCATTTCCAAGCATTCACCAAATTCTATTTGGAAATATATGTCTCGCTGCACATGTAGATTGGCCATAACTAATAAGATCCTATTAGCACTGCTTTAAACAGCTCTGATTTCTTAATTAGCTTGTCCCTTCATGTTGTATGGCCACAAGAGAGTGGACTTCAAGATGGACACGGAGATCTTACCTTATAGGAGAGAGAATCAGGACCACCACAAGAGAGAGGAGAAGATGAGAAAAAAAAATCATGAGTTTTTTTGTTACAAAAATCATGTCAGCAAAATAATACAGTAAATACTACTGTTACACAATGCATTTGCCTATGTTCAGTAAAGAGCTAGCAACAGCATCACACACGGGTTCACAGTATTGCTTAAAAAACTTTTAGACGGATTAATCAGGAATCAGCGGTTTCTCAAGGGGAAGTAGTGAGAGGAGAGATGGGAGGATGCAATCACATGGTGAGAGTTAACTATTTTGCAAAAGGATGCTGCTGGTTGGTTGGTTTGGAGGAATTGAAACATCAGTTGCATCACCGGAATAACAACATGTCCTAACAATTGCATTGGTAGATCTAGGTATAAGATTTGTATAACTAACACATGTTTTGTGTCATGCCAAAACAGTATCTGCTGCAACAACAGTGGATCTACCTTCTACCATGCTATGATATAATTCATTCATGCTCCAAAGCCGACAACTTAATTTCCTAATATATCTATCGCAATTAATGTAAGCAACCGTTATTCCCAATATACAACGATTTCCAAGACAAAACTAAACAAAAAAAAAAAAAGTTCTGTTTTTTTAAGTTACACAATACAACATTGATGTCTACAACACGCACACACTTACCTCTATAAGCATATGTATGCAAACCCCGCCCTATGAGCACTTTTGAAGGACCGAGCCAAGAAATCTTGAATTTCAAGAAATCAACACGCACGCCTCGCTATCAATGGACCATGCCTAGCATGAGATAATCGTTTATTAATGGCGTAATAGGCAAAATCGCCCCTGCTCACAAGCTCAATTTGGTCCCTTTCGACTATGAAAAAACGCCCAATTTAGTCCTACTATATGTTGGTCGGCTCAATTTAGTCCCTAAGCTATGGAAACGTCTAATTCAATCCTGAACTATCCTAATCGGCCCACATTAAGCCGGCATCACCAATGACAATGAGGAGAAGAAAGGGACTGGGCGGGTTACTTTAGCATTTCCATATTTTTTCCTCTATTTTTCGAAATTACTTTAAAAAACATATAACAACATGAAAATCTCAAAAAATAAAAGTTACTCGACGTTCCAAGATCTCCATCTTTGCTTTTGAAACCGCCTTTAAATTTCAAATATTTTTCAAAAATAGGGTTTTGAAATTTAAATTTGAAATTAGGGTTTATAAAATAATTAATTCACAAGTTGGGTATTTAATTAGCGACTAATTATTAACCAATCACCACAATAAAAAGTACCATTTCATTTGTGAATTAATTATTTTATAAACCCTAATTTCAAACTTAAATTTCAAAACCCTATTTTTGAAAAAGATGGTTCCAAAAAGCAAAGTCGGAGATCTTGAAAAGTTGAGTAGCTTTTATTTTTGGAGATTTTTGTGTTGTTATATGATTTTGAAAAGTAATTTCAAAAAATGGAGGAAAGTATAGAATTGCTATAGTCACCCACCCTGTCCCTTTCTTCTCCTCGCTGTCACGGATGCCGCCGAAACGAATGTGGGCGATTAGGATAGTTCAGTGGACCGAATTGGATATTTCGATAGTATGGGACCAAATTGAGCCGACAACATAGTTTAGGGACTAATTTGGATGTTTTTCATAGTTGAGGGACCAAATTGAGCCCCCCAGATAGTTTAGGGACGATTTTACCTATTATGCCTTTATTAATAAATAAATATATATTTTTGTGATGTGGATCCTTAAAATGAGTACATTGTCATGGCAGTTGGCAATGAGTTGTAAACTTGTAAGTTGCAGCTTCACGGATCTGATCCAATGCGACTGGATGTTGCCTTCAAAACAAACAGTAGAGATCTAATAGATAGAAACTTTTTGGGAGATCCAAACAGAAGCTGTAGTAGTGCAACTGTGCAATGCAAAAAGGTTTGCAGACTAGTTGCCGCTTCTTGACATAGACTAGTTGGGGTCAAGGAATGGGATCAAGAAGATCCTATACTAACATGTGACTATATATGTGAGCATATGCTTGTGAGATGCCATTAGCGCAAATCAGTGATGGAGGAGCACCCAGCAGTTCACATCTATGCACGGTGTACAAATAGATGATCTGTCCCTGACACCTAGACATGGGGCGTTTTTGTGAAATTTTGCCCTTTTTCAAAGAAATTTCAAATCATCCCGTTTTGAAAATATTTGCATCGGTTATCCCTTTTTGTCGCGCCCGCCGGGCCGAGATTTTTTACTATATTGGCGCCACATGCATTGGCGTGACAAGGTACGGCACATTCCACGGCGTCTCCGACGTGGAAAAGCTTGTCGCGCCAATGCATGTGGCGCGAGCCAATCTCGTCGCGCCACGGGATTGGCGCGGCGAGGCTGAAATCTACAAAATTCATAACTCTCTCATATGACGTCGGATGAAGACGATTTTTATATGAAAATTGTAGCTCTCGACGAGATCTACAACTTTCTAGTTTTGAGTTTTTCATTTGACAAAGTTAAGGTGCTAAAAAAAATATATAATAGTTTAACTCATAAAAAAAATAGTATATAATAGTTAAACTAGAAAGTATTTTTTTTTGAGCACCTTAACTTTGTCAAATGAAAAACTCAAAACTAGAACGTTGTAGATCTCGCCGAGAGCTACAATTTTCATATAAAAATCGCCTTCTTCCGACGTCGTATGAGAGAGTTATGATTTTTGCAAAATTTCAGTCTCGTCACGCCAATCCCGGTGGCGCGACGAGATTGTACCGCCGCGCCACATGCATTGGCGCGACAAGCTTTTCCACGCCGGAGACGCCGTGGAATGTGCCGCATCTTGTCACGCCAATGCATGTGGCGCGACATAGTGTAAATATCGCGTGCCCCTCAAGACGACAAAAAGGGATACCCGATGCAAATATTTTCAAAACGGGATGCATTTGAAATTTCTTTTGAAAAGGGCAAAATTTCATAAAAAAATCCTAGACATGGATGGAAGGCACAGGTGCAGGTATGTCTAGAGGCATAGGCGGCTGGTCCAGTCTTTAAATTTCTTCCCTCAATGAATTCATGTTTATTTATTTGATGGGATTTAATTATTCATCATGCTTTGTCTTGGTGTAATGGAAGGTGAGGCACTTGACAGTGATGCTACGCCTATGTGCCTCTAGATTCATGGGAGCAGCAGATTGCCACGCATCACGGTGGCAGGTGCCGGCACTTTGTTCTCTGCAAGGAACAATAAATAAAGATGAAAACTAGGTTAAATACAGCGAACAGTTTGGTCAGATTTGGAATGAGACCTACCAGCAATAATCAATGGTTAATACTAGTACATTAGGAGAATCAACACGGCATGGTAATCAACTAGTACTAGACAACTTCCATTACTCTTGGATCAGATCAGAACTGGAGGTGTCCTGGAACACAAGTTACTCTATTTCTATTCTGTATTATTCTGCCTTTTTCTCAAGAACATATTCCAGCTAAAAAAAGGGCAAAAATAGAAAGAGAAAATGCCAAATTCCTCTTCCATGGAACGCCATCGAAGACGACGGTGATCTCTATTGTGCGCTATAGCACAGACCGCCAGGCCATCACGGTCATGGACCCGGCCATCATGGGTATAGCTCCTCTGTCTCAAAACTCAGAACAAAACAAGGCCACAATTCGGAGCATTTTTCGCTCAGAAAACAGACCTAACCACCTGGGAAGAAAGTGCCAGGAGAGGAGGCAAATGATCCAAACCCCACCAAAAATGGAGCATGGTGTATATACTATATATTCTCCAGCACAGCAAAAAAAAGGGCTTTGTGATTTTGTGAACGTGGCATGTCCCTTTCAGGCTCTCAAGGCGCAATCTGGTTCAGGCATTGTCCGGCTTCCATTCCATTAGCGTCTTATCACTTTCATTCAAGCCATTGGAGGACACAAATTCTCATCGCTGTGACTAGAGAGTGACATGTCGTAGTTAGATAGATAGTTCATAGATTTGTACTCTACTAGTAGAACACATGTTCTGTGGCCATTGTAATGTCTGGTCTGGTGATCACATCGTCACATGTTGCCCCATAATCAAATTAAGCAGCATTTTTTTTTTCATGGTAAAGGTTACTCTTTAAAAAATAAAAAATCTTTCCATTAGGTCTAGGATGTCAATTCGAGTGGTTCAGGCAGTTACTTTCACCAAGGTTTCAGAATATGTTGACAGCATTGCCGACCATATATATACGTTTTGTTCTTGCCATTCTGAATCATAGTTTAAATCTATTTATTTATAACAATTTCGCTGAAAGCTCAGAAGATGCGTGAAACGATCGATCTTGTGTCAGTATGACAAGTGTCACAAGGGTTACATAGTCCACCTATTTTTCGAACTCTGCTTACTCATACAGAAAAGGGTAGACAGGAATGTATCAAACATCAATTACATCACCTAGGAGAGATCGATCTTTGAAGGATAATAGCACACGTTTTGTAAAAATATATATAATAGCGTTAGGAGAGACGTGAACGTCTGAATCACACATTTGCGTTCACTTCTGCACGGTCATTTTCAGCAGCCAGGAAACGCACAAGTCCACATAGTTGGTGACAACCCCTCTCCTCCACAGTTTAGGAGAGAGTAAATGTGCTTTAGTTCCTATCTTCTACAAGTATCTAAGGCTTTAAAAACTACTAGTACTACTTATACTTTAATAAGAGCGCATGTTTGGATGCTATGCCAGATAAAATGACCATTCTCAGAAACTGGCCTACGCCACATAAAGTGGATCGGAGTAGCAAAGGTAACAATGTTGCTTTAGGCCATATTCAAGCAAAAGCTATTTTCATGCCGGATAGACGTGTTGTCTTCCCATGCTAAAGTTGAGGCTCAAACATATCTGTTGTCTTTGTCATCAAGTACTTACCCAAGACTTTCAGGTCCATCTACTTTCTTTGCAAATCATATGACCTATCATCAACGAAAGTATGGAACCATGTCATGATGGAGCAATTCCCTACGTCCTTGAAAAACAGGAGTAACAGCACAGACCTATCCTTATGACTGTTTCTGTTAAATTCCATAACAAAGTATTTACCAGGATCCCTCAGACAGGAAGCTGACACAATTGTAACACAAGTTTGCTAACCCATAGTGACCAGAGGAATGGGTATCCCTGTGTTCAGCCTGGTGAGGTCTCTGGCGCACCACTACACAACAAGGCAGCAGCCGCAGTTCGATGAGTAAGCAAGTGTCAACGATCCAACTGATTCAAACAACACATATATTGGATAAAGTATCTCAATCTGTGGTATATGCTAATGTGCCACATGACTAATTCAGCTAGAGGTTTCAGAAGGTTCTACATCACAGACAAATTACAGCTTAAAATACAAGTAAAAACAGGGGAAAGAGTTTCCACCTTGTCCCCAGGAAATTACTCTGAGTGACGTGTCAGGCACTTTAGTACTGCTCTTAATCACATTACAGAATATATAGACCTTTGCCGTATCCTCACGTTCTACTTCTAGCCCTGTGCTCTGGAGAGCAAGCCAGAGAATGAGACAGGGTTGTTCCTCATTTGTTCTTGAGCTTGCTTCATCTCCTCAGGATCTTCCATCACAAAGTAAATTCAGTTAGGAAGGTACAGAAATGAGATCAATATCAGCATTTCAAATGCTGAAGAAAACTATGGAATTGAAGTGAACTGTACTTCCAGTATTAACGATAACTAAACATCACACAATCAATAAAAGAAAAGGGTTATCTACATAGAAATGTTTTACAAGCTATAGAGGGCACAAACAATCAATAATGACAAGTACATCATGAGGCCCACAGCTGATAGGATAGGAAAAACAGTGCTCTAAGGTTTTTCTCAAGTGAATTTGGGAGATGCCAACATTGTCAACTTACTGTATTCAAAGTTTAAGATGAAACAATCAAGGAAATTTAGAAGTATATAGGTTGCAGAAAACAATGAACATGAACTATATAAATAATGAGTTTAACAGGTATAAGATAAATAGTACAGACACAATAAGTTTTAGATAAGAAAATCATCATTAAAACATTATTTAAGGCCCATCTCATATAACTACAGAAAGGACAAATCATAACCAAGAAATCCAGAAGCACAACAGTTTAAACTAATAAAGTTGATGCCCTCCTTACTCTAGAAATTTGACAGTTAGCTATTGCACAAAGCTCAATAAATACAACTAAAATCTACCATGCAACACTGCTCTTAGAAGCTGCTGTTTGCTAACTGCAAGGTTTAGGCCTTTAGTGAGACATAAAAACTGAAAGCTTGTATCTATTTGATGTAAAAGAGGTGAAATACCTATGTTCTCCATCATCTTGGGCATCACGAAGACCATTAAGACCATAAAACCAACCATCAACCCCATGGGGCTCTTCAAAAAGTGACATTACGGAGAAAGGCTCCCTAACCTTGAAAAGGTTGAAAAACAAAACATTTAAAGAGGTTGCTTTCACAATAATTGACAAAAGCAGGAAGTGAAGAAACACAATAACAACAACAAAGCCTTTTAGCCTAAAGCAAAAAAAAGTTGGGACAGGCTGGATCAGACCCAACATGAGCGACCAATGACAACTGAGGAAACAAGTATACAAAAATTAGGTATAGCAACAGCTACCTCATAGTACTGCTCTTCTTTCAGAGGTTCCAGAACAAGCTCATTTAGAACTCTTCTGGTTTCAGTCAATGCTGCTTGAATATAACCAGGATTCCTTGCACTGATATCTACTCGAACCTATCATGCATCAGAAATATGGAGTAAATTACTTATATCCATTTCTGTTCATCTTACCAACAAAATCAAGGAATATATACTTACTGGGGAAAAAGAAGTATCCAATTGAGGAGACCTCAATCAGATGAGTTCCAGCTGGAACATTGTGGCTAAAGTATATCAGGTCAAGGAGCAACAATAAAGCAATAAATTGATCTGTTAACACTGAACTACGATTGTATACAAGGAAAGGTAATACCCAAGAGCAGACAAGAATTGATGGTATGCACATGATGAGAGATAAATTTTCTTTGCTTAGTACACTATACCCATCTCTCGACATAAATTTTACCAACAACAAACGGATGAATGTATGATAGTAAAAGCTATATCAGATTAATAGGTTAATTTGCCAGAAAAATAAAAATAAACTTGAAACTCATGGTAATGCATCTTTTGTAGGATACAATGCAAAGTAACCATCGGGCCTAGCAAATGTAACCCTCTGGCCGCCATTAAGTATCACTTTTGTGTTTGATGTCTTGGCTGGAAGACCAAAGCCCTTCACACTTTAGCCTACAGCCAAAACACAAAAAGATAACATCAGATCGACAGCATAGATAGTAGCCTTCAGCTTGAAATTTAGGTTCTAAGCATGCTTCAAGCTGCAATATAATAAAGATCTAAATGAACAAATCATACACTGAAAAATTCCATAACTATGTCCATAAGCTAAAAGTACTCTCAGGGAAACAATACAATCACCCATCCATTGTTTAATTTATAAGCATTTTTTATTACTTCCGAGTTCCGATAAACCTTGTGAAGCATTGGTCGGAATATAGTAACAATGCATCCACACATCAAGAAAACTAGTTTAGTGGTGAAGAGAGATAGAGACTAAATGAAACATCATATCAGGGAACTTCAAGTTGCAGGCAACTTTTAAAAAATCACGCTGACATGGCATAATTATATCATAAAAGCAAGATCCTATTGCAAATTCATTAGGTTACTGCAATGACATTAGCAAGAAATCAACATGTCAACTTCAGAATTTCAGCATCTGTATACTCCCTTTTTTTGGACATAACACAGCTGCTGATTCATTTTAGTTGCATTAAACAGCAGACAACAAGAACAGCACACAGGGGCAATAACACACTTGCACAATTCATTACTGTACTTAAGTTCGCAAGCTATAAATTTCGCCAAAACTTCGCAAAAATCGTTTAGCATGGAGGATCCGAAAACCCAGCCAACGAACAACATCAATTCGCATGAGTTCAACAGCCAGTGAATCCTCTAACTTCCTAGCAATCAAAACTGCTTCAATATGCAGCTTTAGACACATGAATTGTTTGGAATCCACACAAAACACAGGCACATCAAGCAACAAAAAAAAGAGCACTAAATCGAGATCTCGGAGCATCGTAACGATTGACCCCAACACTACATCAGGCGCAACTAATTTAGAACAGAGTTACACTTATATACAATCCCTAAACGCTGCAAACCTAGGCACCTAGAAAAACCTAAATACGGATATGGCCGAATTCAGTGGGAGCGGGATCACTTACCATCGATCTTGACGCGGCCGGCGATCGTGTACCCCTCTCCAGATCTAGAACCACCAACCACAAGAACGAAATCGGGGTCAGCAAAGCATCCGGCCGATCGGATCACGGAACGAGCGGAGGTGAAGGGACAGGGGCACCTACCCGGCTTGATGCGCTGCCGCGGTGCCGAGGCAGGCCGACGCGACGGCCACGAGGAGGAACAGGAGCAGGTTCCGGCTGCAGACGGAGGAAGCGGCCATCGTCGCCGTGGTCGTCGCTGCTCGTCACCGTCGCCCAAGGCCGGAAGGGGGAGTAGAGCTCGTCGCGGCCTTATTCGTTTGTGACGATGACGGTTTGGTGTTCTCGGAGTGGGCTTCGGCCTTCAGTCGAGGAGTCGGCGAGTAATGGGCTTTTTTGGGCTCAAACGCAATGGGCTCTCGTTGGGTCTAGTTTGTCTAGTCTAGTGATCTTGACGGTCAGATCCGGCCCAACGAACTGGAATCTTTCTGGTGACAGGAGCGGGCCCGCGGCGGCGCAACCAACCACACCACGAGTTACGAGGGATGTTGACAGGTGGGACCTATCTGTCAGTTAGCACGACTCATCCTGGCGTCGCGAATTAGTGGTCGGTCTCTTTGCTGTTCCGTCACGGCTTAAATTTGCTCGCGAAACTGACTGGCTGCGATTGGTGTTGCGGCAGCGCCGTCGAGCACGCGCCCGCTGGGACCGGGAGGCTCCTCCACCTGCCTGCCGCTCCAGGTCCAGGGTGCGCCTGCCGCCATTGCTCATCTCCTCCTTTGTGGAGCGGAGATCCACCCGGGCGCCAATTGGTCTCCTTTTCGTTGGCAGGTAATCAATCCTAGGACGGCCTCCGTTTCTCTATGATGAGTCTTGTTCGCTAGCAGATCCAAATCTTCTCTGTCTATGTCTCTACGTTGATTCCATCTGTTGTATATTGGCGTTCTGCGTGGTGCCCTGTTCTGTCGGTCCAAATCCATCCATTCGTCTGTTGCCTAGGTTCCTTTGCTTCTTCAGGCTCAAGATCGACACTAGTTTGCTGGCACCACACTACTTGCTGAGTTCTTGGTGCCCAATTAAGTTGGGGATGCAACGAAACTCGTGCAGAACTTATTATAAGCAAAATCAAACACTTTTTGCAACAGCTATATATATGTACAAGCCGATGTTTTAAGAAAAAAGAACAGTTAGAACTACTACTCTTGTTAGATGGCTAGTGACTACGAAATCCCAAGCGGAATGGAATCCAATTGTTCGCATAGTTCCTAGTTTGTATACACCTTTTAGGCTTTATCTCATCAAGATTAAAAAAAAAAAAAAAAAAAAAAAAAAAAGAGAGGTACTGTCGTTGAATTGAAGTGCATGTTATCAGGTGCTGGAAAGACTTGTCTGTCTTGATTTGTCCTTCCTCACCTGAACACTTGTGCTGCTCCGTATGTTCTTTCTATTGTTTGTTCTTACTATTTCTTGAATGACAACTCTACGCCCAATAAATACGCATTTTGACCATGTTCTCTTATTCGCTTTTTACAGGCTGTAGATTTACTTAAGATGGTTGTTTCTATGATTCAAGAGTCTTTCTATCCATTTCAAAGTTAGATTAAAATAGGTTCCTAGTAACCTCAAATGGTTATGATCTATATTAGTCATGAGTAGGGTCCACCAGACTAATAGCTAGAAAATCGGATGTTCTCCTTTTTCTGTGAGATTTTCTAAAAGATTCCTCCTTCCTTCGTTTCTGCATAAGACTTGCCACCTACTTTATGCTATGTAATAGATGAGTGATCATATTTTCATTTAAGGGCAGTCTGTCATGGTTTGGCAATATCACAATTATGACTTAATGAGGCAAGGTTAATTTTTCTTTAGCCATCTGCTGACACTGGTAATATCAAATTATCGATGTAATGAGATCTATATGTTCTTTTTCGAGAGAAAAAAAAATCTATATGTTCTGCTGTTCTTACGCAATTTAATAACTATAATTGCTATTCTTCTGACCAAGTCTTGTTCATAGTAGTAGTACAACGTTGCTGGTTAATTGGTAGAATATTTCGTTTGTGTGATCAGTGAAAAGTAACTCATTTTCAATCCAATGAATCTCTTAACCATTTTGCAAACTGATTTGTAATTTTAGGCTGAGTGACGTCAACTCCTGAATCAATGAGGGGTTGGGGCGTGCTTGTGTTATATCTACATGTTGTTTCATGCCTAGTTAGTGGTCTTACCTCTGGTCGGACAAGCTCTTATGTAAAGACAGAGTTCCCATCTACAGATATACCTCTAGATAGTGAATGGTTTGCAATTCCAAAGGGATACAATGCTCCACAGCAGGCAAGTAACTTTGTCACCATATTCCAGCTCATTATTAGTGCTACGATTGTATAGTCTATTTAGTGCTAACATCATGCTGGTACCAGGTTCATATCACCCAAGGTGACTACGATGGAAAGGCAGTTATAGTATCTTGGGTTACTCCAGAAGAACCTGGGCCAAGTGAAGTGTTTTATGGCAAGGAGAAGCAATATGACCAGAAAGCAGAAGGAACAACAACGAATTATACGTTTTTACAATTACAAATCTGGATACATACACCATTGCCTTGTTGATGGCCTTGAGGTAATATACTAATAGGTTTCATTTTTTTTTTCTATACTTCAATTCAAGCTTTATGTTATGTTCTTATTTAAAATGTTGCCCTGCACACTATTCACCCTGCCAAATATCATAGCTCATACACAATGCTTCTTTAATAGAGATGACTTCTCTTGATGAAACAAAATTTATTAATGCAGCTACTTTTTAGAATGCTGTATTACGCAGCTACCTCTCAATTAGTATGCACATGTTGGATTGACCGCAGAATTTCTCTTTATCAATTTCAACTGTACATATTCTAACACGATGCTGTGTAAAATTCCAAATATATGTTGTAACTTTATTGTTTGCACTTTGCAGTATAACACTAAATATTATTACAAGATTGGAAGTGGAGATTCAGCTCGAGAATTCTGGTTTGAGACGCCTCCAGCAATTGATCCAGATGCATCATACACGTTTGGCATCATAGGTTTGTCTTCCTTATTTAACTATTATTACTTTAGAATTTAGATCACTGCATATTGCCGTTCAATTGTGTTGGACCTCTATCAACCCTGCCCTAGCTAGGTTGCATGAGACAGCTGTGTGAAATGACAGCAACTATTGGTCACATATTGCTTTTGACCTTGTCTAGCTAGCTAGAAATTGGATCAAACAATACCGTGTGGACCTCTGCAATGCTGACCTTAGAAAATGTAAATGATCATGGCACACATGATTTAAGGGACACCTATCCCCACCGCCATGCAGACATTCTGCCCCCACCACCCGACACACACACCCCACGACACCGGCCAGAGAATCTCAGCACATCTGAGGGAGCAGAGCCCCAAATGGATAATATAGGTGTTGAATACAGCAAACATGTTGATTTTAATCAGCTTACACTAAATGGATAATATAGGCGTTGAGTACAGCAAACATGTGTTGATTTTTAATCAGCTTACACTATATAATGATGGAGCCTGGCTAATGGTTATATTACAATCTTACCTGGTATATTCCGAAACAACTCCTGATATGCAATCTGATCTTCCATAAAAGGCATTCTGGAAAAATAGAAAATCAGTTAGTTGTCATGGACAAAAATTAGGCAAATTATATTGCCTTAGCATTACTGATTCGGCACTTTGAGCAGATTGATCTCAACTTGATCTCAACTCTTTCTATCTCTGCTGTTCTAGGTGATCTGGGGCAAACATTTAATTCTCTCTCAACTCTTCAACATTATGAGAAAACTGAAGGTCAAACTGTTCTATTTGTTGGGGACTTGTCGTATGCTGATAGATATGCACATAATGATGGCGCTTAGTTGGGATTCTTGGGGTCGATTTGTTGAGCGCAGTACTGCATATCAGCCATGGATTTGGAATACTGGAAACCATGAAATAGAGTACAGGCCTGATCTGGTAATTTATGTTCACATCTTTGCTAATAGAATCCAGCACCTTTCATTTCAACATAACTACCTAAACCTGCTTCTAAAAAGGAGAAAAACCATGCTTGTCTTTTTCTTTTTAGTAACTTCAAAAAAAAAAATTTATTCGACATTTGCAGGGAGAAACTTCTACATTCAAGCCATATCTTCATAGATATTTGACTCCATATTTGGCATCAAAGAGCAGTTCTCCTATGTGGTATGCTGTCAGGCGTGCATCTGCTCATATCATCGTGTTGTCTAGCTACTCTCCATTTGGTAACATTTTCTTCAACCTTTTCTTTTGTTTTTCCATACATATGGAGTTCTCTGGCTGCAAGAAGTTTAAAGTCATTTGTGTCTTACTCCCTGTTACTTTTATTTATATATCTAAGGTTCCTTTGGTTTTGGTGAAAACTGAAAAAATAAAGTTTAAATGCAGTTAATTGACTAACAGTTGTAACCTGTAATATTGGGTGGGAAATAGGTGTTGATGCTTCCCTAATTGAAACAAACAGGAGGGGCGAACCCCTACTGAATAAATATATATATTTAGAAAAAAAAAAGGTTAAACAAGTGAACAAACAAACAAGGAAAAGGAAGCTAGGTTTGTACAAAAAGAATCGACTTAGTCACTTATAAGGAAAAAAATAACTCCTCTACGCATGATGCAAAAACATTGTGAATTCATGAATGAACTTGGATTTGCAAGCCTGCACAGAAGGTAGATTTGACTGAAATGTAGTCATTTCTCACTAGAGAAATAATGCTTCCCTAATGAGTACATGCTCACAGTAATCCCTTTAAATTGGCATCATGTATATTACTAGATTTCAGAAACATGCTTGATTTAGTAGCTGGATTGCTCCTTAGTAGCTGATTTGTTAGTTTTTTTTGTGGCATATTCCCATTCAAGCTTGTGACCTAACTTCTAAACTTCTGATGGTTATTAGTAAAATATACTCCTCAATGGTTGTGGCTGAAGAATGAATTCAAGCGCGTGGACAGGGGAAAAGACTCCTTGGCTTATTGTTCTCATGCATTCTCCCATGTACAACAGCAATGAGGCACATTATATGGAGGGTGAGAGTATGAGGGCTGCTTTTGAGAAATGGTTTGTGAAGTACAAGGTCGACTTGGTATTTGCGGGGCATGTTCATGCTTATGAGAGATCAGTAAGTTCTTCCCTTCAGCAAAGTTTCCTTCAATTTGATTTTTTTTTTCACATTGTAGAAATTCTGAGTTTAGTCTGGACTGTGAATTTTGCTCCTTGGGAGTCAGATATCTGAATGTTGATTTCTCATTGATACCCTACACTTGCAGTACCGCATTTCTAATGTCAACTACAACATAACATCGGGAAATCGATATCCAGTGCCAAACAAATCTGCTCCCGTTTACATAACAGTTGGTGATGGAGGCAACCAGGAAGGACTTGCTTCAAGGTGAGAGGAACCGATAGCTGGCAAACATTTTATTGATCCTATTATGTCTACTGAACTCATAAACTCATCTGACCTACTAGACAGAAAATTGTGGTTGAGGTCATGGTTTCAACTTTCAAGTTCCATCTCACCTTAGCATCAGAGATAGATAGTTTCTCATTCACATTGCTTTCATTTTTTTTCCAAAATCTTATGAGCATTGCCTGTCGGGGTAACCCACCATTTTGCAGGTTTTATGACCCCCAGCCAGACTACTCAGCGTTCAGGGAGGCCAGCTATGGTCATTCACTTTTACAACTGAAAAACAGGACTCATGCTGTCTATCAGTGGAATAGAAATGATGATGGGAATCCTGTTGCAGCAGACACCGTGGTGTTTCATAACCAATATTGGTGAGTGTCCTATTCACGGTTTTTATCTAGGGCATGCATTGTTTCCAAGTGTATTGTGCGGCTGTTGCTTCCGTGATGAGCTTAATTCCTGCCAGTTTGACTATAACCTTTCGTAGTCTGCAATTGTGTTTCTTCTTAACTGTTGTTGCCATCCATCTGATCTGACCGAAATGGCAACTGTTTGGTGCACAGGACAAGCAGCACACGTCGCAGGAGGCTGAAGAAGAACCATTTCCACCTTGAGAACATTGAGGATCTGATTTCCCTATTCTAGGAAGCCGGGTTCGCAGGATGTGTTACACAGCATGAACTCTGTGGAAGGTGGAACAATCACATAATAGTACTATTGCTAGTGCCCGCCTCTCTTGGAAGCAGCAGAGCCAGTTATGAGACTGGCAATGGCAAGTCCAGCTACCTGATTTCACGCCAAAGGAGCCACGGTGGCCTCTGTGGATCCGAAATTCTGAATGCTGTACTTGTATGAAAATAGTGGAAATAATACGGTTGAACTTGAACCCGTACAGATGTAACATATTACAGTTACATACATATACATACAATAAACATTATACAATAAACATTAGTTTCCACCATTATCCGGGAACCATTTTCGTATGTCTGCGTTGTACTTGTACCCGGTGGAAATTTGTTATTTTTGGATTAATAATCCCTTCTGATCTCATTGCCGAGTTGAGTTATGAGCTAATGTGGACACATGCTGGTGATATCAATTCTCCCCTTGAGAAACGGACAAGTGTCCAGTAGGTCGGCTAGACCATTCTTTGAATTGAGACCTGGCCCAATCCCATGAAGCCAGCCTATCCCGGAACCGGTAGCGTGATGATTTGAATTACATGGATCCTGCTATCTGACCTGTACCTTTCTTTGCACGTACTAGTTAACGTCTTAACATAAATGTCGAGCTAAGAAAATCTTTCGCCCGTCACCTGAAAAGTTCTCCACCATTTCGTTGAATCGTCCACGTCAGTGTCACATCACAATCTACTTATTCTTGCTTTTGCTTTTTCATGATTCATAATTTTCAGTGAATAATTAAACGAGTAATAGCAATACAAAAACCTTCATATAACAGAAATAAATTTTAAAAAAAAAAAACAGACATGTCTCTTCAACTCATACTGGCGATTGAAAAAACTGAGCCGTCCAGGTAATTTTCAAACCATAGCCATCTCAAACTAATCCCACTTGCCTCTGGAGTAATTCCCTGTCGAAACATGCAATAGCTTTCAACTTTTCTTCTAAAAAGGGTTTTTCCTCCATCCCAAATTATGATACATTTGATTTTCGTTTTACACCAAGTTTGATCACCTATCTTATTCAAAACTTTTGTGCAAAATATCACTTCTTTGGTCGTGCTTTTGTTTTATTAATAGAAGTTCTTCAAGAGTGACTTAAATTTGACAATGTTTGCATTTTTTTTTTTTTAAGACGAGTAGTTAAACATAGGGTTAAAAAGTCAAACATCTTCCAATTTAGGATGGGGAAGTAATATAGAGGCCAAACCCCTACACTTACACACAACTTGAGCTTATTTAATTTCTTCTTGTCCCACAACCAAGTAACTCGGTCCTTTTTTAAAAAAAAAAAAAAAAAAAAAAGTGCTCCACAACATGTAACAAAAAAATCAAACAGACAAGTAGGTTAGATAGAACCATGAAACTCCCACTAGAAGCCGTCACAAGAAGAGTCATGAAAGTCCAGCTGCTCCAGACAGAATCCAAGTGCCATTGCCACAGCCCACAGGCATAAACCAACTACGCCAACCAAATCAGAGCCGTACAAGATCATCATCCACACCACCCCGCTAATACTCCTCCTTGAGGATAAGCTCACGCATTAATTTAACCCCACAGGTGCCAGATCGAGCTCGCGTACCACCCGCATCCGATCCGCCACATGGGTCCGTCGTTGCATGCGTCAGGTCAGAGCTGTAGGACACTAGACTCCGGCGGTGTCGGCGAGAGAGCTTCGATCACGGTGACTCGGATCCGATGGCCGGTTCACGTACCTGATGGAAGAGGAAACCTGGGTGACCTCTCGCGCAGAGAATCGCGTCACCGGCGAGGCGGACTGACAGCGCCGCCGCTTGGCGCACGCTAAGGCCGGGACACGCCAGGAGGATGGAGACCCGCCGCCGCCGCGTCAGCGAGCGGGCCCCGGCTTGCGTTGTGAGCATCGTAGAATAGCAAGTGGGGGGCAATATCTATCTCTATTTATTTTTATTTTTTTATCTATAACGGGCATGGGCCCATGGCGACGAGAGGGCACGCACGGCGACCGGTATGGTGTATGGATGGGCTCGATGTGTTTGGTTGCTTTCGATGCTGAACGGTACTATCCCAGTAAAAACATTGGTCTACGGATGCCTTTTTTTCAAAAATTTAAAAAATCTTGTCCCGATGCAATAATCCTGCGAAGACATTTGGTTTTGCTCTCATATGGGGTGGATAGAGAAACTCTTTGATAGAGGGTGACATGTGGACCTCAGCCTCGGCACATTTTTACCGAAAACCGAACCGAACCGAAACCGAGCCGAAATGTCGGTTTTTCAGTTTTTTGGTTCGGCTTCGGTTTTCAGCTTTGTGCAGTTCGGTGTTCGGTGTTCGCCGGTTTTCGAGTCCTACAAACCGAATAAAACCGTAAAACCGGCGTAGCCACCGCAGCCGCCATCCAATCTTTCACTACAGCCCAACAAGGCCCACCACCGCACTTGCATATCGCTCCCGTGACCTTTCCGTTTCCGTCTCGAGCGCACGCCCTCTCCTCTCCGTCTCGTGCGCACCGCTTCTCCCTCTCGGCCTCGCACTCGCCCGTCCGCGACTCCCTCTTCTCCCTCCGTCACGGCGCAACCGAGGCGCGACTAGGAGTGCAGGAAGCGGCGGCGCGACCCCACACCACGCTCCCTACCCGGCCACCCCAGACCCAAATTTCAAAAATCTAACCCTAGCTTGTGGCCGTGGTCGCGGCCATGACGGCGTGAGCGAGCAAGGCGGCGGCGCAATCAGAGCATGGCGGCGGCAGGAGCAATGGGCGGACGAGCATGGCGGCGACGCGGCAGGGCACGGCGCGGGGAGCGGGTAAATTTACGGGTTTCTTGGCATACATAGGGTCGCCGGTTTTTCGGTTTAAACCAAAAACCGAAGTAGAAAACCGACACCGAACCCATCGGTTCTCCATTCTACTGACAACCGATCGGTTCCTCAATCCCGAAAACCGAATTTTTAAAACCGAACCAAACCGAACCGAATTTTTGGTTTTAACCGAATGCCCAGTGGTGTGGACCAGTACAAGATGCACTACATTCACCCATCCAAGATAGTCAGTGAATCTTGTTTTATAAAGATGTTCGTGCAAGCTACATCCACGTATAGCAGATAAACCAATCACCAATCAGACTTTCTCGTATTATATAGCCCATGTAGATAGGATAAAGTGGATGCATCCAATGTAAGTATCCAACCAAACCCACCCTTAGTTGATTGTGCTCTAAGTTTCCCTAACTAAGCGCACTCTTAGTTTATTGTGCTCTAGGTTTCCTTAACTCCATGTGATGGCTAGCTTTCCGATTACTAAGTTGCATTTTCAAAATACCAAAGAATTATATATTAAAATATATAAATATTTATGTTAAATAATTAGTATCATCGGAAAGATTTAAAGTCTAGTTTTTAATAAATTTATCTAAAAATTTAAATGTTACACAAAATTTTCTACAAACCTTTCATATTTTTTTTTAATGAGGGAGGGAGTAGGCTAGTACCGTAGTATAAACGTCACATAACTCACATGGCATATTGTATTGTTTCTTGTGGTTGACCAATCGCTACGCGAAGGGGAATTGGCGATCATCATTCATTGGTAGTACAACGAGCAGTCTGCCAGTCAGACTCGTCCTTCCAAATCTCCTGTTAGGCCTGTCCGTGGCATGTGGGCCTTATTTAGATGGCAAATATTTGGAACCGGATGTCACATCGTACTAATCAGCGACGTTTTTGTTTGTTAGTGGTAAATATCATCCTACCATGGAGTAATTAGGCTCAAAAGAATCGCCTCCATGATATACATCTAAACTGTGTAATTAGTTTTTTTTACTATTTAATACTTCAAACATACGTGTTTTTGGTGTATTTAATGTGATGTGATGGAGAGAAAGTGGGAAAAAAAAGTTAGAATTTCTAGCAATCTAAACAAGGCCGTGGTCTCTGACCTGCACGGGTCAAATTCAGTTGCCTTGGCAAGCGGGAAAGGTAAAAGATGCTGCTGCCTGCCGCCGCGGTCACACCTGCCTGGACCGACCCGGAAAGTCTCCGAATCCAGCGTCAGATGACTCGGATTCAAATTGAATTTATTTCCCTTTTCGGAATAAATATACCAGGTCGTGTTTATTTTTGCCGGCGAAATTAATCGGTCTCGCCAAAGACTGCCTTTTTCTTTCCTACAGAGCAGGGCATAGACTTTCTAGCCAAAAAATAATAAATGAACGAACGTTTATATAATTTCAAAAAAAAAAAAAAAAATGAACGAACGGTTATCTGGTATATACGTAGTGCTACGTACGTACCGGCACTAGACTAACCCAACTGGCACAGAAGCAATACGTAACACAAGAATCTCTGCACCTGAACAAGGTCAACCAGAATTCATATATCACATGAACGCATGCATTATTGTGTGTGGAGTGGACGCCAAGTCGCCAACAGCTGGGGCTCGTCGACTTTCCAATCAAGGAACAAAAGCTACTATCACCAGACGAATCTCTTGCCAACAATATAATTCTTTTCCGCCGCCGCGCGCGCGTTAGATTTTCTTGCGAATTCGAGTGAATGAAGAACTACTTTTTTTTTTTTGTCCATTGAGAAACAACCGATCGAATTACCAGCCAGATCGATGTGTTTGTCGTCTATCTCAACATTACCATCAGGGATAACGTCATAAACTCCAACCATATCAGCTTACGAGCTATGTATGACATGTGAGAGAGAGCATACCATACCACACCATTTTCTTGATTTCGACGTTACAGTTTCAACTTTTAAATATCCTATTTCCAAGTTGCTAGAAATTGCCAACACGGCACAATGACAAAAAAAAAAAAGAGTAGCGCTCCAACTGGGATACGTTACGATCAGGATACCACCGTCGGATCCAGATCCAACGGTCAGGACCGCGCACGAATCCGCGGCGCACCGGCTGGCAGGCAGGGCAATAACCACAAGCCATTTCCAATTCCATGTCGCATTTCCTTTCCATTTCTGTAGCCCTCTCTCTCTCTCTTTTCCCGTCGCCGCCCGCCCTCGCCCTCGCCCTCGCCACCACCACCACTTCCCTCCCCCACCCGCCCGCATCGATTTCGCCGGCGGCGATGTACGGCAACGACAACTGGATCAACAGCTACCTCGACGCTATCCTCGATGCAGGCAAAGGGCGCGGCGGCCGCGGGCGCGGGCGCCGGCTCCTCCCGCCGCCGCCAGGGGTCGAGGTGGAGGAGGAGGAGGAGGAGGCGGGGACCGGCCCTCGCTGCTCCTCCGCGAGCGCGGACACTTCTCCCCGCGCGATACTTCGTCGAAGAGGTCATCACCGGCTACGACGAGACCGACCTCTACAAGACCTGGCTCCGGGTACGTATGTGCGCGCTGCGCTCGCTCCCTCGCGCGGCGGCTCCGCTCCTCCCCGGAGGGCAGGCGGGCTCGCGCTCCGAATCCCGTTGATCGCTTACGTTACTTCCTCGCTGGTGATCCGCGGGATGTGTTGATCGATCTGTGTCTGTGTGTGTGTGTGTGTGTGTGTGTGTGCGGCCGCGCGCGTGTGCACGTGGTGGTGGTGGTGGGTGCGTGCGCGCAGGCGAACGCGATGCGGAGTCCGCAGGAGAAGAACACGCGGCTGGAGAACATGACATGGAGGATCTGGAACCTCGCCAGGAAGAAGAAGGAGGTGCGCCTTTTTTGCTCTTGGTTCGTTTCTCTGCTTCTCTCCCTTCGTCGTGCTTCTTCTTCTTCTTATGTTCCTCGTCACAGCTCTGTGCCCATATCGGTTTTGATTATTCAATCCGCAACTTGGGCGTTGGGCTCTGGAAACGTGGGTTGGATTAACGGTTACCTGGAACTAGGATTGATCTTGGCATAAAGACTATAAAGTGCATTTTACAGAGCATCAGGATCTGTTCGATAAAGTCTTTCAGTGGCGTTCATCGAGCTATTGTCCTTGTCGATAAGCTTTGCAAAGGCATTGAACGGAAGTTCCACATTGATTTGGACCAGATAGCACGCCTAGGATGTTTCTGCCTTATCTGATCGCTACTTTATGTTGGGATAAGATATTGGAAGAAAATGCCATGCTTTTCAAGCTCCATAGGTGTGATTGGGACATTGGGTATGTAAGTTAGCTATTATTATCTCCTGGCCTCCACTTTGTCACCTTGGCCCAGTGGTTACTTTTTTAATTCATCAAAAACTGCTTGATGAAGTGCTAGAATGTGAAAGAAAATTCAGCTTTCACTACAGATGTATGTAAATACGGTAATGATCAGTATGTGTTGATGGGTCGCACTGTCCTCGGAATCGGACACACTACACCGCAAAGCACAAAGCATCCATTCATATTAGCCTATGTTTGTTTTCAGCAGCAACTAATTGAGCACGCAAAGCAAGAATAGTGAAAAATAGCCAGAGGCATCAGGTTATCTACCAAGGTTCATGGACCAAATATTCGCAAAAAAAGGTTCATGGACCAAAGCGTGTTTTACTGGTAACAGTGTCACCAAAATATGGCACTAAATATGCTATTCCTTTGAAAAATCTGTAATAACTACTCATGTCAGTTAATAATGTATTCTTTTTTTTACGTAATTCTCCATTGTATGCTGGAAAAGGGCATTTTTTTTCTAATAGATAACTATGAAGTGTGCTGGACATCATGTTTGGTAGGAGTGCCAGGTTCACTTAGGTTGTTTCTGTGCGTTGCAACCTCAAAAACTAAGAAGTATTATCTATCAAGAAATTATTTATCTGTTTTACACACAAAATTCTAATATTCCATTTTCTCTGATCAATTCAAACAATTTTTACTTCTGCATTTAATTCTGCTCCTTCAGTCCATTCACCATTTAATGCAGACTGAGCGACTGAGATGTACCCCATGTGGTTGACAAAGACTGAAGATTTAAATCTGTGTACTAGACTAAGAATTTCTCACATGTCTCAACCTAAAAACACACACACGGAATACTCTAATTCTTATTGTCTATTCCTAGTTGCCAATTAGTAGTCACACTACCAAGAAAGTTTGAACCTATAAGGCTATAATTCAAGGTTAGTTCTTGAAAACAAGCTGAAGTAGAAGTTTGAACCAGTAAGGGCATTTATACTGAAACAACTTTGTGTACACCTTGTTTCAAGATCTTCATTGCAAGTTTAGATTTCATTTTTAGAAGATTTAATTAAAGGCCATGTAGCATCTGTAGCACAGTATCAATGTAATTGAAATGTTTTGGTACATTTTAATTAGTCTCGAAGATCCATGTCAGTATTTTTATACCACAAGTTAACATCTACTAGACTTTCTTCTATTTTGCACACTACGAAAATCAGCAGGCCTGAAGAACCTAAACTTCTAAGATTGCCCTTCTACTCTCAAAATGGGTCAGTGGGTCAACCCACAGAATCAATTGCTCAGTTCAACAGAACTCATTGAATTAGTTTGACATGCATGCTAAATAAAATTGGCCTCCTGGGTTTACAGTCCCTATTTTTACTCATACTTCAAATGTTCCAACAGCTGTCACTAGTCCAATTCACAAGATATATTGACATTATAATGTATTTCTTTGTGCATTTAATGTTTTTTCTAATCCAATAATGTTGTTATCAAAAGGTAGAATTTGTTATTCAGTTTATTTTTAGTTTTTAGAATTTCTGCTTTATCTTGTTATGTGATAATTATATGATCAATTGCACTTGAACTTCTATCTCTTCCATTTAATATAGTTTTTTTCTTTATTATGTAAATTTCAATATTCAGTTTGAGAAAGAGGAAGCCAATCGCTTGTCCAAACGCCGTCTAGAGACTGAGAAGCCACGGAATGATGCTACTGCAGAAATGTCTGAAGATCTTTTGAAGGAGTGAAGGGAGAAGACGCTGGTGATCCAGCTGTTGCCTATGGCGACAGCACAACTGGGAACACACCTAGGATCAGTTCATTTGACAAGCTATACATAGTGTTGATCAGGTACATAATAGTTCATTTAACAACTTGTACTGTATATTTTTTTTCATACTTTTGTGTACATGCTATGTATTGATTAGCTGCATGTAACTAATTCATCATGTGACTATATGCTATTCATATCTGTTGCAAAATGATTTACATTAAATTGGAAGAAGCTCATAAGGAAATCAACTTTCACAGATTTAGCCTGAACACTGCATACTGTTCATACCATTCTTAGAATCGGTGGCTTCACAAGCTGCCCATATAATCCAATTTAAATATGACGTAATCCTTTGGCTTGCTGGTATTTGTGTTGAAATATATTTGCCATTGAATTTGTGTTATAATGTATTATACTGTAGTCTTCATGGCCTGATACGTGGAGAGAATATGGAGCTTGGCCGTGATTCAGATACTGGTGGCCAGGTAATGGTATCGTCGGTGCATTTATTTATAGAATCAAGTATAACTGCAATTCTTTCTTAAGAATGAATAACTCAAACTTTATCCTGTAGTTAACGGAGCAGCTATATATTCCATTTGATGTTCGCAGATATTCACTAAAAAGTACTAGTATCATTCAAGGGCATGATTTCACTTTCATCCACTGTGTGCTGTTTCATAGGTCAAATATGTCGTGGAACCTGCTAAAGCATTAAGTTCATGTCCTGGAGTTTACCGGGTTGATCTATTGACAAGACAAATCTTAGCCCCAAATTTTGATCGTGGCTATGGTGAACCAGATGAGATTCTGGCTTCTACAAGTTTCAAGAACTTTAAATGTGAACGAGGAGAGAACAGTGGTGCACATATCATCAGAATACCATTTGGCCCCAAAGACAAGCATCTAGCTAAAGAAAATATCTGGCCTTTCATTCAAGAATTTGTTGATGGCGCACTAGGTCATATTGTGCGCATGTCAAAAAACTATAGGCGAAGAAACTGGCAGTGCGTGTCCAGTGTGGCCTGCTGTGATTCATGGCCATTATGCCAGTGCAGGAGTTGCTGCTGCTCTACTATCTGGAGCACTTAATGTTCCCATGGTGTTTACCGGGCATTTTCTTGGGAAAGATAAGCTGGAAGGGCTTCTCAAGCAAGGGAGACAGACAAGAGAACAAATAAATGTGACATACAAAATAATGCGCCGAATTGAGGCAGAGGAGTTGTCTCTTGATGCATCTGAAATAGTCATCGCAAGCACAAGGCAAGAAATAGAAGAACAATGGAACTTGTATGATGGTTTTGAAGTCATGCTTGCGAGGAAGCTCCGTGCGTTAGTCAAGCGTGGTGCTCACTGTTATGGTCGTTATATGCCTCGGATGGTTGTAAGTAAACTATTCCTCTGATTCTGTAAACAATTACTCGCTAGTTGCATTTTTATCATAATTTATAGTTGGGAATTAGCATTATGCATGTGTTCTTGCTGTCATTATCTATAATATAAAGGTTTTAAATGCTCTAGTTCTCTATTACTTGCTCTGCAGATAATTCCTCCAGGAGTTGAATTCGGCCAATTGATTCATGATTTTGATATCTATGGAGATGAAGATAACCCATCTCCAGCTTCTGAGGATCCGTCTATTTGGTTTGAGGTTGTGAGATTTTTTTAAGATGCCTACATGCAAGATTTTACTTTTTATTTGACTTGATACAGCAACTTTGTTTACTCCTGTTTTTCCTGTGTGTCTTTTTAAGTTCATGTGCTGATGGTATGTATGTGATGACAGATAATGCGGTTCTTCACAAATCCTAGGAAACCTATGATTCTGGCTATTGCCCGTCCATATGCTGAAAAGAATATTGCAACGCTTGTGAAGGCATTTGGTGAATGCCATCCATTGAGGGAACTTGCTAACCTTGTAAGATAACACTAAGAACCTGACATTTTAGTGTTTTGGGTATATTGTGTTCGATATCATAGTTGTACTAGCTGTTAGTAATATGGAATTTTGATGCCTTTTGATTTTGCATTCCAGACATTGATAATGGGCAACCGTGAGGCTATTTCCAAAATGAACAAAATCAGTGCAGCTGTCTTGACATCGGTGCTTACATTGATTGATGAATACGATTTATATGGTCAAGTGGCATACCCAAAGCATCACAAGCACTCTGAAGTTCCTGATATTTATCGTTTAGCAGCAAGAACCAAGGTATAACGTTTTTAGTAAAAAAAAAGGGATCCCATATTTTACCCCCTTTTGAATGCCAAGAATTGAAGCACTTATTTTTAATATCTATCTCCTTTGATTTTCTTCCAACAAGCATTAGTGGTATATCCAAGTGAAATACAATAGCCATTTTCTTATTGTAAGTATTAACCAGTACAACTTTTGTTGTCATATGTATGCCAGGGCGCTTTTGTAAATGTTGCTTACTTTGAACAATTTGGTGTCACCTTGATAGAGGTCAGAACTATTGAAATAAAAAATTCATTTATGTATCTCACCATTTCCATGCCCTTAGTACCTATCTGTTATTTTTGTGAGCAGGCTGCCATGCACGGGTTGCCTGTTATTGCAACAAAAAAATGGGGCTGCTGTTGAAATTCATCAGGTTCATGAATCACATTGTACCATTTATTGAATTGATAGCGTATTGACTTACAACAGTAATAGATTGGATCCTTTCTGGTGGATGTTTATGTAGGTTCTGGAAAATGGTCTCCTTGTTGATCCCCATGATCAGCATGCAATTGCAGATGCCCTCTATAAGATGCTTTCTGAAAAACAGTTTTGGTCAAGATGTCGAGATAATGGATTGAAAAATATACACCAATTTTCTTGGCCTGAACATTGCAAGAATTACTTGTCAAGGATATTAACTCTGGGTCCAAGACATCCTGCTTTCCCATGCAAAGAAGACCCGAAAGTGCCTGTGAAGTGCAGGAAGCATATATTTGTTATTGCTGTAGACTCCGTTAACAAAGAAGATTTAGTCCAAATTATCAGAAATTCTGTTGAGGCTACACGTACTGGAACTATGTCAGGTTCTACAGGTTTCATGCTGTCGACTTCACTGACAATAGCAGAGCTAAAGTCTGTAATAGTACGCACAGGCATGCTCCCTACTGACTTTGATGCCTTTATATGCAATAGTGGGAGTGATATATATTATCCATCACAGTCTAGTGATGTGCCAAGCAATTCCGTGTTACATTTGCATTGGACCATAACTACCGATCACATATCGAGTATCGTTGGGGAGGAGAAGGTTTAAGGAAGTACTTAGTTAAGTGGGCTTCTTCAGTAGTAGAAAGAAGGGGGAGAACTGAAAAGCAAATCATATTTGAAGATTTGGAGCACTCTTCAACATATTGTCTTGCATTTAGAGTGGTTAATCCAAATCATGTAAGCTTCTTTCCAGACCTTCTAACATTTAGTTGGAATTTTGCCCAATCATTATTTGGACCATTTTATTAAAGTTTAGGTGTACAACTTTTTATTTTTGACTTTGTTTATATATTGTAGTTGCCTCCTTTGAAGGAGCTGCAAAAGTGCTGATGAGAATCCAGTCACTGCGTTGTCATGCTCTGTATAACCATGGCGCCACCAGGCTATCCGTAATTCCAATTCATGCATCACGATCTCAGGCTCTAAGGTCTGGTGCTTTATCTTCTTCATTCGTCTATTAATTAACTATTCCTTTTTAAAGGAAAATAATTTATCTTTTATGTTGCAAGTTAGTTGCAGTATCATAGGGTGTGGAGCATTTAAAAAAACTGTTTTGAAGATGTGGATTTTTCTTTTCCTTTTTATGAGAAAAGTAGCTCAATACCATTATAAAAGGTATCAATTGAATATTTATCAACTTTGGATTCTACTGTGATGACCACGTTTCAAGTACACATTGGATTCTATTTATCAGCTTTGTGTCCATGGTGAAGGCACTGAGCAATATTTCCTTCGTGTTGGCCATTGGATGATTTATTCCAATCATGAACTGTTTCAACAGAAGACTAGACTAGTGGGAGTGAGAAACTTGATATTTAGACTGGTTAGGACCCTTTTTTGTTTGCCTCTTCTCTTTGTTTATTTTCCTCCCTTTTGTACAGTTGGCATGTGTGTTGGGTGCTCAGTGTTATTCTTTGGTTTGCTCTTTATTACTTCATATAATGACCGGCAGTTCTCCTTCCAGTCCAGTTCAAGAAAAAACAGGAGTGAGAAGCTGTACCCTATTGCTTTGTTTGGTACCAGTAGATTACCTGTCACCAGGATTAAAAACATAAAATTGCTATGTAATTGGTCGGGAATGGGTGGGTATCAGAATATAACAGGGAAAATATAAAGTCTGTAACACAACGGATCAAGATCAGCTGTAAATAGGTGCTAATGCAGTCTGCAAACCAGTTTTGAGTTCATATGTGTGATTTGTATCGTTGCCTAAACCAGTTTAAGCCACATGATTTATTTTATTTTATTATTTTTTTTTTGCGACAACATGATCAGATTGTTTATGAACCAGGGATGTGTAAGGAATCCTATATTAATATTTTTTTGACATACAGAACTCTGGTGCTTCTGGCTACAGTGAGTTTAAGCCACCAATGTATGTTGTGTTTTCCATTTAAAAATGAGTTTTTTTACCTTTCAAATGTTTTGTTCAGCCCTAAAACCCTATAGATAATACTGCCACCATCACTAAAAATGTACACTGTCTGGGACTGTTCTTTTGATTATTGCCTTTGGAAACATTTTATGTATTTGTTTCCATATCAACTTTGCAGCAAACATGTGTGCAAACCTACTAACAAAATTTTCTATTATTATAGGTATTTGTCAATTCGCTGGGGCATAGAGTTGCCAGATGCTGTGGTCCTTGTTGGTGAAACTGGTGATTCTGATTATGAGGAACTGTTTGGAGGTCTTCACAAGACAGTCATCCTTAAGGGTGGATTCAACACTCCCGCGAATAGGATCCATACGGTCAGAAGGTACCCTTTACAGGATGTTGTTGCTCTTGATAGCTCAAATATCATTGGAATTGAGGGATTCAGCACTGGTGATATCACGTCTGCTATGCAACAACAGCTTGGTATACCCACACAATAACACCAAGTGCAATATATTTTGTTATTAATAGAAAGAAAGAAATGAACAATACGAATATACGATACAAACACTTAGTTTCCATTCTATTGGAAATGACCGATTTTGCCTGCCAGTCATTTAATGTATGTGTGTGGTCCCTGCATGGGTTATGAATGACATTCCCTTGGATCCCTGCACTGGAAATTTTGGAGCGAAGAGCATGTTAATGGATACATCCAGCTGTACAGACGAAACAAATTTGTTCAAATGTTGATAGTGAAAACATTTTGTGGAAGCATTTTCAGCAAACAAGCTTCCAATATACAAAGCTCACACTTTTTCTATCACTTCAAAGTGGAGCTTATGATTACAGTGCAACCCTCTAAACTCTTTTTTCATTCTAGGAGGGGTGCCTTATACTGTGTAAATACTGTGTCACATAATTTAGTACCATACATCTTGTTTTCTTGCATTAATATGCCCAAGTGTTTACTCTCTTTCTAATGTTTTTTTTTCAACAGCCTGTCTAGTGGTTACATCATTAATACCTTTAACCACCTGCTGCTCTAGTGGTTATGAAATTATTGTAGCAACTGTGATGCTCCAAGCTATGACTTCATCATGCATGTATATCCTTACATTATCTTCTTAAACATCATTAGTTGCCATGACTTGCACTCAAAGCAGCTTCTAAGTTTGGTGTAGTAGCTGCAACAATTACACCACGCCCATCTGCTCTCCTACCATTTGCCCCCGGATGATCACGTTTTTACTTCTGCCATTTGTTTGACCTGATTTGGTCTTCTTTTGCTTGTTCTTGTGAATCATTGAACCGTTTGCTTTCTTCTTTTCCCCCTCTGTGTTCAAGAGCTTGATCTTGATGCAAACAAATACCGGGCCAAAAAAAAAGAGAAAAAAGAGGACAAGTTAGACCGATTGGTTAGCAGTTTGTGGTTGGCCATCTATATCAGGAACGACTGTGATACGACTGCTTTTCTTGAACACATACATGGAATAATAATATCAGTGTCGAAGCCTTGATAGCTCGTGGTATTTGTATAAATTTATTCGGTGGCTCTCAGATGGAGGAAATGTTGGCTAACAAAATGTGAGTTGTGCGCCTGCATTCGGTTGGTTCATTTTCAAGGTACGAACTACGAACGAAGTATGAACATTATTAGTCATTTCTGTTCACAACCAACAGTGTACTCCCACTGTCTCTAAAGTCCCTAAACAAATAGATTCCTAGAGTTGTCTTTAGTCAAAATTTTAAACTTTGATTAATTTTGTAGAATAATCGTTAAATTTATGAATTTAATTAGTATTATTAGATATACTATAGAATATACTTTCATAATATGCTCATTTTATGTCAAAAATGTTGTTACTCTTTCATACGGATTTTAGAAATCGATTTATTTGGGAAACAGAGGGAGTAAAGGTCGGTCTCTATGAGGTTTTATGTCCTAGTTTCCTATGTTCCGACGTGTTGGAAACAATTTCATTCTCATAAAACTTATTTTATCCAATGGAACTTGTACAGTTGTACAATCATTATCTTTATCTATATAAACCTTCACTGGAACTGACCTAACAAAATAAGTGTGCGCACAAACTAGAGAAACATAGTCTTCACCGTCTTCTTTCGAGAATAACAACAAAAAAACGATTTCTTTTGGTGATGAAATATATCACTATCAACCTCGTGCAACAAATATAAATGTGTGGCTAAGATTTCTAAACATAGTATGGGTGACCTCTCAGATTTCGGATACAACACATGCATACAAGAGATGCTTCCCTACACAATCGGTGAGGTGGCAGTGAATCTGGATCATCCGATTTCTGTTTGGACATTTGTTGCTTTAGATATAGTTCGATAAAATCTACTTGGATTTGGATATCCATCCCCAAGGGATCCAACAATTTCCAAAATCTTTGGAGAGCAACTAAAAAAATCCAATGTCTATTGGATATCTTTAGACTTGACAGGTCATTCTATTTTAGCTAATTCAATGTAAACGGTATGAAAAACCATGTATTGCTCTTTGACATCGGGCTTTCAGAGCCAAAATGATAATATAATTAGGTGGGGATCCTCTCCCCTCGAATTATCAAAAAAAAAAAAAAAAAAATCTTTAGACTTGAGAGGTCGTTCTCTAATGTCTTAGCTTAGATTTCTAGTGTACTGGCCCACATATTGATTTTACCGCAAATATATGTTGAGTAACCGATTGTTATACTAAGTCATTTCAAACAATTTTAGTAAATTTTTGCTAAAAATTTAAATTGTAAACATAATGTTTTAAATTTTATGGTCTAACTTTTTGATGTGAGACCCACAATTATCGATAGACATGAGTAGCAGTTTGTCATACCAAGTCATCCCCAACAATTTTAGTCAACTTTTTAGGGCCTATTTAGTAAACTCTAGATTCAACAAAAACAATTATGAATATAGATTCTATGAAAAAAACAACTTTTTTTTAGCTTCAGCTTCATTTGTTAGAAAAACATTTAATAAAATAGTTCTGTGCAGATGTTGAAAAGGGTGAAATGTCTAAAATACCTTCTATTTTTTTTTCCTCTTCCAGTCATATCTCCCGTCTCTCTCCACCTTATCATCTCCACTGCATGGCCCCTTCAACTTTCTCGCACGGCCTACCTGCCTCTCTCCTCGCCTGCGCTATGTGAAGCTAGTGCAAGTTCGGGAGAGCGGTAGCGCGTGGAGCCTGCTGGAAGAGAAGGTCTGCGTGTGGGCTAAGGGCATCAACATCCGTCAGATGAAGGAGCCAGTTGAAGCTACATTTTTTTTTAGCTTCGCCACCTTTAAAACCTCTCTCAGCGCAATTTCAGATTTTTCCTTGACTAAACTATTTTCCATTGCCCTATGTGCTATGCAAAGTTGTAAAAGTGCTTGGAGAGTGTCTCTAGAAGCATTATCAAATAGGACCTTAATTCTAGGGTCCGACTTTTGACGATGGAGCTTACATTTATGTATAGCAACATCAATTTGCACAAAGTAGCCTACTATTGTACTAAATCACCCCTAACTAATTTTGACAATTTCCTTCAAACTTTTTAAGACATGCGGTTTTAATTTTAGTGTTCAACTTTTACTGTAGGGTTCACATTTATATATATTCACACCAATATGCACAAAGTAGTTAGCTGTCATACCAAGTCAATGAAAATAAATTTTAGTCAACTTTACTAAAAAAACTTAGTGCGTAAACACAAAAAAAATAATTTTAAAGTCAAGCTTTACAGTTAAGGGTTTAGCATAGTACTTTTGCTGTTATTAGATCGCCATGGGTGGATTTAGACTTCAGAACAATCGGATTGGATGGGATTGAGCACCAACAAGTCTTGCTTCTCGGCATGCACGATTCAATGCCGTCGCTAAAGTTGTACATTCGCCCGCTGAAAATCGGCCCGGTCCGTGGGGTTCGGCCCGACATGTGCGTGCCGCGGTGTCCGACCGGCGCTGACCGGGCCATGGGCCGTCGACTCAGGCCTCGACGACGGCACTGGTCCGGCCGGTGGAGGAGTCGGCCCGGTGATGGCCCGGCCCAACGGCTAGTTGCCATATATAAGCCCGGCGCGTCCCCGTTCCACCCCCCACCGGCCGAACCTAATCCATTTCGTTCCACCCCGGCCGCACTCGTGACTGCGCTCTCTTCTTCGCTCCCGTCAACCTAACCCTAATCGACGGATCCGCCCCATTGCGTCGCCGCCGCAGCTCGCCTCTCCGTCGGATCACGGTCACCTCGCCGCGATCCGGTGACCTCTGTCTTTTCTCCTTACTTTCTCCTCTCCTTTCTCCTCTCTCTCCCTCTTGTTCTCTCCGTCGGCCATGTGAGTACTCCTACTCTCCTCTCCTTCCTCCGTCCTCGTCGGATCGACCCTTCTCCACTCTCCGGCGACCTTTGCAACTCCAAAGACCGGGCTCCGCCGTAGGTAAGCGGCAAGCGGCCCGGCATCTCCTCTTTCTCTTCTCTTCCATCTTGCTACGGCTTCTCCTCTTCTCCGATCCGACCGCTTCTCGCTTCTCCTCTTCTCCTTGCAAGTTCGTGCCTGACGCCGCCTCTTCCTCCTCTGGAGTGGAGATGGCCAGGCCGCCAAAAAAGGCGTTGAGGGGCGGTGCCGGAGGTGCAGGCCGGGGTGGGTCGTCCTCCTCGCCCAGCTTCGTCCGGCCGTGGTGGGGAGGAGCAAGGCGGGTGGGGTCGTCCCTCCTCGCGCCTCGTCCGGCCGTGGTGATGTCCTCGCAACGCTGGGCTTGATGCGATTGATCGGCGTCCAAGAACCGACGACGGCGAGGACTCAGGCCGCTGTTCGGACGATGATCTGGAGGTCGAGGACGACAACGACCTCCGCGAGGATGCGGCCGCCTGGGGTGTCGATCTCGATGCAGTCATCGATGTCGATGCCGATGATGATGACGATGCTGATGACACTAACACCACTGGTAAGCGTTCTGATGTGTGGGACTACTTTCATGAGGTAAAAGAGAATAAGATTCGTGTTGGTGCTATCTGTATGCACTGTGATGCTAAGTACTCTGCTAGATCTGCTAATGGCACTGGTCATTTGAGGAGGCATATGAAAACTTGCATGAAAAAGAAAGACCATGCTGATATGGTACAGTCTAAGCTAGCTTTGAATGCTAATGGTTTAGGTACTTGGAAATATGATTCTATGGTTGCTCGTATTGAATCGTGCCGTTTGATTGCTAGGGCTGGACCTTCCATTAGGCATAGGTGCTACCCAAGCTTGGATTGATTACATTAGGCGTGCTCACAACCCTCTGTATAAGGAAGTTTGTAGGCAGACCACCACTAGAGATATGGCTAAGTTGTTTGGTGAAGAACGTGACATGATTATGAATAAATTGTTGACTGCTGCATCTTCTGTTTCTTTGACATCTGATATATGGTCTGGTAATGCTAAGGAGGACTACATTTCTGTTGTTTGCCATTTTGTTAATACAGATTGGGAGCTTGAAAAAAAGGTGGTTGGTTTTAGATTGATTGATTGTAAGCACACTGGTGAAAACATTGCTGACAGTATCTCTACTGTTGTTGAGGAGTTTGGTTTGATTGATAAGGTGTTTGCTGTTACTTTAGACAATGCATCTGCTAACTCTAGAGCTTATGATATATTGGGCCCTGTTTTGTTTGGTTATCTGGGATCTTATCCTACACCTACTCATGATGATCCTAGTCATGTTGATTACTTTCTTGTGCATCAAAGGTGTGTCTGTCATATCATAAATCTTATTGTGAAATCTGGTCTGAAAGTTTGTTCAAAATGGCTTAATGACATTAGAACTGCTGTGAACTTTTTAAATTCTTCAAATCATAGGATTGCATTGTTTAAGAATTTCTGTATTGCTAAAGGTGTGACACCTAGGAAGTTTGGCCTGGACATGGAAGTTAGATGGAATTCTACTTTCCTGATGCTTAAGCACTTGATTCCTTACAAGGAAGTCTTTACTGTTTTCATTAATTCCAATTATGGCTCTGAGTTGTTGACTCCTGTGCATTGGTATGTTGCTGAACATATGTTTAAATTCTTGAAAATTTTCTATGAGTCAACTGTTATTCTTTCTGGTGTGTATTACCCTACTGCTCCACTTGTGTTACACCAAATGTTTGAAATTGCTGAGCATTTGCAAAAAGCTGAGAGCAATGAACACTTCAGACCAGTTGCAAGGCCTATGAAGGCCAAATTTCTTAAGTATTGGGAGAAAATTCATTTGCTTTATTCATATGCAATGATTCTTGATCCTAGAGGTAAGATGAAAGGCTTTCACGAGCCTTAGAACTTCTTGGTAAGGCACTTAATCTTGATTCTGTCTTTACTATGGTGATGTTAAAACCGAGTGACAAGGTTGTTTTGCAAGTATCGAGAAATATGGGAATGGGACAGTACGCCTAGGGCTCAAAGGTCAATGCTTCCTCCATCCGGTGCTTCTAACAGATGGGGAAGGATCTTTGAGTCCTCATCCCAAACTCCATCTAGTACTACATCTGCTGTTAGTGAGCTTACAGCTTACCTGGACAGTGATTCTGTGTCATGGGCTGATCCTAACTTTGACATATTGCTTTGGTGGCGTGATCAAGCAAACTTATCCCCGCTCGTCTATTCTAGCTCGAGATATCATGGCTGTCCCCCTGCTTCTACTATGTCTTCGAGTCGTGTTTTTAGCTTGACAGGTAGGATTCTTGAAGACCGCCGACGCCGCCTTCTACCCGAAAGCATGTGGAGATGCTCACCGCATCAAGGACTGGGACCAAGCAACAAGGAAGGAGCAAAGATACAGTGGTGGACAAGGACTTGGAAGATCTGTTCAAGAACATGTACATTGGTGATCCTCTGTTGAACAAGATGGCAGCGGTGGCGGCACCGGCAGCGGCAGCGGCACCGGCAGCGGCAGAGGCTCCCATAGCACTGGTGGATAGAAGAAGAGCACTGTAAGGTAAGAATAAGATAGAAGTTTGTTTTGTTATGCACAAATGTTCAATTTAAACTTGAATTTGAACTAACAATTTTGTTTCCTTATGCAGTGCTGGACTTTAGGTTGCAAGTCTGAGAGCAATAGAGTCATAGTGCTGGACTTTTGGTTTTTGAGAATTTGCTTTTGCTGTGACTTGTATGTTGGCTGTTGGTTGCCACTTGCCACTGAGTTGGCTATTGTAATAGGGCTAGCTGTTGTCCTGTTGACATGTTTGAAACATGAAACTTGAAACTTTGAATAAATTGAGTTGTGCTGTACTCTTTTCCTTTCTAGGGTTTCTCCCACAAGGGTAGGTTTACCTAGAAAGGTTTTTAATGAGGCAAAATTGCACACAGCTCACTTTTTAAACTTGTCTTGTGATCTTTATTTTGAATCTGCAATTTCTATCTTAGAATCTGTGATGTATCTTGAAAAACCTGTCATTTGAGATGTATGTTGAAAAAAACTTAGTCATTTGAGATGTGTTGTTGCCGGCGGCTGCGGGTCGGCCCGAGTGCCGGGCTCAACGCGGCGCACGGCCGGGAAAATGGCCCACGGACCGACCATGGGCCGTACCCTCGCCCGTAGCAGCACGGTGGTGGCACGCCCGGCCGGGCCCGTAGCCCGTAGTGGCTCGCACCGTGCCGTGCCGGCCCGCCCGATCGGGGCGCGGGCGTCGCCGGCACGGCCCGCTGTACATCTATAGCCATCGCTGACCCAGTGACCCTAACCTGGTACGACAAAAGGGACACCGGTAACCAATAGGGTCAGCTGACCCTAGTAACTTGCTAAAAACTCACTAAAAGTTCTTGTACCCACCTAGTATAATTACTCTCTTTTTTTATCAAATAGACTATCAACACGTCTTTGATCCTCGTTGCTTATATATTCTAGTGACACGATATCCTGGATTCGCCCCTAACTAACAGGCTAACACTGCACTGCTCGTCATCATTCACGAATCATCACCGGCGCTAGCTGCTACTGATCATCACCTCGTCTGAAACTGAAATCCGCACGTTTCCGAAGCTAATACCAGCAAACAACTCATAATCACATCGATGACTGGAAACAGTGGAAAGGAAACATCCAACATCCACCCGTAAGTCAGAACTCAGAAGTCAGAACGCAGCCTCCTCCTGCCTTGCCGGCTGCCGGGGCGAGGTGGTTGCGAGCTCCCAACCAACCAGGTCGGCTGCTGAAGACCATGACGCCATGCCGCCCGCCCGCCACCGCGCTTTTCTCGGCGTTCCAACGGGTTGCCCGCACGCCACACCACACCACAGCACAGCGGGACCGAGAAGAGCTCTGCAGGTGTCCAGGGTTCTTTCTCCAGGTCCTCCTCGGGCGGGCGAGTTTGCTGGAGAATTCATTGTGTGGCGGTTGGGAAGATGGATCGATGGGTGGCCAGCAAGCAGACCAACGAGCCCAATGGCTGGAAGCGGGTCAACACGAGGGCTTCAAGCTTCAGGGGGACCCGCGGCGACGGCGAGGAGGAGGAGCCGAGCAACAACTACACCTACCTGTATTCTGTTCTGCCGCACTGCATACCTGCCATCGCCATTGTAAGCGTTTTCTTCAACTCAAGCGGCTGTCAATGTGAGCACTTTTTTACAGTAGGTGTTTATCTGAATTCACTGTTGAACTGAGAACTGGAAGTCATTTACATCTACTGTTTACTGTGTCCTCAGGCTTGGTAAGAACATCTCCCTGCCAGCCACTAGCTAGCAACTACTGGTGGCAATCTAGTAGCATAGAATTGAAGTTTCTGTGACATTAAAATGGTCCAGTCATCAGAATTAAATATGCCAGTGAACTCTGTCCTGTTGTTAGTACTATTTGATTTGCCCTTGATGTTCTTATTAAACCCAAAACAAAGATGATTGGTGTGGGCTCTTTGTTTGAATTTTCCTTCCCAACACCAACAACAGTCTTCTCCCCGGTTCTTCCTTCTGTGAGTGAGGACTGAGGACACCTTGACAACAGTGTTGATGTGGGTGGGTTGTCCTCCTGCCCTACCTGTATTTGTCCATGTCCCTTCAAAGCAGAAGCCGTCCCTCTACCCCAGCCGGCCTCGTGTACGTGTGCACACGACACACTACCACACCAGATACACACTATCATCTCATCTCCTACAACCCAATTATATAGCCCTGCCCTGGAGCAACACAGTGCTGGACGTTTTCGCTTCTGAGCTTTGGAGGCATCGATCGGAGATAAATTCAGGCCATGGAAGAGGAAACAAAAGCAGCTTAAATACCACTGCATATCCTCGCGTTCCTTGCCTTGTTTGCAACAACTTCTTTGCTTGCGTGAAGTGCAGCTCACAGCCTCACGCTATATCACTGCGTTGTCTGTGCTGTGCACCCATCTCCAGCTCCAAGCCTTCTTTGGCCCCGTCCCCGTGATAATTCTAGAGAGAGAAAGCAGAGAGGTGTAGAGAGAGAGAGGGGGGAGGCGTGGGCATGGAGAGTGAGGAGGGCGCCACAGTGTGTGCCACGCCCACGCCCACCAAGAAGAGGCGGCGGCGGGAGGCGGCGGCGGCCATGAAGGAAGCCGGAGTAGGAGGAGGGGGAAAGAAGAGGAGGAAGCATCAGAGGAAGGGAGGGGACGGCGGCGGCGGCGGAGGGAGGAGGAAGTACGCGCTGGTGAGCTACCACGAGCTGCCGGAGTACATGAAGGAGAACGAGTTCATCCTCAACTACTACCGCTCCGAGTGGCCCATCCTCAATGCCGTGCTCAGCCTCTTCTCCTGGCACAACGAGACCATCAACATCTGGACGTACGTACGGGTTCACGCTCCCGGCTGGCTGGGGCTCATCGATCTCCTGAATAATTTCTTCGTGTGTGGTGTTTCCTGAACCTTGCGACTAGCTGCATATGCTGAAATGAATGGTTCTTGTGGGTGCAGGCATCTTCTTGGCTTCGTTCTGTTCTTCGGTCTCACCCTGGTGCATCTTGGCCAGTACTTCCCCAGGTGGCTGATCTGATTGGACACCTCTCCTGGTGAGCTACTTACTACTCTTCAGATTTTGCTACTGAATCTCATGTCAGTGCAAATTGGTTGATTTGTTAATTAGGAATTACGTATTAGAGTAGCACAACACCATGTTTCAGGCTTTCTTTCAGTCATTCAGTAACATGACAATGAAGAACACCATGCATGTTACTAGGATTTTACACCATGCTTAGCTTCTGCTTCAAAGGCACACGGTTGTTGTGGTTGTGGGTTTGTACTGAAACTTTTATGCAAGTAACTTGAGCCGTATTCAAAGGTCTCACCAACTGAATTCAATTCCAAAACACTTGAAGTAAGGTTGACAGCGATAGTACATATGTTTGCTTCAGCTATTATGAGATTGTTGAGTAAAGAAACTAGTTCTTTACATACTCTATAATTGAGAAGTTACGTCATTACTTAGACAAATTTTCTGTTTTTTTTTTTTTTTTTTTTTACTGCAGGCCAATCTCAAAGGTTGCTGAAAATGTCTCCAGCAATATTGGAGATGTCCTATCAGTGAGTAACTTTCACTTCCTGCAACATTTTATCTGATCCATGCCGTAATTCTAGGAGAATATACTAGATTGCAGTAAAAATGGCCTGGTTAGATCTGCATGAGTAGGAGATCCTGTCTGCTACTTTGAATGCATCAAAACAAAAATTGTACTGGCTTGTTGCTTTTGGTTTGTTCTGATGGGTGCATGATATGGAAGGGTAGGGGTGGGTGAGCTTCTGATTGTCTGACTTGATGAGCCTTGTTAGATTCAACTTTTTCATGGTGCCTCTGCTTTTTTATCTGGTCCCCGTGTTAGAAGGCACAAATTTAATTTGCTGTTGCTTCACATCATCACAATAAGTTAAATTTCCATGACGTGTTCGGAGGATTGGATTGTAATCTATGTGATCGTCCACACTCTGTGGCTGGCGTCATGACCGCCACGACGACATGGAACGTTTCGAATCGTCATGGTCGCCTACCTACTCGGTAGAAGAAAGACACCGTATGAAACAATACATCATCATGGATACTGTTTAGAGGTTGGTGGTGTGAAAATGTCACGTATCCTACCATACAAAGCAATTTGCGTGAGCTTGGAGGCTTTGCTATATTGACATCATGTCATGTGTCCACTAGGTTGCCGTATGAAGCCATATTTCTTAGTGGATTTCATACCAACCTTCCAGTTTCAATACTTTTAATGCCGATTATTACTCGTACTAGATTGCAACTTAGTTTCATGCCAAGCCTTGTGTCATGAAGGAATTCCTGCTAGTTATTGACCTTCCATTTTCACACACACATGATAATTTTTTTTTCTATTGATTCTTCTATTCCAACAAGCTGGTACATACAGTGGTAAGTACTTAATAATGGACCATGTATGTATAGCAGCAGTCCTTAGTCTGAATTGTGAGCAATTGATGTCACTGTTTGGCAAGAAAAGTATTCATTGAGTACAAACCCGAATGTGATATGCATGGTTGGATGTAGCATTCAGGCTGTACCTTGACAATTATTTGGAGCATGCAGCACATTGCTTTCAGATGTTTAATGCCAACATTATGCTATTGCTACTAGTAGCAGTAGCAGAGTCTAGTTGTTTGATTCTGGTAACCTACTAATTAACCTGCCATGAAAATCAACATTAATTAATTTGGATTGGAATTGCCATGTGTGATCGATCTCCCCATGCATTCAGGGCGCGGCCATGTTCATCCAGACGAACCCAACACTGGTCTCCTACGGCGTGGCGGTGACGTCGCAGACGACGCGGTGGCCCTTCTTCGTGTTCCTTGCCGGCGCTATGTTCTGCCTGCTGAGCAGCAGCGCGTGCCACCTTCTGTCATGCCACTCACACAGCCTGAACCTGTTCCTGATCCGCCTCGACTACACAGGGATCGCCGTCATGATCGTCGTCTCCTTCTTCCCACCCATCTACTACATCTTCCAGTGCGAGCCGCACTGGCAGGTGGTGTACCTGTCGGCGATCACGGCGGCGGGTGTGGGCACGGTGTACGCGCTCATGTCACCTCGCCTGAGCGCGCCGCGGTACCGCGCCCACCGCGCGCTGCTCTTCGTCGGGATGGGCCTGTCCGGGGTGGTGCCGGCCGTGCACGCGGCCGCCGTCAACTGGCACGAGCCGGCGCGGAACGTCACGCTCGCCTACGAGGGCGCCATGGCCGCGTCGTACCTCGTCGGCACCGCGTTCTACCTCACGCGGGTGCCCGAACGGTGGAGGCCCGGCGCGTTTGATCTCTGTGGACATAGTCATCAGATCTTCCACGCGCTCGTCATCGCCGGCGCACTCGCGCATTACGGCGCCGCCATCGTGTTCCTCAAGGCTCGCGACGAGATGGGGTGCCCGCCCGCCGCCGGCTAGTTGATCGGAGCGAGGATCGGATTGGGGAGAAGGAATTCAACTGTTCTTTTTGTTTACTACAGCTTTACTTACAGCATTAGCAAGCAAGTGTGGGTGCAAGCAAGATTGATGGTCGTTGTTACTGTGGTTCGTTGGAATGACAGTTGATTGGTGTTGTTACAGATTATATTCCTTCTTATCAATTTGTAAATAGAAGAACTCTGAAGAAACTCATCGAGTCATGATTTGATTAATACATTCTTTCGATCCGTTTGGAATATGAATATGAATATGCAAATCCAAAATTCCTTTCTTTTTATTTTAATGATACACAAAAATGCAGGTAGTTGAGAGAAGTTAGTTTCGCGTCGATCGTTCGATATGTGCTGTCGAGCGACTACTGAGCTACTACTACTCGTCCACGACGACGAACAGGGATGCGGTTGCTTTCAGATGCAGGTGGAGTAGGCTAGACGCGACGCCGAGGCCGGTACAGTAGAGTACAGTTGGAGCCGTCGAGCTCAGGTCCAGATCCTGACCGGCCGGCCGGAGGCTCATAAATGGGCGGCCGGAACGGACGGACGGACCTCTGACCTCTCGCTCCGTGCAGCTCGGCTGTCGGTCCAATAGCCATTTATCACTGGCGGGCGTCGTCGTTCGCCGGCCGTCGCGGCCGTCGGCATCCGGGCGCCGCTGTCGAGTGCCAACCCAATCATGGCGCGACATGCGAGGCGTTCCTGCCCACCGCCTCCAATCCGTGTCGTTGGCCGCTGCACCGACCACGCCACTCAAGTCGTGTGAGCAGTGAGCTGCCCGCGCGTGGCAGGTTGCCGACTTGGTCGTTGGGGACAAGTCGAAGTAGCATGGGCCGGGCCGCATTTCTCAGAACACATGGGCTTACTGGGCCGGGAGGGGAGAAGAAGGAAGGAAGGAAACACGAAAGGCTCTCACACACGACCCACGAGCCCACGAGCCCACGACGAGCGAGACTGAGAGAGAGGGAGAGGAACACGCACGCGCGGCGATGCCGGAGCTGCCGGAGGTGGAGGCGGCGCGGCGGGCGCTGCAGGCACACTGCGTGGGAGGCGCATCGCGCGCTGCTCCGTGGCGGACGACGCCAAGGTGGTGGTCGCCGCAGCCGGCCGCGCGGCCTTCGAGCGCGCTATGGTCGGCCGGACCATCGTCGCCGCGCGACGGAGGGGCAAGAACCTCTGGCTCCAGCTCGACAAGCCGCCCTTCCCGTCCTTCCAGTTCGGTCAGTCCGCGCCTACTACTTACTACTACTTGGCGGCCTCTACCTCTAGAGAACTCTTTTGGTACTGCTATATAGCTTCGGCCTTCGGTGCCCTGCTAGTGTTGGGTTGCCTTCCCTGTGTGGTGTGTATTGTTGTTCAGAAAATTTGTTGTTGAAATGACACCTTTGGTGTATATATACTGCTATCAACTTTGTCGAAAATTACCGTTATTAGTTTTGATTTAGGTTCAATTATGCTTATCAATCGCATGGATTCATGCTTTGGATTGCAGGGATGGCGGGCGCGATTTATATCAAAGGCATTCCTGTGACAAAGTATAAGAGGCAAGCGACCTTTTTCCATTTTATACTTTTACAATTGTTTGAGTTCAGCAATCGGTTTTTAGGAAATGATTCTTTGCGAGGCTGCAGATCTGTTGTCAATTCTGAAGAGGAGTGGCCCTCCAAATACTCTAAGTTCTTTGCTGAGGTAATGGTCCCAAACATAATGTCGCATCAATTTTGTTCTTAGCGTGGCACTCATGCCCTTGTTGGTTATATGTTACTTTTGCAGCTGGGATTGCATGTATAGACTGATAAAATGTTATGTCCAGTAAAAACAACATGAAGAAATATCCATAAACGGTTATCTTGGGCGGACCAGATATTGCAATGAAATAAGCTTAGGAAACATGAATGTGTGATTAGATAAAAGCTGTAAAAAACAGTTCATTAGCTTCCATCTCACATCATGGTGGCGGAGGATTGCCAAACCTACGCCGGATCGCTGACATGACACTCCTCATACTGTTAATGGTATGAGTCGATGCTTGTGCCGCACCAGTGGCATTGGTCGGAAGGTCCATGCCTGCCATTTGATCGGTCAGCTCAACAATCTGTGCCTGCCCATTCTCCTGCACACCATTTTCACTAGCGCTCCCAGCATCATGCTCCAACATAATATCCAAGCTGATGGAAAATGACTCCCCCCTAGTAACCTTCAGGTTCTCAACGCACTCGTATGATACTCCACGGCATCTCTTCAGCTTCACCTTGACCAAACTGGGGCAGCCCCCATTCAGTGCTTCCATCCCACGATCTGACACCGGGCACCCCTTGATGCAGAGCTTCTTGAGCGCAGCCCAGCACTCAGCCAAGCAAATGATCTCAGCATCCCCCACAGTTTCACACCCACAAAGCGCGACCCGTTCCAGCGACCGGCAGTGCTCACCAAGCATCCAGAGGCTCAGGCATCGGAAGGTCCTTACTTTTCAAAAATAAAATAAAATGTTATGTCCAGTGCTACAAGTCATCAAGTTTAAATCAACATTGAATCCTTGTTCTTCCGCACTATATTATTGATTAGTACAATTACAGTTAAAAAGCAAGAAAACTTTTCCAGTAAACTTGGTAAAAAAATACATCTTTGGATGAGCCAGTAATTAACCACATCGACAGTGGCTGTGAATGCTCCCCCGCTTGCTAATTAGGATATGGAAAGAAACTTACGAAACACATTTGTATTGTTGATTAATCTGAGTTTCATCTCTGATGGCTGCTTCGATGGCTGTTCAGCTCAAAGAGTGAAATCTAATATTAGCCCATTTGTGTTAATTTTAAAAAACTTTGGTTCATGGGATGCTGGTTCTGAACCTTGCTATTTCTAACCTTTTGGCTTGATTTGTAGCTCGATGATGGTTTGGAGTTCTCTTTCACTGATAAACGGCGGTTTGCAAGAGTTCGTTTGTTTGACGATGTAGGTATTTTTCATAGGTTCTGTTTAAAAATCTGAAGATTTCTTGCCTGTTTCTCGTACAGATTTTCTCACCCAAGTTATATTTGCAGCCTGAAACTGTACCCCCAATTTCTGAGCTTGGTCCAGATGCTCTGTTTGAGCCAATGTCTGTTGACAATTTCTTGGACTCCATGGGTAGAAAGAAGATTGGGATAAAGGCTCTTTTACTTGATCAGGTGATTAGCATCCAACCAATACAGGCTTTGCCTCTAGAAACATGTTTTGCCTGCAATGTACACACTTGTTGACTAGTTGCACTTTTATAAATGAGCAGAGTTTTATATCAGGCATTGGTAATTGGATTGCAGATGAGGTGCTTTACCAGGTATTTTTACATTCTACAGCTGTTGGTGTGACTTGCATAAAATGTGGTAATTATTATTTTTTTTTCAGTCAAGGATCCATCCATTACAGATTGCTTCGAATCTACCTAGGGAGAATTGTGAAGCACTGCACCAAAGTATCCAAGAGGTGGGTCTAATTGGACATCGCTTTGATATTACATTCTACTAAAGTAGCCTTGCAGCATACCGAACCCCTGACCAAGAATTTACCAGGTTGTGAAATATGCTGTTGAAGTTGATGCTGACATGAAACGCTTTCCAAAGGAATGGTTATTTCATCACCGGTGGGGCAAGAAGCCTGGCAAAGTCAATGGTAAGACTTTCCTCACTTCTGTCATGATTTCTCTGAACATACTTGCGGTGATATCTGTCTTTTTATATGATGATGCATAAGATAATTCAAACTTTGTTAATTCCAATGCTGCATCTCGCATCAGACTTTGATTCCTTCTGAGGATTTAATTAAGTTTTTGGTCACTCAGGAAAGAAAATTGAATTCATCACAGCTGGTGGCAGGGTGAGTAATTATCCACTTCAGTACTAGGCCTTCAGCTATGGTCAGACAGGTCTAACTTCTGATGCTACTTTGTTTACTCAGACTACTGCCTATGTGCCGCAATTGCAAAAAACTGATTGGAACCCAATCCAGCAAAATGATAGCCGCTAACCTGGAACGGCTGGTCGAGAACGATGATACCAAGGATTCAGGGACTGAGGTAGAAGATGCAGATATTTTGAAGCCCAAAAAGCGAGCCGCAACCTCCAGGGCTTCCAGGGGACAACAAAACAAAGATGCCAGTTCGAGAAAAGCAAGGGGAAATGGTGGTGGCAGTAAGAAACCAGATGCCGATGTTGATGTTGAGCCTGCTGATGAACCAGAAACAGTTGTCACCGAAAGCAACGGTGAGCAAGGTTTAGACCAACCCAACAGTAATGCTATCAAAAAGTCAGATCAGGTTACAAGAAGATCGTCAAGGAAGGTGAAACCCCGTAAGTAAATCTGAACATGGTAGCCAGGAATCAGCCCGTTGATTTTCACTGTTATTAGTAATCAACATTGTGATGTATATATGTAGTGGCCAGCATATTTTGCGCTGAGTGAAAACCTGGAGGAATGGTTGTAGCACGCTCTGTGTAATGAGTGAAAACATGGAGGAATGCTAGTTTGTCTAGCATGAAAATCTAAGCGACACTTAAAAAGTTACAATGAGAGAAGATTGCTTAACTTTCTTGATGGAAGCATGCTTGCTCGGTAAACAGAGCCATTATTCTGTTTAAATTTTCTTGATGGAAGCAGTTACATGATGGATAAACAGAGCCATTACTCTGTTTATCTTGTGGAGTGAGAAACCGCCAATTATATACTTATATTAGTAAAATTACTGATACTGACGACAGAGCTCACCTCCAAACTCTGCCGAGCACTGCACTTGGTACATTTGAACATGGACTGCATGATAAGATATGGGGAGCTCATGTCCAAGCAGCAGGGCCCATGCAGGCATGCTGATTGGTACCCAAGTTCTTCACATGTTGTGTGATGTACCAGCTGCAACTGCGCAGGACAGGCAGCAAAGTATGGTGTGCCACACTGCCAGCAATCACAATCAGCTGGTAGTACGTTGGCGCTCCCTGGCTGACGGTCACGGGTGACAAAGCGCCAAATGACACATGCTCGCCGTCACTTTTGCACCTATCGTCGCGTGCCGCCGGTCGGCTGCATTATGCAGAGGCACTCGTCGGTCGTCGTCAAACTATTCTCTAGGGTTTCGCGGCCGTACGTACTTACGCGAGATCCCCACACGCATATGTCGATGCATGTGAGTGAGAGAGATCTCTCGGGCCGAGGGCCCTGGCCAGCAACAACTTTGCGTGGCTGTGCAGTGCAGTTCATGCTGTGTCGTCTATATATTGTATCCATCCAAATTTCCAATTACAAATGTCAGATACTCAGATTCATATTGTACAAGACAACAAATAATGTCAATATACTCTTAACTTTTTATTCAGGTATGTACTAGCTCCCTCGTACGAAAATGTCATATATACTCACGCGTGATCTTAGTCCCATATGACTTGAGAAATTTAGGTGATGTTTGGTTCTTAAGGACTAAACTTTTTTTTTTTTCCCAGAGACTTTTTAAAAAAATCCCTCCAAGAGAATCTTTTTAGAAACTAATAGAAAAAAGTCTCTTCATGTTTGGTTTGATATAGACTAAAATGGACTTTTTTAGACAAGGATTAAAAAAGTCTCTAAACCAAATATCCCCTTAATCAACTAGTTTTATTTATTTAAAATGGATAAACAAAATAAAAGCAAGTGAACTAATATTATTGAAGACATTCATGCACTGCATGCAACAATAATGTGTCTACTAGTTCTCCATCATGATCGAGTTCATGTCAAATCACTGGAATGGAATTATTAACAATCAAAGCCATCACCAATCTTGCATCAAATCAAGCTTAACCAAATCAAGCGACCGACAAATCAACTGAAAACACATCTAGAAAGTACGTAGAAACCACAACAGAGACAAACAAGAAACATGGAAAATGATCGATCGATCGATCCATCGTTAGCTGATCGACCTGGTCCTCTTCCTCCTCCGGAGCCTTCAAAGCTACGAACGAAGCAGACGATCGATCGACATCCTCTCATGTCGATCTCTCTTCAAACTGCCGAACAAAGAATGCTAACTCACTCACTCCAAAACCCCTGCATTTTCACAGAGACAGAGTCATCAGATTCAGGCTACATGCAAATGACTACTATAGTATATATGTACTTGCGGATCGAGATGCATATATATATGCATAGCTAGTCACGTACATGCATGTTCATGGATCCATGGATTGGGGCAGCTCGATCGATCGAGATCAGACGGTGCAGGTGTAGCCCGGCGGCGGCGTCTTGCCGCAGGTGAGGAGGAGCTGGAGCGCCAGGGGCAGGTAGAGGTTGATGTTGGGCAGCTTGAGCTTGATGGTGGTGCAAAGGCACACGGCCGCCTCTAGCTCCACCAGACCCTCCAGCACCGGGCAGCACTTGTTCACCACGGGGTCGCCTAGGCCGATGTGCACCAGCCCGCCCAGCAGGTCCACGCACGCGCCCAGCTTCAGCGAGTCCGCCGGGCACGTCGGCGACGACGGCGTTGGGGTTGATGGCGGTGGCGGCGGGCACGGCGTCGAGCTGCCCCCACCTCCGCCGGGCGGGTAGGTCACGGGCGGGCTGGTGACTGGAGGCGTCGTCGATGGCGGGCCGGTGATCGGAGGGACCGTCACTGGAGGCGTCGTCGACGGAGGGCCAGTGATCGGCGGGTAGGTGACCGGTGGGCCGACGACCGGCGGCGTCGTCGGAGGGCCGGTGATTGGTGGGTAAGTCACCGGTGGTCCAACGACCGGCGGCGTCGTCGGAGGGCCGGTGATCGGTGGGTAAGTCACCGGTGGTCTGACGACCGGCGGACGCGTGACCGGCGGGCGCGTGACGGGTGGGCCGACCACCGGCGGGCGTGACGGGGCCCTTGGGCGGACGCGTCACCGGCGGATAGGAGGGGCTCTTGGGCGGCTGGCGCCCCGGCGCCGGGTACGAGGGGCCCTTGGGTGGCTTGGGGTTCTTGGGCTTCGGCGATGGCGACGGGTGGGAGGGCTTGGTGGTCTTGGGCGGGTGCGAGTGCGAAGGCTTGGGCGCCTTGGGCTTGTCGCAGTCGCAGTCTACGTCGTGGTCAGCCTGCGGCAGCGAGAGGATGGGAGTCACGGCGGTGGAGAGCACCAGCAGCAGGGTGAGGAGGAACGGCCGGAGCTTCTTGCCGCTGGCCTCCATGGCGGCGGCGGCGCGCGGTTGCTAGCTGGTGTTACTAGAGGGCAGGATCGGAGTGTGCACTCTAGGGTTTAGAGGTAGTGTGGTTTTATAGAAGAGTGAGCTTGTAAGGGACACCCGTGAATGAACTCTAGCTAGCTAGGGTATCGTGTCGACTAGTAGCCAAAAGCTAGCCCGGAACTGGGTAGTGTTTGCTAGTGCTCTTTGAACACAGACCACTGGATGTGTACAAGTGTGGGAGTCACTGACGTAGTCAAGTGAATGTGATATGGAGTACTAATTTTTGTCAAAAAAAAATTGTGATATGGAGTAAATTTTTAATTCATGCGATCACTTGACCGTGTAATTTTTTTTTTTTGAATTCAGACCGTGTAATAGTTAATAATCGAGTGGAGTGGACAGGTAGTGATGAAGATGATCATCACACCTATTTATTTTTACCGCTAAAGCGCACGGTGACAATATTTGTGTAGCAGTGATGCTAGTATATATGTTATAACTTTTGAGCCATAAATTTTTTCTTGTCAAATTCATTACAGGCCCCTGGATCTTTATTTCGTACCATATATCAACTTCGCTCTCTCTTGCACTCATAGCCTTAACCCTGCTGCCATGCACTCCAGAAAAATCTTTGTGGCTACAAATTAATCCCAATCTATGACGACTCAATTGACGTGAGATACATGACGGATTTTTTGATCATCATGGCAAGTTAACCGTGATGCATTTTAACAGTTTATGACCAAAGTAGTCATTATGTAAAGCACCATTTCTTGTAGTCATCAGTTTGTTACCCGGTCCTAACCCTAACTATAATTGTGTTCCATGCTCCAAATTTATGTTGTACCCTACCAAAGAAAGCCCTTTCGGCGACTGCCACTAGTACCTATATCCTCCACATCACTCCCAAATTGCCTCGGTTTTTAAAAGGGCAATGGCTAGTTGAACTACAACATTGCCTCCATGACAACTTTGATCCCCTCTGATTGGCCATACGATACATTCCTGCCTAATTAACAAAAAAATTGATGCCACAACCATGTGCGGCGACTCATATTATCCACCCGTCCCACTGCCAGCGGAGCCCCACCCCACTGCCCCTGCCCTTGCCTGTCGACCGCCCCGCTCTCACTAATCGTTGCATATATCTTCATCTCATCTCTCGTCATATATTCAGCTTTCCTTTCGCGCACCTGCCATTCAACTTTCCCCTTCGTTCCCCTCGTGTTCTCCTCAAATTCCGTTTCTTCCTCACTCTCCCCTTTGGTTGTCTTCTTCCTTTGTGTTTCTTCTGAGCTCCCTTTCCCCTGCCTAACAACAGGTGGCTCCAACGACATTGCTAATGGCACCCTCAGCATTTCTTTTGAGCTCCTTGCCCTTGCATGCCTAACAACAAGTGGCTCCAACGACATTGTTGATGGCAAGTGGTGCGCCACCCCCTCCTCCACAACAATGACCATTGCCAAGCTAGAGATCCAGCCGACCATCCATGAACCAGTGTGTCACAAATAAAACCCCTTATTTTTCAAAAAGAAACCTTAATGATCCTAAAATGAGCTTATACTTTGTGTTGGATGCAAATAAAGAATTTGAGTTTTATAAATATACAATGGTTTTACGAAATATATTAGTTTAGATAGAGAGTATCAAGAAGTGTTCAAGTGCAATTATTTAATACAGTTCTTCTTTCGTAAAAGAAAGGTGAAGTATGCAACAAGCTATTAATTAGTTTTGAAAATCACACATTATTGCCAAAATTATACTTTTTTTTAGTTTTAAAAACACCGCCACCTTAGGTGCATAGGACCATCTATAAGAGAGACATATAGTCAGATGATGGTGGAGCGAACAAAAAAGCGATGAAAGCACTAGACTTCAGTCCGCCGATTAAGTACAGACAGTAAGTACGACGTATATACAGTAATAGTACACACAAAACGTACGTGAGTGCGTCGTACGTCGTGGGAATCCGGATCGAGTCGAACGATCCGACAGATCGACGCGCGCTAGCTGTCGTCCTCGTCGGCGTGTGTGACGACTAGCAAAATTTTTGGGCTAGGCGCTCCAACCATTTCTAGTGGCTCGCGTCTCAAACATGATAGTATATCACACGATTAACACACATTTGGTACATCCATTATGCAAAAATTTTGATAAACAAGCAATCAAAAGATATGATATTCTGATTTTTTCAAACAAATTATACCCTACAATGTACTCGATCCCTTTGTCCCATTGAAAGTATCATTTTAAATTTTAAACTTTTCAGACTTTCTTGATTGTTTGTCTTATTCAAAAAAAATAAATAAATATTATTTATGTTGTTACTTTATTTTAAAATAAGACGAGTCAAACACAAAGTCTAAAATGACATTTTGAATGGAACCGAGGGAGGAGTACAAGATTGGAGAAGTGGTTGCATGCAAATCATGTAGCACACGCAATGCGTGATCGAGAAAAGGATCGGAGAAGCCGGAGTCAGTTCACAAACTCATGTAGTGAATGAACAGAACAAATGTTGTTGCAAGAATGCCTTCTTAAGTTGTTTGAGCTGGGCATTTTGGGTCGCAGTGGATACAGTTCACCCTACATTCCTCCATCGTAGAATAACATTTTTCCACGCAACAATAGCAGTCAGAGATGTTGCAAACCATCTGCATGGCGCACATTGTTATGTTTAATTTGCTCTCACTAAATGAGGGACCGACCCCAATACTACCGGAAAAAATTGGGTGAGCCCTGAGCTCATGCGTCCCTGGGTGCGCTCCCCTCTGGATTGGCGCCGCCGCCGCGTGGAAGGGACCTGGATGCAGTTGCTTCTCGTCTCGTCTTTCCCGTTGCGAGGCTCCCAGGACGGCTTGTCTCCGCGTCCCAAGCACCACGGCCTGTTTCAGGCAGCTGTCTGTGCCATGGATGACGGATGAGATGGCCACCAGGACGTCGAGTGTCCTGACAGAGCACACCACCGAGGATGCCGCGAGGTTCGGCGGGCGGTCGAGCGCAGCGCGCTGGGCGGCGGTGATCGAGCGCGGCGCCGGCGTCGCGCGCTGTTGTCTTTGCAGGACTATTTGGATTTGGATAGCTGCTCATCCCTCCTGTAGTTACGGGCTCGAGTTGTTGAGGGCGACCTATATATATAGAGCTCTTTTACAATACTTGAAATTGCCTCTCATTGCCTCCCTATTGCCTCCACAAAAATAGCATTTTTGTTGATTTAGGGTAATAAAGTAATTTTGCATATTCCCTATCCCCACCCGCCCGGCGCCCTTCCCGGACCCGACCGACCCGACCGAAACCCGACCTGCACCCGACACCATCCTCTCGCCCTCGCCCCTCGCCTGCGCGACCGCGCCCGCCCGCCCGCCGCCGCCGCCCTCGGCGTCGCCCGGATCGAGGGAGCCCGCCGAACTGCGCCGCCTCCGTCGCCAAAGCCACCACCGACTAGATCGAGGATCTCGCCGAACAGCACCGCCTCCGTCGCCAAAGCAACGGCCGCCCTCGCGGTTCCCTCAGCGGCTCGCGAAGCGGTGCAGCTAAGCGCTGCTGCGTGCCCAGCGGTCCGTCGAGGCGGCGGGCGAGCGGCCGGGCGGTAGCCGGGCGGCGCTGTCGAGCGCCGCGTCGGGAGGGCCGCGACCAGCGGCGGGGCCAGCGCAACCGCTCGTCGTCTGCCATTGCGAGCCCTACGATTGCCCGTCTTGACCAAGATTAGTGTCCATGATTCAACCTCCGGACCTTCAAAACTTTCAGATTTAGACATCCGATGATCATATATATCTCATTAGGAAAATCTTGTAGAGTATCGTATGCTTCATAAACACTCTACAACGCAATTTCTCGGTGAACCAATACTACATGAGCCATATAGCAAGCAACTATTATTGCATATAACATGTTTAGTTCACTTGAGTTGTTAGTGTTACAGAGGAAATGGGAAATTGTTTGATAAAACAATATACAACTAAGACTAATACTACTTCGATGAAAGATACCATGGGTCCTATTCTATGTAAATTTGTCAAGTGCCAAAATGTATTCTACCTTAAGGCTTATACAATTTAGGGCATGTTTGGATCTCCTAGGTATTATTAGAATCTGGATTCTTGATAGTAACTCGTAGAATTTGGATTCGGATTAAAAATAAAAAGGTATTTTTGGATCCCGGATTATAGACAGAGATTATATATGGTGGAAGGTGCTTCACATCTGTAAATAGCATGGTGGAGGTGCTTAGCTGGATCCGGTGGTTGGATAAAAATCTGAATCCACTTGTTTGGGTCTTATTCTCATAATTTTTAGGAGATCCAACAGGCCCTTAATGTGAGTGTGTTGAAGCTAGCAACGCTCCATGTCATATGGTTTATAGAACGATTCTAACCAACATTGCGGTTTGACTTGCCATTTATGGAAACCACAACACCACACATCCGCACAAAACCAACCTAGTTCCTACATCTATATGAATGCAGATCTTAACGCAGGGCATGAACCTTGCAAATAACATTTAGACCTGCTAAACTTGAACTCTAAAGATTCAATGATCAGCAGCAAAATATAAAAGCCAGACTTACAAGTTACAAATAGAACTTCTAGCAATATATGATCAAGGAGGATTGATCAAATTAGTGCGGAGAACAATTACATTTCCCAGTTGATACCGTGTCAAATTTTAGCAACCATATAGAGTAGTAGTTTTTGATGTCATCCTCACATGAATGAGCTACCAGCCACTAAGGCAAAGCACTGATAAATTTTTGACGTTTCTTCTTTTAAGAATTTGTTTTGCATTGTGTGTGTCCAGAACTCTGAATTGTTCAGTTTTATTCAATTTCTTTCACTTTATCTTGCATCCGAAATAGCAGCCGGGCCTCCCCGCTCTCGCCACCTCAGCGTCGAGGCCCGCCGTCGCCTCTCCAGCGGAAAACGGCGACCGAGAACAGGGCGACCGGCGGCGCTCGGCGTGGCTCCCGCGACTCGCCAACTCGCGTCGGGCAGGGGCCCGCCGCCCTCCCACGCTGTGCAGATCCGCCGGGCGACCGGAGAACGGGGCGGCGCGCGGCGCTTCGTCGCCTCCCCCGCGACTCGCCAACTTCAGCGTCGCGCCGCGAGGCCCACCGCCGCGCTCCCACGCTGCGATCCCCCATCCGGCTGCTCGGCGCCTCCGCTCGCCGCCCGCCGCGCGCCTCCACACACCGCCGCCTCTCCCAAAAAAGCGTGCGAGATCCGCCGGGCGCGGCGCATCGACACCGGCGGCCCCCTCTCTACTTCTCCCCAAGCCCTCTCGTGGATGCCCTCGAGCCCCACGCCGGCGGATCGGGGCGGCGATCCCCAACCACCGGTGCCGACTTGACGAATGACGAACCCTAGAATGAGTTACTGGAAAAAAACAAATCCAACTAACTATAGTAGTTGTATTATCCACGCTAACTATACTAGCAAAACAATATTTTGTGTTTATGGAGTTACCATTTTACCCTTGACAAAAAAAGAATTACGAGAATGCAATTACCGCCCATTCTTAATCCCTTCATTTTTTGGAGGCAACGGGAGGCAATTTTTTGCTCCTATGGGCCACCGTCATAGACACAACGGGAGGCAACTTTTGCCTCCATGCCTTTGCCTCCCATTGCCTACGGCCTTTGTAGCCGTCGGATCGGCCGCTCTCGACGACGTGAGCCATCGAATTTTTCCCCAATTATTGTAAAAAAATTTCATATATATATTATCGTATCGTAATATTAATTTGCATTCATTCATCAGTCCAACGCTACATGTGTATATACCTAAACTAAAAGAAATGATAGGTGATTGAGGATATGCAAACTTACATTGTACTCTTGAAGTGACGCATCCAAAGAGCATGATGAATAATATGGACATCTTGCACACCATAGCGCAACAGCCACTGTCACCCATGTTGAACATTGATCTTCGTCTATTTAATCAGAGCTGTATGTTAAAAAGGGCAGGACAAAAACACTAGGCCCCTGGTCCAGCTTATATAATTAAAGAGAGAGGTACGTCCATTTACATGTAAACGTATTAGCCAAATCAACTAATAAGGAACATATATATATGTTAACATACATGCATATATATTTACATTTGCATATAGAAACGTATTAGCCAAATCAATCAATTAACAAGGAACGTATACATTAACATACATATATGCATTTGCATAGAAACATATATATTAGCCAAATCATTTAAGATATAGGTAACATGAGTACACGTTTGTGGAAATAATATCATATTTCTAGATGACAACGCAACAACATGCAACTGCACGCAGGAGGGAGAGTCAAGCAGGACTATTCCGGGTGTTAATGGTTGAGCCAAGGTCTTGCTATTAGACAAGTTGTAAGAGCCAAGCTATGTGTTCTTTTATTTGGCTATAAAGGCTTTTTTTATTGTTACTTCTACTAGTAATTTGCGCGCCCATGCGCAGGAGGTCATGGCCGTGTGTCATAAATATGACAATTTAATATGGTATTTGTTGACACTCGGACCAACAATATAAATATGGCAACACGCCTTTGAATAGAAAGTTATAAGTTACCTCAAATATTCCATGTAATATAATATGGCGGTTCAATAACCTGTCCGGAATACAATACCTAGGTAATAAGTTTTGTCACCATCGAGGTACAGGCACACTAAGAATAAGTCCGGTCGAGGATCGAGGTACATCCATACTAATTTATAAACGACACTACTTTGGATCATCATAAGGAAATCATGGAAGGAAGCGGTCATGACGGGGGGCATCCGCTATCGACGACAGGAGCAGCAGTTTTTCAGCAACGACGCCTGTTTGTGAACAGGTTAGTGTATTGTTAGTGATGTTGTAAAGTGGCTGATCTAGTTGAATAGCGTGTAAATAGATAGTGACATGTATCTCAGAAACTGATATAGAGATGGATCTTACAGTCTGGAGCTCTGGTGACTGCACAGTAGTCTCCACCACATGAACTGGAGAGGTAGGCTCTGAGGGTGAAAGCTGGAGCTGATCGAGCACTGGAGGTGACACCATCTGCAGCGGCAGGAGCAGGGGCAGCAGGAGCTTGCTGGCCATACAATGTGATGATAAATGAAACCTAGTAAACCTTGCGGTCGCGATAGAAGCTCTGTTGGGTCAGTGTCACAGCAGTCATGAGCTTCAGAGGAACTATCTTTGAAATATCTGCTGGATACATAATGGATGATGTGGCTGTCGTATAAGAACTTGTTGCACTGGCCTGCCAATGATACAGCGTCCAATGTCGCCAAAGCATATCATTTCGGCCTCATCAGTACCATCAAGAGCGATGAAAGAAATCTTGTAACTAATTTGCGAGAGAAACAAAATGGGTATATGTTAAGATAAATGACACTGTACTGTGAACAACCCAATCTGCACTCTGTAAGTAAATCGAGAAGGCTAGGTATAGAGTGTTGAACACATACTTGAATTTTAACGAAGTATTGTCACAGTTGTCGCACTTGTAGCCAGCACCATTAGGAGCGCAGGACCTGCTGCACGTAGTGCATGAGGGAACTACCAGGATGCTGATGGAACAAGCCGGCCAACAGTGACAGTGCAACGGTATCCATTGTCCTAAAAAAAGAACCATAATTTTTTGCACAAAAAAAAAGAACCAGAATTAAACCATGTTGTCATAGATATGCAAGAAGTGTTTCTTTTATTGGTCTTACGGAGAAATCATATGGATTTATGCTGTTTAGCTGCTGCAGTGTCTTGTTCTCAAGTGGAGCCGGACTGCGTGTGTGAGCAAGCTGATCGGTAGGAGCATCAGGAAACCTCATCTCAATACACTGGTCCCTGAAGCTAAAGTGGAAGAGGATGGTATAAAACAGAATTTAGCACATGTGTTAATCTGTATAAGACTATAATAAGCAGGGAGAAAGCTGAATAGTAGCATACCTATCGAAAAGAGCCTCGCTTCAGAATCGCAGGATTGAAGTACCAGCGCTGCGGCATTTGCACTCAGATAGTAGTTATCTATAAAAACATGAGCAAGGTCAATACAAAAGCCATAGAACAGACATGTAGAAAAGCCATTTAATGCACAGGGTAGATCTGGAAAACATGACAGGAACATACACCGATAAGACTTCATGAGGCCTCCAACAAACATCACAATAATCGGGTTTGCCTCAGCACGATTGTCAGCAGCTATCTGTCCCCATAGAGTATCTTTAACATTAGAGTAGGTACATGGAACAGGAAAGGATTCAGATACCCCGTACATATATACAATGCACAGCTGAGGGAAAACCTTTTTGAGGGCTGAGCTGAGGAAAACCTCATATCTAATATGAACTCAACCTAGGATCATAATGCGTTAATTAGGGCAATTCACCCCGGGTTGGCTTTATTCAAAATTTAAAATATGCAAAGCTCTACCAATTTCTGAGCAAATAAAACAATTTGGAACTTAAAGCCAGTTCAACAAAGTTACCTTGACAATCTAAATTCAAGGGGTGGAGAGCGGGAAGAGAGAGCAGCAGTTCTCGTGCAAGCACAAAGTTAGCGGGGAGAAAATTTATTTGAAAGAAAATTAAACAGGGGAAATAGAATGCTTGGGAAAAAAAAAAAAAGAAGCTACTATAAATCATCTTGACATGAACTTTCTCAGGGATATTTCGAATTCTCACCTTGTTGATGGAAAGGTTCGTGTTCATTCTCGACGAACACTTAGCCCCGACCGCTCGATTCTAAGCTAAAGATAAAAAATACAATTGGCATAAAACCTTAGACTATGACCGAGGGCACCAAATCACTGACCTAAAAACTAAAATGCTATTCTTTATAATAAAGAATTCCCCGATCGACTAACGTAAATGTTTCTTTTTGGTCATGCCCCTAGAGATGACAGATATGGTCAAAATCAGGTTTTGCTCCCAAAAAAGGCAAAGATCGATCTTTTTAGGGGGTGGGGGTGGGGGGAGCACGCAAAATCAATTAACCCTGATTTGTTAGCATAACCGACAGCTTTCTTCGAACATTTTTGTTAGCATAATATACATGGAACTGTAAGGGGTGTAACATGGTATAACCGGCATGAATTTAACAATGTATCATCCAACTATTCACGCTTTCTTCTGAACATTTTTGTTAGCATAACCGACGCTTATTCATAATATACATGGAACCGTGAGGGCTCCAAATGACAAGAACCTAACAAAAGAACTTATCTCAAAGATAATTGACCATGATACCTCCACTTTGTTGAATGCCCTTCTCCGATTGGTCGGCCATCCAATTTATTCTCTCAATCATCTACCAAAATAGCAAGTGCTCTTATGTGAATCAATTGTTTCAACGTTACCCGATTTGTGTTGTCAAAAAAAAAAAAAAACGTTACCTGATTTGATTAGGCCCAAAGTTTATGCATGAAAATTAGCATATAACGGCTTACATAGCAAAGAAGGTACTACAACATCGTTTTACAAAGTTATTAATTTTTTTTTGCCGTATAGGTGAATCAAACATATATTTTGTTTTCCAAACATGGCAAAATCACATATCAGAAACTCTGCAAAGACCATTTCAAACAGAATTTGTGCTAATAGCTTACTGCTCCATTTTGCAAGTGAAAGTTTGCAACAAATGTCTAGCGCTTTTCCTCGCTTCTTCTCTCTCGGCAAGATACCTAGACATAATAGGCATTAGGATAAAACTATCAACGATTGCAACTAATTCATGTTTTCTAATGTCCACAATCGGTGGAAATAATGTTTTTGCATACCTTGCACATAATCGCATAAGAGGCGGTTTTAATACGTAAGATAATTTGTCGACTTTTACCCACCGTCTTGATTTGAGTATATCTTGTAATAGTTCAATCCCTTGCTTTCCATCGCCTTGTCCGCAAGCAGAACAAAGAATAACACAAACTGATCAAAGACAAACAAGACATTTAAGTTTTTAGCCTCTTGATTTGTTGATAGAAATATATTCACAACTAACATGAACAGAGTCGATAAATTGCGGAGACGGATGCATGTTTCTAAAGTTTAGAACATTTGAATTCCCGTAAAACGGAAATATGTGGAGTTATTAACAAACAAAGAGAAGTAAAGACAAGGATAGACTCGCTACAGATGAAGCTCAATTTCAGACATTGTCTTAGAATGAACATACATGGCATCATGAATCATTCTCTCTTCGTCGAAGAAGGATGGATTCTTTTGAAAGTAGAACAAACTCCTAGTGAATTCCCCTCTTGTGACTCTCGCCTCGACAATTTTATTTAGGAGGCCAAATTTTAGCAAGAAGCCATTGCATGAAACCAGGGATTGGGCTAAGTGTTGCAAAAGTCTGCATGAAATACCAAAAAAAAGAATTATATCACATTTAAGGTATTAAGAAACACAGCCAATGTCTTAACATGAGCTTTGTGAGCCTGATAAATTATTTTGTAATGTTACTATCAATGCCTTAACTAATTTTGAGGGAACCTCGATCATCCGAAACAGAGAAAATAAATGGGAAAACAAAAGTATGTCATTGCTTTTTTTTTTTCCCCAAAGATTTCTCACAAGAAAAAGCTAATGTAAGCACCAAAAGAACAGTTCACAACAGAAGGGTCAATGTACATCCATTGTAACCATCGCAATCGATATTTATGGACTAAAACATTTATTTTTGGTGCTTAGAGGATGATAAATAGCAGGTTCCCCGAGTGACCAGACTTCAGATTTCAATGCTTAGAGGCCAAAAAAACAGCAATGCAAAACCAATCATTCAACTTTGGAAGCTTATAACTACGTAACATGTCATGCGAGGAAGTTCCAGGGATCTTCATACAAACCCGACTAAAAACAGAATCATATATCTGTTTTTTGACAGCTTTTCAATGTGAGAACCAAGCCCAGCTTTTTAGAAACCATCAAGCCATAATCTTTTAAACCTGAAATTGATAAGGAACAAATAAAGAGAAACTAAGATGAGCAACCACCGAAGGACCCAATTAACACCATTATCATTCAGTTTTTGAACATGTATTTTTTGGTCATAGTGCACTCGCACATATAGGCATGGCGAACCCTATAATTTGTTTTAACTATGGACTACACATATAGGATTTTTTACTTGAATGTTATTTAACGATATCACTAAACATGCATCCGATCGTGCGTAAAGGCAATTTATTCTTTTCTTTAATTTCAGCTATGTTTTTCAAGAAAAGAAAATGTGCATGTTGCTTTGCGTAACCCAATTACCATTGTGGATCATTTACCTAGAAACTCGGAAATAAAGTCCAATGATCCTAACATCTCAGAGAAATTAGCCAACATTAAAAACTCGATGTTGAGAGACCTTCTATAGAGGTTGGTAATCAAAAGCAATATGGACGTGCTTGTTTGTTGGTGGCCTTTTTTTAGACGTAGAGCAAGCCCTTTGAGGCTTAATTAGCAAATAAGAATTCTATTAGCGAAGACCATAACAATGAGCGAGGCTTCAAGAACTATGCAACCCGACATTAGTAAGAGGGGGACGAGAAATGGAGACCTAATTTCTTGCAAAATGAGCTCATCCGTAAGAATCAACACGTGCAATAAAAGGGAGGACAGAACATCTAGGGACTAACCAAGCAGGAGGGGAAAAACAACGTGAATGCATAAAGAAAAACTAATCAAACACCACAATTATGACAGAATGAGATGCTATTCCCGACGTCCAAACTGAGATCAAACGAACGTAAATAATTTACGCCGCCGTGGACTAACCCCATCTTTGGGCCAAACCAAGCACAATTGTAGACAAAAGTGGAAAAAAAAATAGAATCAATGCTTCAGCTTAGAAAGATGGCAAAAATAAAATCAACATTCCCATGATCACTACCTTAGTTATGAGCACAAATGCGGATGCAAAAGGAAGAATCATCATAAACTCATAAGCATTGCCTCGCTTATGTACATAGAAAAAAAAAAGAGGAGTAAACTGTGGAATGATGGCCCATGATCGCTGCATGAAACACTAAACATTTATATTGTGAATTCATCATAGCACCACCCTATTCCCTAAAATTAATCTAGCATCAAGAGAAGAGTGTACTCATCATTGGACATGACTCCGCAGGTGAGTTATAAAATATACCCATGTGGTAAAGCGACTTACATGGTTGCCGGTTGAGAAGCCAATGCAATGGTTAACAAATTTGAGCAAAGATCTCATCATAATTTGATGTTGTTGGAGACTTTGGCACGTGCATAGATTTAGGAAAGAAATGTCTAGATGACATGGAACCGAACACATGCCATTTTAATAGGCAACCACAAAGGTGAGCTCTTCGCTCCATTCGACACTAATAGTCTTCTTCATCACTCATGCTTTCAATTTCGTGATATTGTGAAAAATAATTATAGTTAGTAGCTCCATGTATATGCGAAAAAACATGGGCGATCGAATCGTAGAATTTTAAATAGGTGGTTACCGCGTTATAACGCATAAAGTGCTTCCTGCATCGTAAAGCAAATGTTTGAATTCCACATGATCCTTCATGTATCCGCATGCATGGTCATCCCAAATGCTTTCTCGGTTGGACTGGTTGGATCCTTATCACCTTGCAAAGAGCTTGGTATGATTCTACAAAATCTGTATGGACCTTTGGTCATGGATTGGAGTCGCTGAAGATGACATGGTGCGGTGTTCACAAGGTGGTAGAGCTAATAAATTCGGTGTCTCCGAATGCAAGACTGAAAGCGTTTTGACATATGCAAACCTTACTTTATGCATAGAAGAACGATATAAGTAGTTGAGAAACTATCTTCGCTTTGCATGTTCATCTAAAATACAATCTAACATTCGTGGAATATAAAGTCTTGGCCATAGTGATGCCTATCGATTATTTCTGCATTATGTTAGAAAACTGAACCTATGTTCATAGAGAGAGGTGGCAAAAAAATGCGAGATAAGTACCTAATTGGGAGGTCGCTTTTTTGCATTTCACGGGAATTGGGAAGGTTGCTTTGGCTGTCATCCCGACGCTTCACCCTGAATTTCAGGTTTCAAATATGAAACCTCTGGTATTTTTTATAGCACAAAGAATAATCTATTATTTAGTTGTTGAGGTTGCCCATAGTTACCATCCAGCACATCCTAAACATAAATAAATAGAGTGAATATGCTATTTGTTGAAATCAGTTCAATTTCACCAAAAACAACTAACTCAAAATACGCAAAGGCATAAACATGACCACTACACACTCTATAAGCTTGTGATTTGTGGACCACAGTGAAGTAAGCAAAGCTCATCTCTAAATGTAATAGAAATTTTAAGAAAAGCACAAATAAAAATTTAGAACGCCGGAAGACTATGGATACCAATTAAAGGCATGTTGGATGTAGAAGACATGGTGACATGAATCGGGCCGTGGCGGGCGCTTAGCCGGAAGCTGGCGCGACCGCATCACCGTAACCCTAACCCTAACTGCATGAGAGAGAGGGAGAAGGGAGGGGGGCACTGCGCCGCCGCCCAGCGCCCATGGCCGCGCCCGCGCCGCCGCCGCCGGCCGCGCCAGCGCCAGCGCCCAGCCATCCGCTGCCCCCCACATCGCCTCCCGCCGCCGCGGCCGCCGCCGCGCCGCCGCCGGGCCGGCCGCCCGTGCCCCGCGCCCGCTTCGCCGAGCCGCGGAGGTGGAGGCGCCCGCGCGGGCGGCGCCCCCCGAGACGCCGCCGCGGAGAAGACGGAGAGAGAGCAGAGGGGATTTTTTTTTTTTTTTTTTTTTTTTTTTTTTACCGTGAGGAGAGACTGCTATATATTTGGTAGTGCCGGCGGGGTGTTATTGCAAATGCACATAGTACAAAGGGGGTCCGTTTGAAAGAAATCCAAGCATAGTTTATGTGGAGGAGGGCCTGGAGCTGGCCGGAACATGATTTCGTACAAACAGAGGGACTTTTTTTACAAAAAACCGGACCAATCACAGATTTCGGGACGACGTGGACGCCCGGCCGCCGGTTTACTCCACACCCAATATTACTTTTTAAATTCATATCTCACCTTCTCTTTTCCTAATCACTCTCACATTCTCTTCATGATGCCTACTATTACTTATATGCTTTCGTGCCCAACTTATTGCTCGCATGAGAGCAGGTACAATAAGGCCACGTCATTTGGCTTATAGCCAAGACATGTCACCATAAACCTAAATAGAAGAGAGAGAGAGAGAGAGAGAGAGAGAGAGAAGGGGTAAGCAGCATGCAGCGCCGAACGCTTGCATATTTGCCTAGGTTGTGGGTTCTGTCACTAGTGTGTGCTCGCTCAGGAAAGGCCACAAGATGACAGTCTGCTTGGGTGAAGACCAACAAAGACAGAGTTAACTAAAAAAAAAAAGTAAAAATAAAATGGGTCCCATGCAAATAAAAAATATAGTTCATAGTAGAAGAAGAGACTAGCTTGTTGTATGGATTGGATTGGCTATTAAACTTGTCTGCTACCCCAAGCTTATTGACTTTGCTCGAGAGCCAAGCTCTCTTCTCTCTCTCTTCTCCCTTCTCTCTTCCACACCAGCACTTGCTTGGCTATAAGCCAATTATTGTATCAACTCTAACTGAAAATCTCCTAGTAATCAATAGTTATGCAGCTTTAGCATTTAAGAAGTGTTGTTACATTGCTCTTTACTGCTCAGTCCTGACTACTTGTCTCTGAGAAATTATTTCCATGTGTCACTGCATAGTTGGTAATTTGCTCGTTACTGCACAAGAAGTGTAATTTGGTAGTGATACTCCCTCTTTCTTGAATAAATAGATTCGTAGAAAGTTCTTCCCAGCAAAAATAGATTTGTAGAAGGTTTAACACAAATTAGTATAACAGAGAACTGTCCCTTTAAGAATTGTTGTTGTTTGCACACTTATTCAAGCTGCATATATAGTAATGATATCATTTACTACATTCCTGCCTAACAAAAAAATTAATGCCACAACCATGTGCGGAAACTCATTTTACCCACCCGTCCCACTGCCAGCGGGAGCCCCACCCCACTGGCCCTGCCCCACCCGCTTTACTCATTGCATATGTCGTCATCACATCTCCTGTCATGCAACTTTCCCTTCACGCTCTTGTCATTCAACTTTCCCCTTTGTATGCCCCTCGTGTTCCCCTCAAAATCCATTTCTTCCTCACTCTCCCCTATGGTTGTCTTCTTCCTTTGCGTTTCTTTTGAGCTCCCTTGCCCCTGCCTAACTACCGATGGCTCCAACATTGCTGATGGCAAGTGGTGTGCCACCCTCCTCTGTGTTTATTTTGAGCTCCCTTGCCCTTGCCTAACAACAACAACAACAACAACAGGTGGCTTCAACATTATTACCAATGGAAAGTGGTGTGTCACCCCTCCTCCACAACAATGACAATTGCCAAGCTAGACATCTACTCGACCATCCATGAACCGGTGTGCTATAAATAAAACCCCTTATTTTCCGCAAAACAAAAAAAAACTTAATGATCCTAAAACTAGCTTGGACTTTGTGTTGGATGGAAATAAGGATTTTTTTTTAGAGTTTTATAAATACACAATGGTTTTTATATTAGTTTAGATCGAGTATCACGAAGTGTTCACGTACAACAAGCTTTGCTAAAATTATAGTGTTTTTTGAGTTTTAAAAACACCGCCGCCTTATTAGGTGTATATAGGACCATCTATGAGAGACAAATATAGTCAGATGATGGCGAAGCGAACAAAAAACGATGAAAGCACAAGACTTCAGTCGACCGGCGATTAAGTATACACTAATACACACAGCACGTACGTGAGTGCGTACGTACGTCGTGGGGAATCCGGCTCGAGTCGAACGATCCGACAGATCCACGCGCGCTAGCTGTCCTCGTCGTCGGCGTGCGTGACGAGTTACGACGTCGACGTACGGTCTACTCCGCCGGCCGGGGCGCCGCTTCGCGTTACACACGGTGCATGCCCCTGATCGAATCCTTACCTACGGACTACGGTGCATGCATCATCCTTTGCCGTACCCATCCGACACGCCAGTTTGCCACCACGCACATGATGATCGGTCGCCGCAGCGCCGTCAGGGTCAGGGCGCGCGCACGACGCCCCGCGGCGCGGCGCGGCGCACGCATACCTACCCGGCCACAGCCTGTGCGTGTGCGCGTCCGTGAGCTGTGGGCCGGGGGCGAGCGCGTACACTGTACGTGGCCTGCTGCCGGCCTTATGCGACTCGTGAACCCGGGCGGCGGCGAGTAGTAGTACCCATACCTATCCTCTTCCGGTCGATCGATCGATCGTGCGAATGCCTCACTGGCGACTGCTAAGCTGGCCGTGCCCGTGCACGGTACGGTGCTATCTTTTTCCCTCCTCAGCTCAGCTATAGCTCCTCCTCTCCGTACGTACGTGTAGCTTTATTGTTTGCCCCCTCGCCGCCGTGGCCACTTCTCCGGCCTGTCTACTTGTCGCCTTCTTCATTCCGGGCTGCTGCATGCATGCAGGTCTGTAGCGCGCGGTAGTCTGTGGGCTGCGTCCGATTGGACGAGTGGTTTTGCACATCTCCATCGCAATCATTTGCAGCGTTGCAAGATCGAGTTTTTACTTGCTTAGCTTCGCACCCGGCCGAGATCGGAGGAGGTGTGCGTTTGTTAATTATATACAGTACACTCTATTACTCTATTACCGATACAAACATGTGGTATGTTTGTCTAAACTCCTCCTACTTAACACAATGATAAGCAAATCTTTTACGTATTTAAGAAAAAAAAAAAAGTACTACTCCACAACCATTCCATATTATAACGCGTTTGGATTTTCTACACACATAGCTTATGCTATGCATGCACTTACCCACTTAGATTAGATATATGCTATGTTAGATATATACTACTACATCCATTTTAAATTATAAGGCGTTTTGACTTCTCTTTTATTCGTTCATAGCTTTTACTACACGTCTAAATATATGCATGGCTAATTTAGTATAAGCCACGGCATGAATTTAGAAATGCCAAAATATATCTTATAATTTGGGATAGAGGAAATCAAAATATCTTATAATAAGCTATGTAATAGAAACAATATATGTAGTTAGAAAAGTCTAAAACGTCTTAAAATTTGAAAACAGAGTACATATATTCAAAGTTGCAAACCTAAAATCTACTAGCTATATATATAGCAGCAGTACTACTCTATCCGTTCTAAAACAAATCAACTTTTTGTGCTAATCCTAACTTAAACTACCTTAACTTTATAGGGAATACAAAACAAAATAGACACAATACTTTATTAAAAAATATACTTCATGGTATAACCGTGCGCTGTCTCTACCAAGACATGTTTAATTTGGCCACATGAAACGAGATAGGGAACATGCATGTATATTTCATATTTGGATCTTTGCGTGGAAGTCCACGGTTGGATCGATGGCCGGGCTGCCTAAACCCTAGCCTCTTGTCCTCCTGCATGCAGTCCATGTGCGTGCACCCATGCATAACAGCGCGTGTGTCGACCTCCGCAGAGATATCTTTCCGAGCTGTTCTTTTGTCATGAGATGCCTGTAGCCATGCGTTCGCCTACACTCTCTCCCAGTGAACAAATCGAGCGATTCACAGGTGACACGGACAAACTTTATTCATTGCTTGGATAACCGTGTGATGTCGCGTTGTGCAACTTGCTTGCGATCGAATTGGATCGACTATGATTCCACAAGAGTATTTTAAAAATAATATCGGTTTTATGTACTTGTAGGGGCACGCGTGAGCTCAAAAAGGGGTCAATTGTTGGGCCACGTAAATATCTTTTTGACAAGACTTGAGCTTCTCTAAAAAAAAAGCAAGGGGACGCTACATTGATGATTTTTGGGTTTCACTAAAAAAATAGCTCAGCCTAGGCATTCGGTTTAAATCGAAAATTTGGTTCGGTTTATTCGGTTTTAGAAAAAATCAGTTTTCAAGAATAGACAACCGATCGGTTCATCCAATAATAGAAAACCGACAACCCGGTGTTGGTTTCTACTTCGGTTTTTGGGTTTTCAACCCAGAAGAAACCGAGCTACGAGGCGAGCTGCTCTGGTGCCTCCGCCAAGCCCTGCTTGCTCCACCGCAGCCACGTGCAAGCGCGGGGAACCGCCCCATGCCCCGCCTCCGTGTCGGCAACCCCCTTCACCGCCGCGGACCTTTTCCCCGCCGCCGCCGCCGCCGCGTCGGCCCGATGCGTATGCGTCGTCGCCGTCGAATGCGCGGGGGTCCTTGCTCACGCCAAGCCACGCCGCCGTCGGCAAGCCAACGTCCGCGATCACGCTAGGGCACCGCCGAGACCCGCCGTGGGCACACCGCCGCCGCCGCCCGCACAACTCTAGGGCTTGAGGGAGCGGGTGTGGGTGGGAATATCTTGCGTGTGCGTGGGAGGATCTCGAGTGGATTTTTTTTTGAGGTGAATCTGGGTGGATAAGGTTACAGTGGGGAGCGATGGGCAATAGCTAGTTAATTGGGCCGGCCTTGGTGGGCCTTTGTTCAAGATGCATCGGCTGAGGGAACATGAGGCAGCGATGGGTTCACGCACGCACTCACGCTCCTGTTGTTCGGTTGGACGGTTCTTCGGTTTGGTCTAGAGATGAAACTGAAACCGAAACCGAGAACCGATGTTAATAGAACCAGAAACTGAAAACCAAAAAACCGACGTTTCGGTTCGGTTCGCTCGATTTTCGGTATAAAAGTGCTCAGGGTGAAAAATAGCTTTGGCTTCACCGTTTTTTAGCTTTATTTTGGTGAAGATGGTGATGACCACAAGATGCAAGTGCTCAACACGGAGTTGATGGAGATGCATGCGCAATTTTTTTTTAAGAACGGAGGCATTCACCCCATTTCCATTCAAGAACGGAAATACCAAGAGTTTGATGCATATAGGGGACCAGAACGAAGACTGAAGATAAGGACAGACATCAACTAGCCCAACGGATACTACCCCTATTAAACTAAAGATGTTGTACCGACAGGGCCGGCCCTGAATATTTGGAGGCCCGGGGCGAAACTAAAATTCGGGCCCCTTTGTACATACATTTCGATGTGGTCGCTAGTAGTAAAATCCAGGCCTTTTGTATGTATATATATACACTTATCCCCTGTTTTAAATAGCGAAATTTAGCCCATTTTAATGGCGGCCTTCCTAAAAAGCTATTTAGCGCTATAACGAGCTATGATAGCGAGCTAAAGCCATTTAGCGGTGAAGAAAAATATGTCAAACATTATATAATTTTACATAATAAAGATAAAAACATAGATAGTTTAAAAGTCTTATGTAGTGCTTAATCACCATCGTCTTGGAAGTGATATGTCTCCATTCTTGGGCCTTGAGATGAGATTTGGGTGCCGCCAATCAATTTGGGCCAACGGAAATCACCCCAATATCTTTATAAGCGCTAAATGAGTCGTAGTTTAGCGTTTTTAGCGGCTATTAGCGGCTAATAGCGGCAAATAGCGTTTAGCGCTAAAATGGCAATAGCTTAGCGCTACCCCGCCCTCGAAACGCTATTTAGCGCTATAGCGTCCGCTATAGCCCTATTTAAAAACAGGGCACTTATCTGCATATGCCAAAGCAATATTCATATGTAACAATTTATTAAAGGCCTCAACTATCTCCCTTGGTTTAGAGTCGCCCGCGTCGCCGCCACTCCCGCCGCCACAACCGTTGGTCTTCCTTCCTTCCCCCTCTGGCATCGCGCCGGATGTCGGAGTAAGTGGGGATCCATTAAATTGAGATAGAGTCTTTAGGGTCCATGCCAAACTTTTTAGTATTGGACGGATTGCCATTTCAATTATAACCACAAAGTAACTAATTTTAAATTCCTTCTCACCTTCCAAGATTACTTGGTCATTGTTATTTTCATCAAAATGCTGCTTTCTAAGAGCACGGCTCTTTACTGGGAGCGATGACTCTCATTTCAGATGCGATTTTCTTTGCAATAACCTTTACTAGAAGCATACCCATCATTTCTATAGGTTTAAAAAATAATCCATTATGCCTTGTATCTGATGCATGGTAGACTCAATATATAGATGACGACCGCAACTTCTTGCTTACTTTATTGACAGATAACCATGCTAAATATAAATTCAAAGCTGTCAAGTACTTCAAATAAACTATTTGCATCACTCCAGTCCTTTGGTTCTACATCTTTATCTTCACTCATGTAAAGCTGCCCTTAGTTGAGGAGCTTCATATCATATATATCTAATCACTGGGTTGGGTAGACGGTGGAGTATAGCGAGTGCGGAGGTTGCACCGCGTCGTCTCGAGTCCAGCGTCTTGCCTCTTGCTGAAGCTAGTATTTCCTTTTCTTTTAATCTATCTACAGACCCGATCATTCTCACGGAAGGGGAATTGCACGGCAACGTTCATCACTGGTGTTTACATGCTTGGGGGAGGGGCCCTTCCTGATTGGGGGCCCAGGGCGGTCGCCCCTCTTGCCCACGTCCAGGGCCGGGCCTGGTACCGAGTATCAAAGCCTGACCAGACAGAGTTGAAAGAGGTTAACAGACCATTATTACAACCAAAAGGACCAACATTCTAAGTCACAGAAACATAAACTTCCAGAGCATCGAGGGACAGTTTTTGGGATCACACAGGACTTTTTAAGCCAGATCACACGACGTTTGAGGTCTTAGTCGTCATCCTTGTCGTCCAGTTACGATGTTGAGGCGTCCTTCCTTGGTTTCTTGTTTGTTTAGCAGCTTGACCGCAATCTGGAGCATAGTGTTGACACCGTCTTTGATTGCATCTTCTTCTTCCTTGGAGTAGAACCCTGCCCAGTAACTTATTAGGCTGCAAGCATGACATATGATAGTAATAGGAATGATAGTTTTTTAGCTTTTTGCTTCCAATTGCGCATGCATCTATTTTCTTCAAAAAAATTGCGCACGAGGATTCTTGGGTGGTCACCAAAGTTTGTGCACTGGGATTTGATTTGGTAAAACACGGAGAGAAATTCAATCAAGCTATGAGCCGGGTCCACATTTTTCCAACAAAAAAAAATCTTTGCAGCTCACAAGTATTATGTGGGTCGGAACTCTGCTTGCTTTCGAATCTGGGCTGGAAGCTAACAAGACCGGACAAGCCCACGAGTGGTGCGAAGTCGAAGCATTCCCCGCAGCAGCAGCAGCTCAACCACACTGCCCCATTTCGCCCCGTTTAGTCCCACCTCGGGAAGTCACAACAAGGCAACGCAGCTTAAAGGTTCTGTCCTCACACCGCTCCTCGCCGAGCTCAGCAGCGCGAGCTTGTAACCCGAGCGGGGGCATTAAGGGTGATGTGGACTTTGCCGTATGGCTGGCGCGCCTGGGCCGGAAGTGCTCTTGCTGGCCCGCCCGTTCCAAGTTGGTAGTGGGATTGCTGGGGCTTGTGCGAAAGCTGGGCCTCACGATCCCTGCAGTGGCAGGCACTGCGTTAGGCTGGCTTCACAGAGCAGCGACAACTGCCCGCTTCCAACGGTGGAAGGATAACGGGCCGCTGCACTCTTGGCCCGTTACAGGCTCCCAGCCTACTCCAACGGACCATCACCTTTTTATTTTTTAAACTTTTATATATATTCAACGGGCCGCTGCGCTATGGGCCCTTAACGGGCTTCCCATATACAAAATATTATTCCCTTTGTTTATTTTTTAGTGCTTAATTATATAGTAAAAAAACTGTGCTTAATTATATAGTAAAAAAACTATCATACAGCCTGTCATTAACAACCTCTTAATGTTCCCCATGGAACTAAAAAGTTTCATCATGTCGCAAAGTAATGCTAGTACCCTTTTGATTTTTCGGAGAATGCAAATGTCTACAAGTCCACATGCAAAGTTCTGCAGATTAATAATATCAACACGATTAATTATTATTTCATTTTTTTTACGATGTAAGGACGGGCTGAACATGCTTGTGCGTTGTCTTGCTGATGTCCTGCTAAAAATAGCTGAAACATGCCTTGAACTACTGTTTTCTTAACTATAATATCAACACGATTAATTATTATTTCAATGTATGCTATTTAATTTGTTGCCAACGAAACGTACACATGCCAACCAAACAGATGGGAACGATTTTCTTTAACGTTTTCTTCCCTTCTGCTGAACCAACAGCACCTAAGTGAACATATCTAATGCATCTTACACATGTTAGTCAGTATTGATTGGAACCATGATAAAATTAGGTATAATATTGGTCCAAACTCGTTAGTACTTCAAAATGTCAACTGGTTACTGAACATTGACTTGAATACTGACAGCTCAAATGTCAACCATGAGATGCATATTAGCACATCGTCTATACGAATTCAGCTCACCAACGTACTGCAAGGAAAGTGCTCGATGTCTTGGCTAGATATCAGGTACGCCACTGTCCTGCTGCTGGTGCTGGTGGCATCACCGTGTGCCGCCAATGACCGGCTCGTCCCCGGCAAGCCGCTCTCCCGGCGCCACCATCGTATCCGCCGGCGGCAGCTTCGCCCTGGGCTTCTTCTCCCCGACCAACTCGACCCCGGGAAAACTGTACCTTGGCATATGGTACAGCGACATCCCCGGCTCACCGTCGTGTGGGTCGCCAACAGAGAGACCCCCGTCACAAACAGCAGCAGCAGCAGCAGTGCCTTGTCTTCGCCACCGGCTCTGTCCCTGACCAACACCTCCAACCTCGTCCTGTCCGGCGCCGACGGCCGTGTTCTTTGGACAACGACTAACGTCGCCGCCGGTGCAGGTGCGGCGGCCAGAAAGACTGCGGCAGTGCTTCTGAACACCGGCAACCTTGTCATACGGTCTCCAAACGGCACCACCTTGTGGCAGAGCTTCGATCACCCATCCGACACGTTCCTCCCGGGCATGAAGATCCGGATCAACTACAAGACGCGCGCCGGCGACCGGCTGGTGTCGTGGAAGAGCCCCGACGATCCATCGCCGGGGCCTTCTCCTACGGCGGGGACCCGGACACGTTCCTTCAGATCTTCGTCAGGAACGGAACGCGTCCGGTCATCCGCATCGGGCCATGGACGGGCGAGTCAGTTGGCGGGGGGGCTTGATTCGCACGTTCACGGGCGTCATCATCTACCAAGCCGTTGTGAGCACTGAGGGGAGGAAATCTACACGACCTACAGCATCTCGGACGGCGCCCCGCATACGAGGTACGTGCTCACTGACTCCGGTGCGCTCCCCCTCCAAAGCTGGAACAGCAGCTCGTCCGAATGGGCCGTCTTGGGTACGGATGATCCTGGGTGCTACCGGTACGACTCCTGTGGCCCGAACGGCTACTGCGGCAGCACGGAGTCTCCCGAGTCTCCCCTAGGTGCAAGTGCCTCGACGGTTTCGAGCCAGTGGGCTTAGAAGATTGGAACAGCGGCGGCAGCTTCTCTCAGGGGTGCCGGCGAAAGGAGGAGCTCCGGTGCGGCGGTGGCGGCGACCGTTTCTTGGCCATGCCGGGGATGCAAGCGCCGGACAAGTTCGTGCTTGTCCAGAACCGAACCTTGCAGGAGTGCGAAGCAGAGTGCACCAAGAACTGTTCATGCGTGGCGTATGCTTACGCCAATCTGAGCAGTAGCAGAACGACGACGGACCAGACGAGGTGCTTGGTGTGGGCCGGCGAGTTGATCGACACAAGCGAGGGTGGTACAGAAACTTTGTACCTCCGGATCGCAGGCTTGGATGCAGGTGTGTGCAACATGTTTTTATCTCTAATGTAGCTGCTGAATAATAAGCTTTGAAAGCCCATGTGAAGTTCTTCGGGGAACGAAAATCCTTAACTAGTATTTGGACAATTGCATACTATATATATGCAAGAATAAAAATCTGGAATGACTTCTGAAACACAGGTACGATTACGAATACGAGAGTGAAGAGTAATACGAATGCGAGAGCAAAGAGTAACGCGGTGAAGATTGCGCTGGCTGCAGCTTTGTTGAGTGGCATTCTGATACTCACAGTCATTTCAATTGCATGGTTCAAGTTGAAAGGTACAACCCTACACAGCTGTGTTCTTACGCGTGTCTATTTTACTCTTCGAAGGACTGGCTATATTATTATATACAACATTGGACAGGTAAAATAAGCTATGGGGCAAAGCATAGGAAGATAATTTTCGATGACATGTGTGCATCGGATGAACTTGAAGGAAACCATGCCCAAGACTCTGAATTCCTCTCTGTTAGGTTCGAGGATATCATGGCTGCAACAAGAAATTTCTCAGAAGCATGCAAGATTGGGCAAGGGGTTTTGGTAAAGTTTATAAGGTAATTACTTAATTCAACCTTATTTTCCTCTTATTAGTAGTTCTAAGCATATAATTACATTGAATTGATGTTAATTTTAACTATGTGCATGACAACATGAGCATTGGTTGATGGAATAGTTACATTGAATTGTCTACATGGTGAACTCAAAAATAAGTTTATCTCCTTACTTTTGTTGAAGGCGATGCTAGGTGGCCACGAAGTTGCTATCAAAAGGTTAAGCAAGGATTCTGAGCAAGGATTGAAGGAATTTAGGAATGAAGTCATTCTAATTGCTAAACTTCAACACCGAAATTTGGTTCGACTCCTTGGTTGTAGCGTTGACATGGATGAGAAAGTTCTAGTTTATGAATACTTGCCTAATGGAAGCTTGGATGCTACTCTTTTTGGTATGTCACATCATAAGCTCTTAGATATAGTATATAGCAGCTAAAATATATATTTAGTTTAATCATCACACAGATAATTCAAGAAAAATGTTGTTGGATTGGCCAATCCGATTTAATATAATCAAAGGGGTTGCAAGAGGACTTCTCTACCTCCACCAAGATTCAAGATTGACTATAATTCATAGAGACCTCAAGGCTGCTAATGTTTTGCTAGATGGACAAATGAGACCAAAGATAGCAGACTTCGGCATGGCAAGGATATTCAATGATAGCCACGAAAATGCAAACACTCTTCGTGTTGTTGGAACATAGTAAGTAATTATGTCAATAAATTGTTAAAATAAACTATAATTCAAAATAGTGGTTACATGGCCCCGGAGTATGCAATGGAAGGTGTCTTCTCGATCAAAACAGATGTATATAGCTTTGGTGTTCTACTCTTAGAGGTTGTTACTGGTATAAGGAGAAGCTCCATTAGTAGCACCACAGGTTTTCAAAACCTAATAGTCTATGTGAGTATATGCCTTTTTTGAAGTTGTAAACTACAGTAAGAGTTTAGAGGCTCTAGCTTACTACAGATCCAAATAATTGTTTTGGTTGTTTTCTGTGTCCGGAATATGTGGAAAGAGGGGAAGGCAAGAGATTTGGCGGACCAATCTATTATGGATACTTGTTTGCTAGATGAAGTCTTGCTTTGTAGTCATGTGGCCTTGTTGTGCATTCAGGAAAACCCAGTTGATAGGCCACTTATGTCATCTATTGTCTATAGTCTAGAGAATGGAAGCACCACGTTGCCAACACCCAACAATCCTAGGCACTATGGACAGAGGAATGGTGATACAGAGCAAATAAAGGATGATAACAACTCCATCAGTTCCTTTACTATCACATCAATAGAGGGACGATAGTCCTATTTCCATGTACATGAATAGGGTCAAAATATTGTTGAACAAATGTCTATCACTATTAGTGGTTTGAAAGTAATTTCCTTTCTAAGTTTAAGTTTCATGTATGAATATTTGATATTTAAGGCATTTTCTTCTCTAATAAAATTATTTGTTGTTGAACAAATGTCTATCACTATTAGTGGTCTGGAAGTCATTTCCTTTCTAATTTTAAGTTTTTGATATTTAAGGCATTTTCTTCTCTAATAAATCTATTCGAAAACATAAACTCCCTCATTTTTTTTTTTTTCTTTGGTATCTTCGACGTGGAGTTTTATTAACAAAAATAATGAAGCTAAAATAAATTGAAGTGTCAGAAAAAAATGTTGGGTGTAATGAAACACTATCTGTATTTTCCAGCGCGAATTGATTTCGCTGTGGTTAAGAAGAAGCTTACGAAGAAGGGGTAATCCTTCTGCATTTTATTAGGTGTATTGTTTAAAAAAATTTTCAATCCTAAACCCAGTGCAAAGCAAAGACACTGAATTTGTTGATCACAGTTCCATCATCTTAGGGCTTAGGGCAGCACGGTAGGGCAAAGGGCAAACTGGTGCCGAGCATCAGCTTCAACATTGCAGTGGGCTACCCAGACAGCAACAGAGAATCACAGATGTTCACAATTGCGCAAATTATGGATTTTTATAGTACAATATGACAGCAAAGTTTCCATCAAGTCCACAGACCCCACATGGCAATGCCAACACACACCTTCAAGCATAACAGTATTTACGAATCTACCAAACACGAGTAGCCGTCCACGGAACACTGGGTAATTGCAGCTCAACAGCATAAGCATGAATCGCATCTGTAAAAGTGCAGAGACCAATATTAGCATACAGAAGTTAGGTTCCATAAATCAAAATCGTTTGAAAGCATTTAAAAGCTGGGCTCAATAAATCAGAGGAAGAGGTCCTGCCTCCAATAGTTCATCAAACAGATATGTTGGAGGGCAGTTGCAGAGGATTTATGGCTTGCCACAAACATAAGTTATCAAACAGATATGTTGGAGGGCAGTTGCAGAGGATTTATGACTTGCCACAAACATAAGTTACAAAGCAGAGTTGACACTTAACAGTGTTAGCTTAAAAGTTTGAATTTGACCCAATACTGCTTATATGCAAGGCAAAAAAACACTAACAGTGTGCAAACAACTGCTTATATGCAAGGCAAAAAAACACTAACAGTGTGCAAACAAAATACCATGTGTGCTTCAGAAATATTCTTATACACTTGGCCACTTGAGGATGCAATATAACTATCACTAGGGGGGCACCTCATAACAGATGAGAAGGCTACACTATGAAGCACACTACTTTATCCCACAATGCAACAGGCTCTGCTTGTACAGCAGACATGCTATTGTATTGCTGTACAGCTAATTTCATACTAACCTCAACTTTGTGATGCAAACAACATTTTACAGCAAAGATAAACAAATATCTTTCACACATTTTCTTTGATTGATTCAACACAGTGAGAATAGTCACATGACAGTGCTCTACTTCTCTGGTATCAATCTTTGTACTGGAAAACCACATACGTGAATCATAAATCAATAATTTTACTACAACTCGATCCAACTTCATCACATACTTGGTCATGCTTAGATGGTTCATCGAAGGTAGAACCAAGTAACAGCACAATCAACAATGGTGCCATAAGTTCAAGAAGCTTTATGCACTTTTATGCTATTGTTCCGACAACATTTTCCAACAACATAGTTAGGCTTTAGTTGGCAATTGGCACTAGCAGCTAATGGAACAGCTAGCAGATGTGGAAGAACACAATAGGCATTCTTGTGGTCAGCTCAAAGACAAATAGAGCTTGGATATTACCAGAAACAATCACATATGTGCAGGGTCCTGGCAGTCATAAATCACAGATATATTAATTATTACTATGACAAGTGTTTTTATAACATAGCCATGCCATGTGAAAGACAATTTTTTCAAGATGCGAGAAACTTTCATATATGGCATCATCAGGTTTGGTTATAATACTGCAAGTCTGTGAACCACTTAGCCTCCATGTCAGTGGTTTTAGGGAGTGCTATACTATACTACTTTAGTCATATACAGACACAGACAATAATGCTTATTAACTGCTCTAACAACTATGTGGTTATTTGTAAATGCAAGATATAAGAAAATAACCCACTATATATTGTTCTTTTTAGTTATGAAAGTTTGAAGACAAGCTACACCATTATCTGCTCTGGTCTGGAGCACAACTCAGAACTCTGAAAAGCTTGGTTCGACAGATATAGTAGATATGTACAAAACAACCTTCACTTGCAATTAGGCACAATCCTATAAAGCAACACAGTCATGATAGCAATTCTTCAACAATATTCAAAAGGTGCGCAGAGAAGCATAGGCTAGGGGCGCGGGGCTAGGTTGAATCCATCATCACCTGAAAAGGCTGAAAGCCTGCTCTCAGCCGCGGGCCTTAAGCTCGGCGAGGCGGCGAGAGAGGTCATCCTCGTCGACCTTCTCCTTATCCTTTGCGGCAGGTATGGCGTGCGCGGCGGCCTGTGGCAGACCGACGGAGACCTCGAGCCCGTAGTCGTCGGCGACCTGCTGCATGAGGCTGTTGACCTCTGTCTCGGGCGTGGAGAGGGGAGGTGGATCCGGCCATGGCGCCCTCCATGAACTCGGCCTGACCTCCATGTTGACGAACTGGCGCTCGAAGTTGTCCATGGTCTCGGACATCTTCTGGAGGTTGCCCGTGTTGAGCGCCGAGTCGAGCGACTTGACGATGGACTGCATGGACTTGCCGATGACCTGCATCTTGGCCTGGGTGTCGAGGCGGGCGACGACGGCGTCGAGGCGGGATGCGAGGCGGAGGTAGTTCATGTGCTCGGTGCGCTTGCGGATGGCGTTCTCGGCGTAGATGCGGGCGCCGTCCATGTTGCCCTTCTCGATCGCCTTCTTCACCTTGAGCTTCTGCTCCTTCTCCTCCTTCTCGCACTTGCGCGCCTGCCGCTGCAGCGACTTGGAGGTGAACTTGAGGTCGAAGATCTGGTTCATCAGCTTCTCCGGGTTCCCCATGGTCGCCGCCGAGGGACGCTAGGGGCTAGGATGGATCTGGGATTCGGCTAGGGTTTGTGTGAGATTAGGGGGATCGGGGAGGGCGATTTGCGAAGGCTCGTGGAGGCGAGAAGGGGAACGAATGGGGATTTTTTTGACGAGACGAGGCCGATCGGGTTGGGGGATCGAACCGATTTTGAAGACGACCTCGCACGCGGTTTAGGGCCAACACGGTTAAGCAACGATGCCGTTTGGGAGAGGACGGAGCGACACGCGACACGGGGTCGTCGTGTGACGGCCGTGTACTGGCCGTAGATGGTGTGCCCATGGTCAGAATCACTTCGTATTAATTGTTTGGCCACCTCGTTGGATTTTTGAACTGAATTTAAATTTAAAAATCAGGTTTTAGGTATTTTTCTCTAAACTAGTAAAAACCAAACTTCAGTTTTAGATAATTTCTAATAAATGTCTTTTTTTTTTCTTTTTGTGGTGTTTGACAACGTTCCAGTGATTCTACTAAAAATCCAAAACATTTCTCGCTACTAAAACATACTCCCTCCGCCCCAAAATAAATGACGTTTTCGCCCATAAACATCTACCTAAGCAATTATATATTAAAATAGGATTAATATTTATATTACATAATTAGTATCATTGGAAAGATCTTTTTGATCTAGTTTTTAACAAATTTATTTTGAGATTTAAATCTTCTACGCATTTTCTATAAATCGAACATGCCTTGTCTCAACTAAAACCCAAAACGCCGTTTATTTTGAAACGGAGGGAGTAGCCTATATGTATGCTATGGAAACCAAATTTAATGTGAAAACCTATGCAAACCACGACAAAAAGTCATCTAAATTTATGAAAAAAAACACATGAATAGATGATATGATGATGCACAATCTGTAAAAATATCTTGTCCAAACTCGACTTCGTTTATGAGACATAAAAATAACAAATTTCTAACAAATTATTGGGTCGCTTTTGCCTTGAAATTTGTTGTTTTTATATCTCACAAATGAAGTCAAGTTTAGACAAGATATTTTACAAGATTGTGCATCATCATATCATCAACATGTATGATTTTTTTCAGAAATTTACATGACTTTTTATCGTGGTTTTCTAAATATAGCAAGCTGATTTCCATAGCATACGCTACCAACATACCTAAGGCAAGTATGGCTCATAGCATGTTGTGATCCTCACCATTTTTTCTTCTTTCCTTTTTCACTTGAATTAGAATGCTTCCTACCAGTTCACCACCAAAGATTCTCTACCTCTTGTCAAAAAAAAAAAAAAAAAAGATTCTCTACCTGCCCTTTTCTAATCCCCAGTGTGCCTCATCTCCAACTCCAATCTCTATTTGTTTTCCCCATTGAATTCATAGGCATACTATAAAAATATAATTATTAAAAACATCTTATGATACTTAGGTGGCATTCTAAATAGAGTAAATTGTACTTATTATATACAACAACTAGTGGGTGCACGTTAGGTCAATATCTTGTATTTGATTCAATTTAATACAACTACATAGGTGGGTGCATGCTAATCCAACATCTTCTAATTCGTTTAATTCCATACCAAAATTTGTCTCATTAGAGGCTACAAACCAGCACACTCATCATTCTCATACATCAATCGGCTTGAATGGTTTACTATACACCATTTATGATTTTGATCAAATATAAAAAGTTTCCATTGATTTTATAAATATAAAAAAATATCAAACTAGTTTTTTTTCTATATTATAATATTGTTTTCATCCCTTTTCGTACCTAACATATTGTTATTCATGCCTTGCTAAAATTGATGTGTGAGTTGTACATTGCATAAGAATCAGGTTTCGAGAGGTTTTGTTTAAAAACAAGAATACAAAATTTGATTTTTTTTTTTTTTTTTGGTTTGGTTTCAATAATAACCAAATAAACCAAGTTCTTGTAAGGGTTTACCAAGCCAATAAAAAGTGGTTGCTACAATTTAAAGGATGTAGTAAGCAACAAAAATGATGTATAAACATAAAAAAAAAAAAAGATGATGAATCAATTGCACCGTCGAAAGGATCAGGAAGGACTAGAGAGCAAGACGTTAGCAAGCCTACGACAGGATTCAGAGTGCACAGAGACACATTATTAAATGTTCAAACTATATATGCACAGTGACACATTATAAGATATTGGAGCAACAACACGTACCTAGATAATTGGCGTTTAAATCAAACAAATTACAAGATGTTGTACTAAAATGCACCAACTTGGATAGTTGGTATATGGTGTGTGCAATTACTCTCCTAAATATTATTATCTTATATCGTATAAATTTGGTCAAACATAATACATCGTGACTCTTTAAGATCTTTGAATGATTTACAATTTAAGATAGAAGAGGAAGTACTCCCCTCCGTCCTCAAAAGGATGACGCTATGAGAAGCGTGTCAATCAAACTTTCTCAACTTGGACCAGGTTTGTAGAAATATCTACAACATTTATATTTCCAAAAAAATCTATTAAAAAGACTTAAAAGATCTTTTCATGATACTAATTATTTAGTATAAATATTTGTATTTTTTATATATAATTATCGTCGGTCAGTTTGAAAATGACTTCTTGCGAGAATACCATCTATTTCGACACGGAGCGAGTATATATATATACTAGTATAGTGCCCGTGCTAACGCAACGGTATCGTTTTAAAGATGTACACGAAAACAACAAAACGACGATATAACAATAAACACTGATTTGTGTTTTCACTTGGCTACAGTTTAGGGATCAAGAAAACAAACATGGGAGACGTTTCATTTTAGAAGAGTCTATAAATACAATTATATTCTGCAGTTCCATTGCCGGCATACTGAGCTGCAATAATTAGACTGAAGCATGAGCAGCAGTCAGAACTTGCTTCTGCTCTTCGCCCAACAGTTAGCATGGTAGGACAATCCATTCCAAGGTGTGATGGTTCAAAACCCCCACACTGGAACACCAAGACATAAGAAACAATCTCAGAAAACTATCAAGATGGAAGTGGTCGTTAAAGATCACATCTTATGCAACCAGTTACTAAATTTTGAAGGACATCAGGCAGCATGAAGCGTCCAAAGGTCGAATCAAGTAATCTGGTTTTAGTTTGTGTTGTGCAATGTCAGTTCCTTAGAGGAGCTGCAGGCAAATGGACATGGTTTAGAATATACTTGAAGTATGACAGCTAAATATCTAAATGAAACAATTCACTGGAAAGCACTTCCTTTCTTTACTGAAATAGCAGAAGCAGATATCAACTCAGCTTCCATCGATTTTTCCTTCTCTACTCTTTCTTCATGACCACAGTAAGCCAGCACAAAAGTAATTTATTTATAAATTTGACAATTATATGAATGGACAGTAACTAAAAAACTGACGCACGCGCACATGCAACGGAGCTCATGCAGCAATCACAAGACAATCCTGAGCGCTCCTGCGCACTGAAGGAAGAGGACCCAAACCCCAAGCCCAAACCAGAACCAAAACCCATCGACCCAACGGGACGCAGCCAGCAGGCTATCCATCGAACACCTCTCGCGCTTGAGCGTTGCCGCTGATATAACCTGAGAAAAAGAAGAAAAACATGTATTGGACTATCGTGGCTACCCACACACTGCAGAGGAAATCCAATCTATGACACTCCTCTGCGCTCTCCATGATGACCCGACATAGTTCGTATCCATCATCCAGAGAGAGAGAGAGAGATGACGAGCGGAGGACTGACCTGCTATCTGTACGTGGACCTCATCATCCCTGATGCTTCCGGGTCGCTTGGCTTGTTGGAGGCTGACCGCCATTGGGTCGCCGCCGCGCCAGCACGCCGAAGTGCAAGGCGCCTGCCGGGATGGGCGTGACTGGCGCCTGCCCTAGCCGCCGGGAGATGACGTTGTGAAGGGCTGGCCGCAGTGGCGGCAGACGCGGCAGCCCACGCGATCTCCCAGAGCTCGACACCCGCAGCTTATCTGTCACGGCACGACAGTACGTCGATCTGTGACGGCACCGCGTGGATCCGGCGGACGGTGGCGGAGTGGATTTGGGTGGGAAGATCCCGGTGCGGCAGCGCCAATCTTAGGGCGAGCGGGGAAGCAGCGGGGATGAGATGAAAGGCATCGGTGGAGGCGTGCAGCGTGCTGCTGATGGCCGGGAGGCGACGGGGTCCGCAGGGGCGATCGCCGGAGGGAGGGGAAGTAGAGCGCTAGGCATCCCGGCCGGGCGAGCTATTCAGTCGCGAGGGCTTCATTCGTTTTGGCGAGTGATTTGCGTGTAAAAAGGAATGACCGGCTGATTTCGCGCGAATCCTTCTTTCCTTTTGGTGAGTCACACGGGAGGTTAGGAGGAGGCCCATACATTTAATCTTGACCGTCCAACGGAAAGAATAAGGAGAGAGAAGGTTAACGAAGCGATCCGGCACGCTCATTTGAATAGATTTGACGCAGCAAAAGCCGTTGTAGATTAGTAGGGTAGAAGAAAAACTCAATCACATTTTAAGTTTTAATTTTGAGAGACAATAGATAGGTTAGCACAAACCGCACACGAGCAGAGGTCGGCGTCGGGCTCGACGCGGGCTCCAGAGCGGCGACCTTCTTGCTCACCAAAGAAGCCCCATCCGGGCCTCCATCAAAAGCCCACCGCTATCGCTAGTCGTTTCCTCCCCTCCGATCCTCGACGCCGGCGCATGCGCATCCACCCACCCGAGCCCTCCTCCGCCGCCGCAGCTCTAGCTATGTCGGTGAGTACCCCTCGCCCCCCGTGCCTTCCTCCCTCCCTTCGCCCCGGATCTCGAATTCCTAACAGTTTCGCACCCTGCCCATCGCAGATCTTCGAGTACAACGGGTCCGCCGTGGTGGCGATGGTGGGGAAGAACTGCTTCGCGATCGCCAGCGACCGGCGGCTGGGCGTGCAGCTTCAGACCATCGCGACCGACTTCAAGCGTGTGTTCAAGATCCACGACAAGCTCTACATCGGCCTCTCGGGGCTCGCCACCGACGCCCAGACGCTGTGAGTCGCAGTCGCTGGATTCTCCCCTCCCGCGCCCCTCTATGGGCTTGTTGTTTTCGGGTCGGCTCGGCGGCTTAGGGTTTTTGGGTCCCCCTGCAGGCACCAGCGGTTGGTGTTCAGGCACAAGCTGTATCAGCTGCGGGAGGAGAGGGACATGAAGCCTGAGACCTTCGCCAGCCTTGTCTCTGCTCTCCTCTACGAGAAGAGGTGAGAATTTTGCTAGCACACTTTTGGTGGAATTGTGTAGGATACTTGATAGACCTTATGGGTTAGTTTGTTATTTTAATTTTCTTTTATTGATGCCTGCCAGAGCGTACTATGCAAAGAGATGCAAAACTTACTGATTATATGTTGGCTGTAAGTTATAGTCAGGCTGGAGGATTTTGTCATAGGAAGTTATGCTATCAATACCTTGTACTGTGATGATATTTGGGGATGCAGAACTTTGGAGCTAGATGTTTATATGGAAAATGCATTGCCTTCTGGACGGACCATTTATTAGTTTTACAATTACAATAAACTGTTAAGCTATGAGATTTCATCTATTTTCTATTAGCCATGATGTATCCAGAATTAGCTGAACATAAACCAACCTCATGGGCTATTTTAAAAGAGAGTATTGTTATAATTAGAGTGTCATGTTGCAAATTTTTCTCTTCTTTAAGGAACACAAGAGGAAACTAAATCATTATCTGGTTAACTGAGGTAATTATGCTTATGTGCGCAAAGATTCTGTTTGACAGGACTGGTTCTCAAATGTTTTAATTCGTAGTTGCTCCAAATTAGCTTTTATGTCCAATACTGATACTGATTAATTAATGGCAATGTTTGTCTAAATTTTATCATGCCAATGTAACTTTCAGATTCGGGCCATATTTCTGCCAGCCAGTCATTGCTGGACTTGGAGATGACGACGTACCATTTATTTGTACCATGGACTGCCTTGGTGCAAAGTAGGTATCTGTTTATGCTGTTTTCTTCTTGAATAAGTGCTTTGGTTTGTTTTCTGCTTGGGATTATTATGTTTTAGGGTCCTAGTGAACTTCCTGGAAATGGCACTGGTCTCTGGTTTGTAAAATTTGTCCTTAACATGCTGCTAATTTGCAATTTTGACATGAAAGTGGGCAGTAATACTGTGATAGAAATTTTAACCGGTGGCATAAGACGATTTTTTTCAAATAGTAGTTGAACAAGGAAAGTGCAATTTTCTCAATGGTTTGGAATGAACATTCCCTCTGCTTATCACCTGCTTCCATTTTACTGTATTGAGCAATATGCCAATGTAGGTTTTGTTCACCTAGGGACACATATTTGAAAAAAAGGAAAAGCTACAAGGAAAGTAAATGCAACATGTTATTTAACCAAAAAAAAAAAAAGTTGAAATAAAAATAGAGTGGCACTGAGATCAATTTTCTGAATGCTCATTATTGTTCATTTAGTTGTCCCTCATGCAAATGAACGAACACACAACCTGTTCTTCATCAACAAATGTGTGATGTTGGTCACAATTTTTGGACAAAAGAAATTATTGATAATCTGAGTATTATATCGTATGCTATTATATAGTAATAATAATATAGCCCCTCTGGTTCCAAACTAAAGCTGTTTAGGACAGCAAGGTAGTTGTGGTGACTTGCAATATTTTGTAAAAAATATTTTAAATAGGAAGCCTATCTTTGGCCATCGAACTAACACAATTCACAAGTATTGCCTCAGTCCGATTTTGGCTGTCGAACTCCAAAACCGGATATCATTGGTTTCAAAATTCAAAGGAAGTTTAGCACATATAAGTAAAAGGAAGTATCGGATACACATATATGTTTTTTTTTTCAAAAAAATAATAGAAATATTGCTAAGTCTCTAAGAAATCATAATTAATTCATTTTAATGAAATCCACAAAAAAATAGAAACCAGTACCATTTTTTTTTTCTAAAATATAATCTGTCTACTGGTGTTTGTTCTATTTATAGTTCCTTGGATCTTACTTGTTCCTTTTCCTAGTGTTTTATCATTTGTGGTTTACTTTGCAGGGAGCTAGCCAAGGATTTTGTTGTTTCGGGGACAGCATCAGAATCTTTGTATGGTGCTTGTGAATCCATGTACAAGCCAGATATGGTATGTGCTTCCATGCACGTTGTTGACCTATTTTCTTGACATCCACTTTTGTTTTGGGTCTGCGTGTGTTTTTATAAAGTTCTATACTTTTGGATGTACATTACTGTTGTTTGTTCTGGTCTTAGTCAAATGATATCATACTATTATTTTTCATGACATAGGAACCTGATGAGCTCTTCGAGACTATATCCCAAGCTCTGAATTCATCAGTAGACCGTGACTGCCTTAGCGGTTGGGGTGGCTATGTTCTGATTGTGTAAGTTACTCACAGTCATCCATTGTCACATTCAAGCTATTATGACACTTCAATACTTGAGCATCAATCTTCTATTCCAATGACATGCTTTTGTTGGATTCAGGACACCAACTGAAGTGAGGGAGCATGTGATTAAGACCAGGATGGACTAAATCATGGCCACTAGAGTTTTAGCTTGTTTGCAATGCTTAGATCAATGTTGTGTTTGGAGTCTGAAGTAACATTGTATCATCACACAGTTGGTATGAGAAGGAACGTTTGCTTTCTTTATTTACCCCTGTTTTGCATGGCTTCTGCCTGGGTTCAGCTGAATGGTGGAATACTGAGTTGGATAATATCCAGATTGAGGCATTGTTCTCTTGCAGAAACATGTGCTGTATGACATTCTATGGTTGCATATCGAAGAGCAGATCCTTCATATGTTTGAAAAAAAAAAAGATCCTGTTGGGTGTTCGAGAAAAAGGAAATATTTTGTTTATTCCATGATGCTTCGGTCAGTAGATTGATTTTACATTTGATTCTTCATCGATTGTGTTTCTGGGTATTTAGTTTCTAGGTAAGGATAGTTTGTTCCTCATGCAAACTGATCTATTCTGTTTCTGCTTGATTCTAAATGGTTAGATGCAAGTAATCACACAAAAACCAAACGAGGGCTTGATGGTTGATCGCACTAGAATATGCTCCGGCGAGCTTGACCTTGCCGTAGTCCTGAAATACGAGACCAAACAATTCTTCTCCCACGGTCCCACCTCTCTTAGAATTTTCTGAAAAAATATCGAAATAAAACCAAAAGCAACATGGGCCTCTCTCATCAAAATTTGGTTCCGTAGATGTCCATTCGGGCCCCACTCAGTGTGGTATGGAACCTTATTCCGTTTAATTTGCTTAAGGGGGTGAGTTCCTTAAAAAGCAAACCCAAAAAAATGCTACAATATCTTTAAAAAAAGTGCTACAATACTTATCACATCGAATGTTTCAACGCATGCATGGAGTACTAAATGTAGATAAACAAGAAAAAAAATTGCATAGTTTGGCTAAAAAGTGCGAGGCATTTAATCTTTTAAGCTTAGTTAGTCCATAGTGGGATAATAATTACCAAGTACAAACGAAAAATGCTAAAGTAGTCAAACCTCAACTTTTTCACCAACTAAACACTCCCTAAATTTCTGATTGAAGAATTAGCGGAGTTCAAGGTTGATAAACTTAGAATGTTAGGGTATACTTAGGAATTTTTTATTTGCTAGATTCTTTCTCATGCATAGGCACATACAAAAATGATCTTACATGCTTTATTGCCACAACTTCTTGCTTTCACATCACATTTTCGGGAAATTTTGCTGCAGGACACGAAAAAAATTGGCGGCACACACCGCAACGGTGAGTTATCTCTAGCATGTGTATGGATATGCATGTGCGCATGTGATGTGAGTGGGGTGTTTGTGGTTGTGAGCATCCCTTCCCAGAGTAATTCGATGCTCACACGGGTTCGACTACTACTGTAGTCCCATTCAAAAAAATTTACCGCCAGATGCTTATAAAAAAATTATACCAAAAATATGGATGGATACTACAAAAAATCATCTACTATCATGCAAATTTCGTGTTGCAATGGATACTTGTGCTAGGAGCAATAAAAAAAATCAAGTTGTTTGGAGGTTCACTAGTTAACGTAGTGTCAAATTTCTCATGCCATTGTTTAGGTGCTTATTTCAAGCCATACAAAAATTATTGAGTCATTTTGAGCAACCACTCAGATGATCTTTTGATGCAATCTGACAAACAATTGCCGCTAGACATTGTAACATGGATTAAATAGTCTGACAAATAAAAACAGCCATAAACAGCTACTTGGATGGGTGCTCATGATAATTCTGACTCAATTATAGAATTGCACCTACAATCATCAGTCAACTGTCATCGTGGTATGTCACAGTGGGATCAACTATGGTTTTCATTCGTGACCGCAACATGAATCAAAAGGTCAGACAAATAAAAAGGGGAGGGGCGTTAGCACACCATAGAAGATGACGACTCCGTTGGGCACGAAGAACATCAGAAGACGATGACAGCCCAGCAGAAGATCTTGGCCATCCAACCACCGTGGTGGATCTTGTCCCGGCCATGATGACGGTGAGCTATGTTACACGAGTACGGGGGTACGGGTATCCGATACGATACGATCGGATACGCACTTTCTTTAAAGAAAACTCATTAAAATGGTGTATCCGAAATCCGTATCCAAGTATCTGACGAGTATCGGATACGGATACGTCACCCCCCTTGAAGTATCCGTGTAACATAGACGGTGAGGATGGTGAAGAAGAGGAAATTGCCGAGACTAAGCCTGATCACCGCAGTTGATCCCAAACCACTCACGGTCGGGAGTCTTGTGGAAGTGGTTAATCCCCTCGCGAGAAAATAGAGAAATCTTCATGAGGTTTGGATCAATTGAATCGATAAATCGAACCGATCGAAAGAAAGCAAGGGGGATGGGGATTCGATTCGGGTCATGGCCAAGCACATGGGATTGACTGGACCAGGGGCGCGGCGACCTCGCAGAGCGCCCAAGATGCGAAGAGGAGAGAGCGCGAAGAGGCTGCAGTAGGCAATGTCGGCCGAGCGGCGGCCGACGCTGGTGACCGTCGTCCGCACGCCGCGCGCGCGCCAAGACGCCGCTGCAAAGACGACGCCGTCCCACATGGTCGCTTGTTGTTGCCCGCTCCGCCGATCATATCGAGTAGACTCAGGAAGGGGATCGAATTCGAAGGCGCCGCCGAGGATTTGGGATTTCTAGTAGGAGAATTTGGGAAGGTGTGGGCGCTGGCTAAGAAATTCTCACGGTGGAGGCGAAGAGACCGCAGTTTGCTGCAGTTTTCCCCCACACAGGCAGAGGCAGGGGAAGAGACCGCCGGTAATTAATTTTTCTTCTCTTCGTGCGTACTAGGATGGATGCTGAGGTGGGAATAAGAATCGCCGGCGATGACCACACGCGCGACGCGGGCTGTGGGGGAGCGCTGCTATGCATCCGTTACCGAGTGGCGTGGACCAATTAGAAGCCTGAGAATTGCTAATTTAGCCCCTAGTGGGGGATACCCATATAGGGGTAGTAGATATATATAAATTCTAACAAAATCACATGACTAATTGATGATGCATGGGAATCAAGATTGATAAGTGATGGATAGGGTCCCACCCACACGAATTGAAGAGCAGAGGTACGGACTTTGTGACCTGACCTTGAAACGGATTACAGAAGTACAGTACAGAACAAAGAAGCGCCAAGATTTGCTAAAAAAAAAAGCTGCCAACATGTGCTATTGGGCCTTATTCGCTGACCAGCACGCCCACAATTATGGGCCATAATAAGTTGTGACGATTCGTCGCGTTTAAACGCTAGGCTCGTGCGCGGCCGCGTTCCCGCTGGTCCGCCACGGCGTGTTCGAGCGCACGCACCGGTTCGCCGGCTGGAGCGCGCTCGCCCCGGCTACAAGCCAGCGACCTCATGCTACGATCGCCTCCACCGCTCAAGGAGCCCTGGCTCGCCGCCGCCATCAACTTGTTCACCTTCCTGGCATGGTTCACCGCGCTGAGCGTGCCGGCGCGGTCACTGTGAGTTCCAACCACGCCGAAGGTCATAACCTTCCAGGGCGGGGCCAGGCTGCTCGGCCGCATCAGCCGCTCGCCTCTCTCGGTCTCTCCAAGTGGCACGCCTTCAGCATCATCTCCGACGACGGCGCACACACGCGATGCTCGCCGGCGCGGTGGGTGGGCGACATCACCCGGGCCTTTATGTCGGACCCACATACACTACACGCCTCTGGGTGCACGGGGTCCACTTCGCCGGGCTGCCCTTCCTCCTATACATGCACCGGTGCGCGACCATGGTCTCGACGGGAGACGGGATACGCGTGTTCATGTCGTTCCTGCTGCAGCCCGCACCTGGCGGAGCTGTCGCCTGTGTCGCCGGTGCGGTGTGGGTGGCCAAGCGTGACCTGCCCCATGGACTTCCGGTCGTCGCGCCTCCACCCGCGCATTGAGCTTGCGCACCTCCTCGTCCTCTGACCACGGCGCGCCGCCGCAGCAGTCGCTCCCCGATCGGACACCGCCACCACCATGGGCGCGCCTGGATGTCGTCTACGGCGTAGACCCTGCCCGTCGCAGCGTGGAGGCGGAGGATCGTGGTCATGCCCTTTGCTGGCGGCGCCGGGCGCTCGTCGTGGAGCTCCGCCTGAGTTCACCGAGCGCGCGGCCTGCTGCCACGCCAGCGCGTCCTGCAGCGATCGACGCCCCGACGCCGGAGGGGAAATGGAGGCTTGGTGCCCGCTGAGGGCGGCAGGAGACGAAGGGGAGAGGTTGAGAACGCTGGAGCCGAGGGACGACGTCGGCATCTGCGCTCCGCGGTGACGTGGCACACAAGAGACATCGCCGTGGCGAGGATCGGCTGCAAATGGACGGGGAGACGGCGCTAAGGGAGTGATGAGGAGAAGAATGAGTGAAGATGTGGTCCACAACGCTCACCAACGGCGACGAAAAGCGCCGCCGAGTTAACTCGCCGGAGCTCCGACGAACTCGTTTTCCGGAGGTACCACCCCACGCGCGGGCAAAAGAAGCGTACGGCTCGACCTAGCGCGCGACAGTGCACATGGTGACGCGAAGGAAGAGGCGAGGTCGGTGACGGTGGAGTTCACCGGAGTGCAAGAGGAAAGATGGGAGGAAGAGCTCTGGTGCCCTGCTTGGGTTGGGGCAAAGATTTGGCTAATGCCGTTGTTCTTTTTACCGCAATACCAATTAGTACATGTGAGCTACGTAATCATTGCGATTGTGGAAAATTCGTTTTGAAACTACGCGGCCAGCGCCGGGAACATCTGCGCCGCTGTGCGGCGGAAGCCAGCTGGTGGGCCCCCAGTCCTGCCAGCAGCGTTTGCAACCGCCAGCCTCTACAAAAGGCGGCGCCTCAACCCCGTCCCGGCAACATTTGCAACCGCCCCGCACCCGACTCCTCCCTCTCTCTGCTAGCTCGCCTCCCATCGCCCCGCCTCGCGCTTCCGTCCAAACCAAGCAAACCCCATGGCGCCCCCGATCACGGCGGGTGCAGGTCCGTCCTCGCCGCTTCCCGCTGCCGGAGCTAGGCTTTGACCTCCAGTACGATATTCTGCTACGGCCCCCGCCACAGCATCCGGAATTTCTCTTCCGGTGCGCTGCGGTCTCCAAGACCTGGCGCGCGCTCATCACCAGCGACGCCTTCCGCCACCAGTACCGTGAGCGCCACCGCGTGCCTCCATTGCTCTTCTTCCTGTACAACCACCGATTTCCACCGATCGAGACAGGGTTCGTTGCTGCGACTACGATCCCCATTCCTCTTGCCCCGCGCATGCCCAACTTGCGCGGTCTGGTGGTGCTCGACAGCCGCCACGGGCGAGTGTTGTTCAGGAGCAGGAGACAGACACAGCCCCGGTCTCTAGTCCTATGCGATCCCGTGGCCGCCCACCACGAAGTTCTGCCGGTGCCAGAGGCGATCCTGAACGACAACTGGAGCGCTGGCTTCATGTGCGACGCCGTCGAGCCCTGCACCCACGCCGACTGCCATGCGGGACCATTCCGAGTCGTCGTCGTCTCCATCGACGAAGCTGGCGCCTCAGCGTACGTGTTCCGTTCTACTACCTGGGCCTGGACGGCCACTGCGTCCGTGCCGCTGCCCGCCGCCGCTGCCGATACCCGCATGGAGTACCTGCCGACCACGGTGGTGAACGGGAGCGTGTTCTTCAGGACGAACGGGAGGACGATCATCCGGTGCAGATTTGGCGGCGAGGAGCACCCTCTGTCGTTCATTCAGCCACCACCGCCCGTCCCGGGACTTCAGGAGCTCGGCATGGTGCTCTTACCGGCGGCGAGCGGCAGGCTCTGCTTCGCGGCGCTCTTCCAGGACAACGCGATGGTGAGGACTTCGTCGTTGGTCCGATTATGGGAGACGGATCTCGCTGCGGATGGAGCCGCCGCGGCATGGGTATGGGAGCAGCAGCTCACCGTCAGGACCCCTAGTGCCCGAAGCATATTGGGGTCGGTGGAAGGCCCTGTCGAAGGTCCGAGGCGTCTTCTGATCGGGACAGTTACAGGTCGCGGGCCGATCATCCTTGATCTGGAGACAGGTAATACCAAGGTAATCCCGAGGCCGAAGAGTACTCTTGGTATGATTCCCTACACGGGATTCTACACACCATGAGGGAATGAATCTGGGATGACCCTGAATGGATCGTTAGCGATATCATCTGCTGGAAAAACAGTAATCCTTTTGAGCTCAACCTGTGTGCGGTTGGAAGTAATTCGCCTGAGGTCCCCTTCCAATGTAATAGAAATGCTGGTATCTGTTTGCATGTCGCACATTGAGAAATTACTGTTCCTGGTATCCCTAGCACAACAGTATAGTTTGCTTTCAATAGTTTCTCTGTTCATTGAATTCCTGGATCTGTTTGCATGGTACATATTGAGAAATTACTGTTGCTGGCAAATCTGTTTCTCTCTTGATATGTTCTGTTGCTGTAGTAAACATGAGAGTGCAATTAGCAGTACACTGGAGGTAGCATGAGAACCTCAGGTTTTCAAGATTCTATCCCTGACTAGTAATCCTTTTGTTCATGCTGTAACTTGGTTAAAGGTTCCTGGTCAGTTGGTGCTCATCTCTGAAATAATTCCAGTGAGCAAATGTGCCAGTTTAGAGCAGTGTCGATACTGTATCTTATGGGGAATATTTAAGCCTATGGTTGATATATAAAGTAGTTGTTGAAGTAACTCTGAATGTTTCAATCTATCATTGTTCTGTACACTGATTTATTAAGTAGTTGATATATAAAGTAGTTGATATATAAAGCCTATGGTTGATCCTCAAATTCAAACTTTACATTGTGCTGTACATTAATGAAGTAACTCTGAATGTTTCAAACTTACTGAAATTCAGGGATGTTTTATTTCTCAAATCAATGGTCTGCTCAACTAAAGTTCTTACTCGAGTTGTAGTCTCAGTACCAAGATCTGATAAGGTTCTACAGGGACATAGGATTCAGTTTTTGGATGAAATTCGAGGATGGGTTCAATTAAATATGTGTTCACTAAGTTTTCAAACGTCTGAAATTTTTATAGGACAGTCGAAACTGAATGACTCGAGCACAATGTTCACTGAGAAGCAGTAATGAGTAATCTAATTTGGTCAAAGATTATGAGGATTTTTGCATAAACACTTTGGACGAGAACATGCAAAATGGGTTGCATGAACTATGGTTAAAACATTTCAGTAGTTGTTGGACAAGGAAAATGGGTTTTGGATATTTAGTTGGGAGCTCAAATATTGAATCCGGTAATCGTTGAGTGTTAACTGTTTAACTGACGAACAGACTAAAGTTTCAGTATGAGTTCGTGTTTTGCCAGAGTTCAGAGCTCAATTTCTCCCAGTCTGTCGATCCTTAAAAACAAAAGTGGTATCTACAGTTTGTAGATGAATGGATTGGTTGTAACTTTGGTTAAGTTCTCAAGACAGTTTGGTAATTGATTGAATTTCGTCGAGGAACAAGCCGGTTTTGAGCGTGGCCGTCGCGCAGCTGCCCTCCCTGCAGTCTAAGACTTTTCCGCGTCGTGTCCACGCCATCAAGCCGCAGCTGCCACGAGTCCATAAATCGCTGCCGCCGGTGCCTTCTTTCTTTTCCCCATTCGCAAGAACACCGCTCCGTCTGGAGCTCGATTTCTCGCAGTTGCGTCCAACACCGCTCGATTCCTTCCGCATGCAGCTCCACCACAACCCAATCCACGTTCTACGCCCCTTCAATCCCGCAGCTCCGCGCCGGCGAGGTCGTCCTCGTCGTTGTCTCCGTCCGCCAGCCGCCGTGAGCCACCTCCCTGGTGAGCACCTGTGTACCGCCTCTTTCCGTTTGAGCTCTTGGAGCAGGGTGGCTTATTTGGTGCCGTAGAAGCTCCAGAGAGAGTCCTTGGCCGGATTTGCCGCCGCCATCGTCCTCCACGCAGACGACCCGTGGCCACATCCGCCGCCACCGTCGAGCCCCCTCGTGCAGCCCACCGCCTTGGACAAAAACACCACCCGTAGATGCGTAGTGACCTAGGGAAGCTATCAAGCTAGTCCCCGTCGCCGGCAAGGTCACCGGCGGCGAGCTAGCGCCGCCGCGGGTGCCCGCAATCAAGGGCAGGTAACTGTCTTGACTAGGGTCCCGCGTGTCAGTGGCTGTGAGTAGGAGGTAGGAAGGGTATATGTGACTTAAGTGTGTCTGGGGTTTTGGGTCTTTTAGGGTGTGTTTGGTTGCAACAATTTGTGGTGTACAGTCTTGAATGAGCTTCCATTTGACTGTTTGGTTTCAGTTTGGCCCATTCTAGCATGTCCCCAGCTGGCCTGCCGTACGCACATAGCACGGCCCAAATGGAATTGCAGGGTTGGCAATTCCATTCTGGCCGGGCTCCGTGCGGCGCGTTGCTGGCTGGTTCCCGTGGGCCTGGATGCTCGTGTCCTCCGCGCGGTGAGACTGGGGGAGGCCGCCACGAGCAGCACGCGGATGGCGTACACGAGCGGATTCGGCCGGAAAACGAGGACAGTCGCCGGGGTCGGAGGAGGAGCTCCGCGCACGAGCACATCGGGTGGCCGCGGCGGTTGCGGAGGCAGCTCCTCCTGCCTTGTGCTCCCGCGCTTGCCCCAGCAAAGGGGAAGACCGGCGGCAACGGCGAATCCCGCCCACGCACCTGCAGGGAGGCCGGCGGGCGGCGGCCCGCCCACGCACCTGCGCACCGGCGGGGATGCTGGCGGGCGGCGGCCAACGCATCGGCGAGACGCGCCCACTCGCGGGCGCAGGTGGAGGAGCACCGTCTCCGTCGGACGCGGCAGGGATGGGGTGGCCGCGGTCGCCTCCCGCAGCTCCGCCCGCCGGGCGCGTGGCTCTGCCGTGGTCACGGGATCCAGCCTGAGCACGTAGCCGCGGCGAGCTCGACCTCCTGGAGCGCCTTCGACAGCTCGCCGGCCTCGTGCATCCGGCGGATCTCGGCGTCGCCCAGGTGCCGTCCGTCCGCGAACTCATGCGGGAGCTTGCTGCCCGCGGACCGCGGTAGAGCCCAGTGCGCCGTGGAGCTCGTCCTTGAACCCCGAGTGCATCGACAGGTCGCGCTCGTCGACGCGCACGCCGTAGGTCTGCAGGATTGACTTGGCGGACCAGCAGTCCTCGTACGTCTTGCGGTTGCCGCGGAGGCTCGTCAGGTACAGCACCACCTTCCTGGCGCTGTCTGGCGGCTGCGGCGGCGCAAGCTTGGCGAGCTTCGCGTCGATCCAGCTTTGCGAGCAGAGGTCACCGGCGGGATTTGGTACAGGGGAGGCCGATGGTGCTCATGGATCTGTTCGGAGGGTGCCCTTTGGCATCGATGGGGTGGTGAAGGAGCATGAACAGGCCCACGCGCACCCATAGGATTAGACGGGGAAGGGGCGCAGCAGCAGGACAGCGCCGGTGGCCGGAGCTCCGCTCGGCCATGGGGGCGCGACGCGCTGGAAGAGAGAACGAGGGAGACGGATGATGGGAAACGGTCTATGACATGTGGGCTCTACCATGGGGTAAGTTTACCAAATCAAAGAAGAGGTGACCCTATCAAAACGAACCACCTAACCAAACACCCAATCTTCGTAGGCCGGCTACAATGGGCCACAAAACGTAAAAAACAACCAAACAACCTGAATTGGCTACAATTGGCTCAGTTATACCTAGCCAAAATTTACAATGGCTAGCCAGCCTAGAAGAAGCTCCACAACCAAACACACCCCTTAGACTATCCGCACTCGTACTTTAACTTCATACTCTAAAAAGGAATATTCTATCCTAATCATCAAGATTCTCTACTTTTTTTGATTTCTTTTGCCGACTCGTCCCATACTTTACAACATATCTCTATTCCAACCATTATCAATGAGGCCCATCTTTGGGATCTAGTTTTATTGATACGAATTCAATGGTGTAATCGGAATTTAATTTGGTTTTTTCATTTGCGAGTTATAACATTTTTTTTGGTAGTTTAGATAGTGGGGCCCACCTTTGGCACATCTATGTAGGCATGCACACACGATGATGTCCACGTTCCACTCTCTCCCTCCCCACATGGTGGGCCTGCGCGATTCTGTAGCGTTTTTTTGCCCCCACGCAGTATTTCGCGTTCAAAACGCTGTCATCCCGTCTTGAGTTTGAAGTACACGGTGTAGAGATTTTGACGCTAACTTGGTACTGAGTACCAGCATCGCGTACCGGTCGCAAATCTAAAATACCTATAAGCCTATACCCCACTGGGGTTGATTTAGGATTTCTCCCATCTTGATTGGCTCCCAATCATATTGACGTTGTCCGCTGTTGTCCGCTCGGCACCCCGGACGATGTTATTTCTGTTTCCACCAAATCGAAGCTTCGACCCCCTCCACCAGGTGATGAATGCCGCCGCCGATCGAAGCCTTCACCACCTCCACCAGGTCTTCAATGCCTCCACCGGGCCTCCTGCCGTTCCTCGGACTCTCCACCTCCTGCTGTTCCCCGGCCCTTACATGGCCGCCGTCGACCGTCTCCCTCCCTCCCTGTACCAAAGGTTCTCCTGCCGTTCGTCCGACTCTCCACCTCCTGCCGTTCACCGGCCCTTACATGGCTGCCGTCGACCGTCTCCCTCCCTCCCTGTACCAAAGGTTGGGCCTCCTGTTCTTCCCTGACCCGTACCTGCATCTCGCCGTCCTGGATTTCATTCACCTTCCAATCCTGCTTGCATCCCGCCATAGTGGATCTCATCCACCTTGAATTCCACTAGGGACCTTCTTAATTACATCATTAGTTAGTGGGCTTTATATGGAGCACTCCATAACCATGGCATCTTAGTTTCTCGCTCCCACCGCAATCACAGGTACAATGTTTGGACAGGCTCTGTTCATGTTCTTTAATATAGTTCGTATGATACAGATTGTAAATTTGTTATTTTGTTATTGCATCAGAATCGAGGGATTCAAGATTTACCACTGGATAATCCTTCGAATTTCAATTCTGCAAATCAGGTTCGTGCCTTTTTCAGGCCTGAAGATCATATACAGCTGAGTTTATTCAAAGTGAATGATATATATTATTTAAAAATGAGTCTGCTGAAGTGCTGATGGATTATCATGTCACTTGCTACATTGTATATTTGCATATGCTTTTCTATATTTTGTGGTGAGGTGCAAATCTGCAGTATTTATAGTGAACTGGCTTATAGTTTACAGGCCTTGATCAAAAAGCAATAGATCAATATATTGGTGGTCCAGACGCTGATGAGGAAAATCCTGATCTGAAAGCTGAACAGGATGCATAGGTTAGTACTTCAATGTGAATGTGTGATCTTTTCTGTTCATCCTATTGCTGGTCTGAACGCATCACCATGATCCACTTTGAGATTAGCAAGGGCTCTCGTGTTGATGTTAATTACCATCTTACTAACTATGGGAATCAACAAATAAGCAATACTGAGATATGCTTTGTTCTATCTGTCCTGTAAATTACGACAAGGAATTTGCTGAGATCACCACAGGGCCAGTCGTTTGCTTGAGTGAATGTTGGTGTATTGATTCCCATAATTTTTCCATGTTAACTGGCAATGCTTTAACTATATGAGTGGCTCCTAAAGACGTTTATTTTACCCACAGTTTGTTGCTTCTAAACCTTTGTTTGATGTGTTAATGTGCATGTAGGTTACAGTTCAGATGGGGAGTGTCATCTCTTTTTTTCCTCTTTAATTCTCTGAATAGCAGCCAAGGAGTTCAGCAAATTGGCTCACATCTCCTAATTCAGCAAGGAAGGCCATGTTGTATTTCATCTGAAAGCCCTGTAGCTTGTAATTCAAAAAAGGAACGATTTAAAAGAATTAGGAGTTTGTGATTGCACAGACTGTTTGTGATATAGCATATTGCTAGCACTTTTAATTGTCCTTTTCTCTGCTGACCAATAACTATCCTAGGAATAATATTGTCCCCATAGATGTTTTTCGGAGTAGCCTGAAGAGTGGTAATACTTCGGGGTCTTCCTTGGTGTGCATGGCTTATGGATTTTCAAATACTTCTATTGATAAATATCTTATCAACTGTCAGGACAAGTACTGGCTTCAAGGTTAGAGGTACAAATTTAAGTTCAGGAGGCTTTTATTTAATTTATTGTGTATATATTACTACTATTATGAAATTATTATTCACAATTCCACACACATGGTGTTCAAATCAAGTGTTTTTTTTTTTTTGTATGACTGAGAAGTTAACTTCCAGTCAATCTAACATTTATTGTTTTTAATTCTTTGCACAGGTTGCTTCAACAAGCTGGTGCCACTGTGTTTCAAAACACTATAATACACTTCAGTTACAGGTTTCAGTCCAATTCGAGCTGTTTCATTAAGTACATATTTTCTATAAGAGCAAGAAACTGAAACACATCAAGTATGTCGCTTTGGAGTTGTGATGCCCTGTTCCTTGGAACTGCCATCACCCCAATTAGTGAGCAAGAGCAACAAAAATGAAGGCAAGGACTAGAAAGGAATATGGCCCTGTTTATAAGCAACATAATCCATTTAAGCCCGCCAAACACCTCGCTTATCCCTTCGCGTTCTCGGGCCGCAGTCGCAAGAAAATCGAGCCCAACACTGCGTTCCGAGAAGCGTCTCCCGACGCGCGTTACGAAATAAGCGGAGCAATTTCCTGCAGCTGCCCCCCACGCTCGGCCCCGGCCTCCCGTCCCGCACTCGCCCGTGACCGCACGACCGCACTCGCCTAGAATAGGCAACTAGATAGTTGTATGTACCAATGAAATCTATCATTATAATATTAGTGAGAGTTTGTATTTCTTTCATCGGTTGATTTATATTTGTTCTATGATAAATCCTGTAGCAACATACTAGGCATTCATCTTCTAAGTCTTAGTGGTTTCATCTTCTAATTCTTAGTGGTTAATATTCTAGATCGTTTCTATTTCTCTTGCGTGCCCGGGCTGCACGGGAATCCTCCTAGTAGTCTTAGATACGGAGGAGGAGTCTTAGAGCAACTTCCAGGTGGTTTAGCAAATTACACTTGGTAAAAGTTGCAATTTGCCAAGTCCTGAAGATGTTTCTCAAGTTAAATAAAAGCTCATCTCCAATGGTTTGGCATTTTTCACTTGGCAAAACTCAAATTAGTGGTTGCATGTGGCATGCGCGAGAGAGAAGCACGCAACGCACGCAGGAGAGGAGTTTTGCCAAGTTGAGATTCACTTGGCAAATATGCCTAGTTCGTCCCCTCAAATGCCAAGTCTTACCAATTTACCAATCCAAATGCCAAACCATTGGAGAGGACAATTTACTGATTTTGGCAAAAATATGGAATGCCAAGTTCAAATGCCAAACCACGGGAGTTGCTCTTATCTCCAACAGTTTTTGCAAAATATACTTGGCAAAAGTTGTGATTTGCCAAGTCACAAAAAATATATGCCAAGTGAAAAAATATGGTTCTTCAACAGTTTTGCAAATTTAGCTTGGCAAAAAAAAAAAAAAAAGGCAACATGCAACATGCAAGTAGGGAGATTATTTTATTTTCGCGGTCAATACGCAACATGCAAGCAAGGAGAGGATTTGCCAAGTCCCTCCTAGCTTGGCATATTTGCCAAGTTGAGGATGGTTTATGCTAAGTTGCCTAAAATGCCAATCCAAATTGCAAAACCGTTGGAGACCACTTTTTCATGTTTTTGGCAAATTTAAAGAATACAAACCCTGTTTGCAAAAACTGTTAGAGATGCTCTTACTCATTTGTTTCGAATTATAATTTGTTTGACTTTTTGACCTATAGTAGATGCAAATTCATTATATGTATGTTGTTTTCCATCTAGCCTACACATGAAATCCCTATTCTTACATGCTTATATATGATGAAGATATACTCACAAAAGATGTTCTTTATTTCAAGCTAGCTATGTACTTACCTATTTGTAGAACACTATAATTGTTGTCTAGGAATACAAAATGTTACCCAATACAAAGGCTAACAATGTCTATGTCTATGATTAAAACATCTGCTTTTTAGTAATATTGCCTGACAACTGATCGAATATGCATGCGCCATGGTTCGAATGCTATAACCCAAACCCTTCCATGCAATTTGCAAGCTTGGCCCAACTGTCACTTTAGAGATTCAGAGAGGTTAACAAATAACAAATGGACATATGCTCAATAAGTTGGTTCATATTTTGTTTTGTATCTAATTCGCACATTTAGTAAAATAATGCAATTATGTTAGTACTGGAAAAGTGATTGATTTGGCAAAAGAATACATGTTATTAAAACAATTTCTTTTCCTGCCTATAAAATACTGCTATTCAAGGAACACAGGGCCACATCCTAAAGCTCATATAGTTTGTCTGAAACCTGAATAACGAAGGCATTATTTATACTCATAGAGTATCGGACAACAAATAGTACTTTTATGTAATAAATAATATATTCTCTAAACACACAATATACACCGATTGTAAAGCGACGAATCTAAAACTTCTATATAGACAAACCCCACTAAGGAAGTTCTCTCACATCTCCTTGCGCCACGTCACCAAAGATGCCCCCACAAGCCCACTACCGCATAAAAATTGCAATCTTCCACTAAGCCTCATTCAATCGTTAGCAACTGAACAGCACTCATGGAGTCATATATGCTATTTTCCACTTTCGTTCTTTTTATTACTCCATGCAAGTGGTTTCGGTAGTGCCATATGGACACGAATAGGCGAAGACGATAAATGTTCATTTGGCCTCCTTCCTCTTTCACTAAACTACCAATGTAAATAACCCCAAAGGCTAATGCTATATATATATATATATATATATATATATATATATATATATATATATATATATATAGTAATGCTATTAGGAGCTTAGGGCTTCCAATAGCTTGTCGGCCCCAGTCCAAATCTGCACTTTTCGGTTGCACAAAACTGCTCCCGGCCTACTTAGGCCCAGCTAGTCCACCCACGGGCCCACTAGGCCCAATCGTGTTGGGTCGTATATATTGTCCTAAACCCTAATCCGCACTGCCCCATCCCACTCCCACCCAGCAAATTCAAATCGGCTCGTTCCTAGCGGCGGCGTCCATCCCCACCCTCCTCCGGACGGCGACGGCGACGGCGTGCGGCTCCGCCACTCCCCTACGGCAGCGTGGCCCCGCCCCTCCCGAGCAGCGGCTGCGCGCCCCGCGCCCACCTCGACCCGCGGAGGCGCGACCAGGGGCCTCCCCGTGCAGCGGAGGTAGCACTGCCCCGCGCCTCCCCACCACGTTCGGCGCCCCCGGCAGTTGCGCGGCCCGCCCACGCGGTCGGCGGCCTCCGACGGCTGTGCCGTCCACCCAGCTCACATGGCGGCCGTTGAAGCCGTCCTCCTCCCGGATCCGACCCCGCGTGGGTCGCAGCCCCTTGCTTCTCCATCTCCAAAGCAACGCCGTCATCTCATCCTCATCGATGGCGAGCAGCGGTGTCGAGGCCCTCCACCGACAAACGACGGCGGCCTCCTCGACGGCCAGCACGGCGCAGATACGGCGATGGCTCCCCTCCACCCCGACGGATCCAATAGTACTTGCCCACCTCGTCCACGACCGGATGCAGCCACCACGCGTGCCCATTCTTCTTCGCCGACCGGAATCAAGCACCATACGCGTCGGCTCCCACCATGGCGCCCTCTCCCTTCCTCAGATCCGGTCAATAGCTGGCAAGAGGCCGCCCTCCCTCGATCCCGGTGCCCAGCGGGGCTTCCAACCCCTGCCCAACGCCGGATCCCTCCAGTGATGACTAGGGAGAACCGACTTCTTCCCTGCTCGATCACCCGTAAGTTTTCAGCCGGATGCCTTGCATTGTTCCCGGCCCAGGCTGCATGGTGATGGCCGTTTCTACTGAATCCTCTTTTATTTTTTTTTTCTGATTTCATATGCAGGCTCTAATGAATGTGGAAATTGAATCTATTTTTTGAATGCGTATAATGTGAATGAAATTGAAATCTTAATTTTTGAATGCATAGGATTTGAATAGATTTCTATCTAGGCTTTGATCGAAACTTGTTGTGCCTTATATGCCTTGTATCAATTGATTTTTATGGTTGCAAAAACATGTTTACATTTTCTGATTTCTGCATGTACTAAAATATTTTTTTGCTAGAGATTGGCGCCCATGTAGGCAACCACGCCACCTTCCTCCACCCCTACCCCGCATGCATGGACTTTTCATCACCACGACGGCAGTGCCACTTCGTTCGTGATGGCCCTGGTGGCATGCTCGGCTGCACTCCTTTGATAATGTGTACGTACTCATCACACATCTATATGATTTAGCACTATATGATTCATCACACATCTATGTGTATATCACAACATCGGTTGAGATGGTTTGGACATGTTCAACGGAGGCCTCCCGAGGGCGCCGGTCGTGCGTAGTGGAGTTCTAGGCGGGTAGATAATGTAAAGAGAGGTAGAGGCCGACCTAAAACTCTTGGGGCGAAGCGGTTAAGCGATATCTCCAAGATTTAGATAGGAGCTTGGAGGCTGTATTAACGTGCGTAACCATGACTTTGTTTCCTTTTTCTATCTACCCAATCTTTATCCTTTTGTCTTGTGATTTAGCACTAGATTGATGGATATATTTTGTGTGTTTAGTCATAGAAGGTGAGGTTCACATGCTAAAAACTAGATCTGGATTGATGGATTTTCTATGCTTATTCAAAGAAGGTGCTGCCATTTTGCTGGATGCTTGAATCGATCTGCAGGCTGTAGCAGTAGAACTAGGGCATCTGCATGTATATCAATTTTTGGATGCATAAAAATTTAGCCTTTAGGTGCTTATTAAGTTACTCCTTCAGGCTGCTAAGTTCTGACATGACCCTACACATCTCTTATGATTGTGCATGAATTTGAGAAACTGAAGTCGTCATACTAATTGGTGATCAGAATTGTGCGCACCAAGGGATTGATATACATGACCCTGCTCATCGATCGGAGGCCACAAAGCTAGACTGCACCATTGCCAATGTTAATTTGGTTGTTAACAAATAATGTGAATGCAATGGTGGCTACAGCAGTGTCCGCACCATTGCCCTCACACCGAGCTCCCCCACTACGGTGCCACTTCCGTCGTCCCCCCTGACTGACGGCATCTCAACCTTGTCAAGAAGCGTCCGACACATCCGGCCTCAAGGTGAGCAGCATGGCGGCTACAACAAGTGCAGACTCTATTCAGAACGTGAGGATTGAGGCCATAGGTTTCAAACTTCTTATGCCAACCATGTAGTAGTTTGTATGCTTCTTTATGACGTTTTTAGCTTGCAAAAAAATTTATTCTTCGTTTAGTCATGTGAACTGTGGTTATCTGTCAATCCATTTCCTAGTTCAACGTGCTTGGTTTGTGTGGAATGCCCCTCATGCTTTTTTTTGGTTGACGGTAGTTCAGTTTTTCTGCAGTGTCCTTAACTCCCTATACCCATTTTAACCCTTTGATGCTCCTTATTCCACAGATGATTCGGTGGATTTATCCTGTGAATACATGATTTGTCAGCAGTTCAAATTCTGTGAGGGTGACAGCCAACAACCTGTATAGAAATGACTTCACTGTTATGATAATTCAAGGTAACTTCTACTGAATTTTAGACTTTTAGTTATTATTCGCCCTTGTAAATTTTGGAGTCCTGGTTTGTACTAATTTTCATATAAATATTTGTTCATTTACAAAAGAAGCCAACCTTTGTAGGGAATTTATGTTATTCGTACAGCTGTAAACTGAAATGACTTTTAGTAGGCGCTGTAAACTGAAATAAAATTTAGAAATGACTTTAGTTCTAAGATTTCTAAAATTACTGGCGCTGTAAACTGAAATACTTGCATCAGGTTATTTAGATCTGTACTACACTGCCTCAAGTATGCTTTTGCAGTATAGATGATGGCTCATATAGATGGTATACTAAAATTGTAGACCTATAGCTGTAAACTGAATTATATGTGCTTTCAGTTCTATTTAGGCGCTTCCGGTTAGCAAGTTTCAGATAGCAATTTGTTGAAGTTGTAAGTCTATCAGTTTCTGTTAGCTGCTATCTGAAATTATGTCAGTTTTTTTTTGAAATTCTTAGCTTTCTGAAAGCTGAAAACTATTATCAGTCAGTGCATACTGGTGTTTCTCAGCTGAAAACTAATATCAATTGTTTTGTCTCATCCTCTTCGTTTTGTTTGTTTACTGGATCCTGAATGCTAGTTGTACTAAACAAGCTGTAGCTTGCGGCAGGTGGTGACATTCTTGTGGTGGCAACGGTAATGACTCCCAAGATTCAGTACCCATTGTTGTTTCTATGCTTCGTATGGCTTAGAGATAGGGTACAAAAGTTGTATGCGTTAGTGAGTTTATATGCATTTCATTTATTTTTATAAATTTGGATACTAGCTGATATTTTTGGTCACATATTGGTGTGAAATTCTGTTGGGATTGAAAAAAATCATTTTGTTCAGACTGCATATAACATTATGGTAAACAGCTTTTGCTTACTGTTTCAGCAATCTATCTATTGAATTGCTTGTCACAACAATAATTTTTTAATCTTGTCACGAGTCTTAGGGCTTCCAATAGCTACAGCCCAAATTGCAGCTAGCTGGTTCCACCGAACCAGCCTCCCAGCAGCCATCCATAAGCCCGCTAGCCCACCCACGCGGCCCAGCAGGCCCATCATTCCCAGGCCGTATACGACATGCTTGTGTATTTCCAGTTTGTTTAAAGCTAATGTTTCTGAATATCTGAACTTGTAGTTATTATAAAGATTATTCTTTATTTCTAATTGAATCGGAAAATACTAGTTAGCATTAAGAAAGCGATGGATACTATTGAGATGATTATGGTATCATCTTTGTTCCCAGCCATGTCAGAGCAGTATTGCAGTATTGCAGTCTTGCTTGCCTATGCCCCATCACAAGAATTCCTTTTTAGTTCTGATTGTGTGCCTATTCCCTTGGATTTTTATTCTTTACCTTCATACGACGTGCAATGAAATTGAAGGCTTAAATTTTGGTTTGTATGCATAGAAATTAAAGAAATTAATAGCAAAGTTTTTTTGCATAGAATTTTTTATTTTCTGAAGTTATTAGATTATTCGATGCATAAGAGTACGCATACTCTCTTATAAATTAAAGTACATGCATATACTCGATCTGATTGCTGATTGCTAAGTCGATATGTTTCTATGCATGGATATGTTTTTAGGCATTTTCTTAAAAAAAAAGGATATGTTTCTAGGCATAGGCAATTATTTTGATATACAAATGCATAGCCTGTTTTGTTGATTGCAACATACAAAAATCTGTACACATCAGTTTGACTTTGATTCCATTGTTCTTGGCACCTGGGCAATAGCCCTCTCTCTGTACTTAACTCCATGCTGTTGCTTCAATTTTGTTATACCAAATTGCTTCCTGGTTCTCTACCATGCTGCCGTTGGCTGAGGCTAGCCTACACGGTTCATTTCTGTACATTTCTTTTGAATGTACATTTACTTCCATGTCATTTGTCATCGTTGTGTACATGTGATTTGAATACAAATTGTGTATTAGATTGTTGGCTGGGAAGGCCACTAGTTCTAGAAATTTATTTTTTGTTTTCTTTTGGTTAAATATGTGTTGCATCCTTACTTTTATGTGCATGCTAAACTGTGTTTTCAAACCCGAGCAAATTAGATCTTTTGGTTAAATATGTGTTGCATGCATACTTTTATATGGTAGCATCTAATTGAATTTTTGTGTGTGTATGTGTAATATGTATATATATGCATTGCTTTTGCCCTTGGTTAAAGTTCTTGATCTGACTGAATTCCTCTCCGTCTGTCTCCAGGATACTCTCATTGCGTTGCTGCCGGCAGGCATGGTGAGCATCTGGAGCCCCCACGAGCACTGCTAGCAGTTGATGTATTTTCTTTTCTCTTATTTGATGCACATAAATCCGACAATCTGCTCCTAAAGATGTGTCCATTGCCGCTTTCTTTCTGTTATCTGTACATGTTTCATCCTCCATTATCTGTAGTACTACAATGCCCATGCGCATGTGCCACTATGGCCATGCTGTCTTTATTGTATATTTTCTCTGGATAAGGTTTAAAGTTTGTTGCGATATATATGCATTGCACGTGCAAATAGCACGATCACTCTGTAATAAACAATCCAGCATGACCTATGCAGATGCCGATAGAATGAGTGAGGTAGCTACACATTACGCCAAAACTGATGTGTGTATTTTATATTCTATCAAAGAGTTTATTTCTGAATATAAGTTCAGTAGATTGGTTTTTCAATATTAGAGTTGTTCCTTAGGCTTTTATTTATTTAAGTATACTTCATCAATTGCTACCTCCAATAGGTGATGAAATAGGTGAAGAAATACCCCTGGGACAGTCCACTGGTGCTCGCTAGGCTGAACGAATGAATGAGGAGTTCCAAGATCAGACAATACTCACTGGTATAAATAATCATCATCTATCTCTATATATGGCGTCATAGAATTTGTAGGCATATGTAGAAAGTTCTAGCTGCACGGTAAACTATAGGCCCGTGTACGTTGTAAATTTGTCTGAGCCCTCGCTGTTATAAGATTAGCCCAGTACGTGGGTGTAACTGTAGTCAGGCCTAATATATTACTCCCTCTGTTTTTCCAAATTGTAGTTCACTTTGGCTTTTCTAGATAAATTGATTTTCTTATGCACCTGGTTATACACTATGCCTGCATACATAAGAAAAAAAAATGAATCTGAAAAGTTTAAACCGAACTACAATTTGAAAACGAGGGACTTTTTTTGCACATATTGTCATAATTCGGTATACAGACTATAACTAGTTTCATACGCACACACAGTTAAACATTTTTTTTTGTATATAAGTCACCCCTGGCTTGCTTTTATTAACACTACATCCTTTTTTTTGGTCTACCTCAAATAGGCATAAACTTGGAGGGGACCAAGCATGCGCAGCTGGACAGCATGGAGCACAAAACTTCCACTTCCAAGGGCAAAACAAATCTGCTGGTACAGTCCTCTACCCCTATCAGCCCTAGTGCACACCACTGGCGGCTGTACACTTGTATACATATATTTTTTCAAAACTCATATCCATACCATGTGAAGCCTTATATTCAAGTATTTTGTATGGTGCTGCCCATTTTTTAGTTTGTTTTCCTTATACCAGTTTGCTTTATGCCCAACCAGATTACAACCACGCCAGTTCCCACCAAAACACCTCTAAAATTCATGAAACCCTGGAACAGGAAACTACTCAAACAGGTACACAGCCATCCAAATCGTTGTTTCGTCTTCATATTGAAGTAAATATACACCTGTGGTCAGATTTATATGCTATATATAACCTGAGCGTTTTTACCATGTACAGCGACGCCGCCAGCGGTACCGCCAGCCCGAGCAGATGAAGCCCGGGGCACGCTGCCGCCATGTGTACCACCGGCCCGAGACGAGGAAGCAATCGCCAACACCCCAAGCACACCATGCTCAGAATGTTGGAATACAACGACCAGTTCGAGGATCTGGGCCTTTTTTTCATATTACTCACTTGTATAAAATCCATGAAGATGTGTACAAATTACCAGCGTGGTGTGCAATGTATATAAAAAAACCGGTCTATTAACAAATATCAGTGGGAAACGCATGCAAACCGTTTGGTCCTCGAATGTACAATTGGGTGCTCACAAATAGTATACACTACAAAGTGCAAGTTACCATATTATGTCTCAAATGCAGTATACCAAATAGTATACAAACCGTTTGTTATTTTAGTACACATTTACAGACAGCGGCATAAAATGTCCTTCAAACCTTTTTTTTTTGGCGTTACATCGAAGAGAAGCCAGTCAATTGCCACATTTATATACATCAACAAGGGTTGCGACGTGGCAACAGTACCGACCACCAATTCCCACACGCTCCATAAATGACGTCGTTGCAAAAAAATGGTCCCCCACAAGCCCAGCGGGGGTGAACCGCACTCGCGTACAGGGAAAAGCGAGGTCAGAGGGTCGCATTTGGGCGTTGGGCCGGCTTCCAGGTGTGGGTGCGCCATCTGGTCGGGGCTTCCCGAACGCTGAAGCAAGCCCTGGGCTCCCAATATCCCAAATATATATATATATATATATATATATATATATATAACTATTAGGCTGTAGCTAGCTACAGACTATTTGATTCTGTAGCCGGGTCACTGTGTCACGCCGGGCTGGTCCGGTAAGACCACGTTCAACCAGCACCTCAATCCTCATTAATATACACGCATGCAATAATTTCTTTTTTTAGACTCACGCATGCATTTGGATCAATTCCGATTCCCCTGATTTAGCTTTTTCGTTTCCGCTGCAACCGAAACGGCCCTCCCTTCCCCTCGACACCAGGCACGCGGCCGCATTCCCCCGCAACACGACTGGCTGCGGCGGCGCCGCTCCCCGCGCAGCGACCAGCGCGCGGCCCTGCTTTCCCCGTGAAGGTGATGCCGGGCTCGAACGTCCGTCATCTCGACGATACACCGGCGGCAACAACCCTACATCACCGGTCTCGCCTCTTCTCAGATCCAGATCGGCGGCGGCCACCTGTTTCCCCTAGCAGATCAGGCCTCCCCTTGTTGGTGACGGCGGTCTTCCTCTCAACGACTGTTGCGCTGGCAGATGTGGCTGGCGCGGTGCCCCTTCTCAGCAGCGACAGCGGACGACAGTGTTGGCTTCTCCATCGCCCCTTGGCGTCGCCCCCACCCCCGCGGTGATGCGTCCTCGGGCAGGGCTGCATTGCCTCGCGTGGACGGGACTCGACTATGGAGGTAATAGTACGTTATTCGACTATGGAGGTAATAGTACGTTATTCTTCCTTAGTTTTTCCAATGCAGGAACTATGGATCTCTGAATTCATTGCAAGCACACACGTGTGGTGGTTACTGACTTACTGTAATTCTTTAGAGACATATGTCAAATAGCAGTAACTCCTCATCCTGATTACGACTTGCATTGATCCAACCTAAATATCTTGTTGTAACTAGTAAAACATTCTTTTACTGGAATCTATGTCATTTTTATTAGTATCTATGTCCCTTTTTTAAGTAGAATATAGAGGTCGAAATGAGCAATACTTGATTCGCCAGCATGTGGCCAAAACTTATTTCCTGCATGTGTCCTTTTTAAGTAGAATCTATGCATGATGCCTTGTGAAAGATCTACTAATGCTTGCATTTTTCTAATTTCAGAATATTTGTTTTGGTTAGGGCGGTCGGTTAGATGTGGGAGAATGTGTTACTCTCCTAGGTGACTAGCCTGAAATTTCCTTGTACTGACAGTCTTGACAATTGAAAACAGGCATGGTTTTTTTCAATAGTGGGAGCAAAGAGATAGATTTGAATTGCTGTTTTTTTTGCATATATGTTCCATGGCTTACTTACTGCTTGTGTTAGGAAAAAGATCCATATCATATCTTTTATAGTAACTTCATGACATTGTGCTAAATGGATGACACCATTATAGTAAATGCATACCATTTGTCTAGTGTATTTATCGTAAATACATATTTGTACCCATACAAATCGCCGCTGTTGTAGTAATTTTGCTCGTAGGAATGAAATGTGTGCACTGTTCAAGGGTTAGTTTCATTTTGTTAGTTGGATTATGGTAATTTTGCATTTCCACTTTGTTTATCGTAAATCATATTCTGAATTAGGAAAACCACCTTTTGGGTGTTCCATTTATTTTTACTGGGCTAGTGGCTGTCAGCTTATTTTATTTGGTTCAATTGTACTTCTCCGTTGTCCATCATGATAGTGATACTGTTAAGCAACAATGCTCATGGTTCTGGTCACCATGTTAATTTTAGTCAGTTCAGAGATTGTTAATGCAGTTTTTGTAATCTATATGCAAGCCACCTAGTGCCTAATATATTGTTTACTATAATTTTTAAACATTTTATAGTAATTTGATTGCATCATTTGGTAAGCTGGCAATGTGGTAGTTTGGTTTGCATTTATATTCAGCAACCTGTTGGTTCAGTCAGTGTGCATATTTTAGCAATTTTGATAATAGTGTCGGAACGAATATTCTAAATGATACCTTATTTTAGATCTAGCACAATATATGCTCCTGTGCATGCTAATTAATTATTGTAACTTCATCAGAAATCAGAGAGGAATTTACGACTTTTTGTTGCCTGAATTAGAGTAACAAATTTAGGAAGGCCATGGATTTCTTATGGTAATTTTGCTAGAGAACTTAGTTTACACGCTACCTGAATCAGTGTAGTTTTCGATTACTTTATGATGTAAATATGTCAGATATCCCTTTCTTCTGAATTAATGATGTGCAGAAACATGGACCTAAATATTCTCAGTACTCTTGTATAAGATTATTTCTAGGCTCAATTTCATTACATAGGAGCTCAGGTACTAGATTTTGTCCAGACTAATAAACATGGAAAAGGCAAACCATGCTTCAACTAAAACTAGTGATGAAAGACTGTTGCCTTTTGGCATTGGAATCTGCAGCAGGAGATCTTAGCTTATTGATTCGAAGTATAATTTATTTCTTGTTGAGTGCATATTAAAACTTTATTTTTCTCTTTGGTGAGCTCTCACTTCCTCATAGCAGGATTTTCAGTTCATCGAAGTAACCCCTCTAGAGACGGGCGAGATGGCTAGCACGTCAACATCAGCAACATAATGGTCACTGTCTCTCGAGCTCACCGCATGAGGAGAAAAGCTATGTAAAATTCCATTGTGGTAACTTGATGATGCCATTGTTTTAGGTTCTCGTGGAGGCAATGCTCTGCCTCTGCAACGACCAGGCTCCCTGCGATGGCATGGCTCGCCCTACACGGCAGCACCTTCTCCACCCCCAGCAATGGCAACGACATCCAATCCTGTGGCGGCAGCAAGTCCCTCCACAACAGCTCTTTGGAATAGAGGAGACACACCTTCTGCTCGTTGGGCAGTGCCAGATAGAGAATGTGCAACTAAACTTACTGCTTTGTTGCATTGTATTATTTACTGCTTTGTTGCTTAGTCAGGTTCTTATAAAAATTATCAGTGCACATTCTCGTAAATATTATCAGTGCACATTCTTGTAAATACGAAGTACTTCTTAGTGCATATTCTCGTAAATACTTATTAGCTTAGATTCTTTGGTGTGAATTCTTGAAAATATGTTTTCGTGCAAATCCTCCTAAATCTATTATAGTAAAAAAAAATTACAAATATAGTAAATAGATTACGGTAACTAATCAAAGTAGGCGGAGGCATTGTAGTAATCAAATGAAGTTACGAAATCCATATGATGCCCCAGCGTGAAGCACGGAAGCTACCACCGATGATTACTATTTGTCAATTACCATAAATAAACAATGAATTTACTGAAGTTACGAAATCCATATGATGCCCCAGCGTGAAGCACGGAAGCTACCACCGATGATTACTATTTGTCAATTACCATAAATAAACAATGAATTTACTTCCGGCCAGCTGGTTCCATTATTAGCCTGCATGGCACGCACGTGAAATCAGCATGGCGTGATTACGGGCCGGAACCCACCGGTGCTGGTTTGGTGCGAACCTGGTGCGGTCAGGCGGCCTGGCTACAGAATCACGTATTCTCAGCTAAATTTACGCACTATACTCTCCCTATATATAACAATATTCGTAGCCAGCCCCGACAATATTGTTATTATTATATATATAACAATATTTAGGAGAGTATCCTAAATAAAAATATTTACTCGGTAAATATTGTTATTACTTAGAAATACGCCTCGTTGTCACGGGAAAAAAACAATCAAAACATCAACTTATCCCCAACACCGCTCCATGCCTCTGTCCCGACGAGAATCGGCTAACGGTCCCACGACCTCGCGTTTTGACTGCGCGCGGCTCCGCTCCGCAACCTCCCGTGTTGTCCTTTTTATTTTTTATACGCTGTCACATGATTTCTATTTCTAATGTATCTCTCTCTCGTTCTCGTTGGATTCAATTCCAATCAAGCTCTTGTTTTGACGCCTTGCAAGTATCGATTTGAAGACTCTTCACCCGTCGGTCTCCAAAAACTCTCTAAAGACGTGTAGGAACCTTGAATAAAAAGCAACCGCCTCCGTGTCCAACTCTAGACGAAAAGGGCGAAGGAAAACGGGTGGAAGAAACGAAGGTTACATGTACGAATATAGGCAGTTGGAAAAAAAAGGTGAACAAGAAATTTTTTATCTTTATTAGTAGGTATAGATTTGACATCACGTACGCACACACCGCTATATATATCCATTATTTCCATCTATACATCTTCGAACGATCGATGACGACGTACGTGTGCGTGCGTGTGGCATATATATGTTTTGTTCAAACCCACACAAGGAGTTCGTGTGAAATGCGTACGTACGTATTATTTAGGGAGAAGCCAGCAGGCCAGCCCCGCGCGAGGCTCCGGCCGGCTGCAACCCTGGTTGCACTTGCACAGCCTGAGCGTAGCGTATGTTGTCGGCCCAAAAACAATACCGGTATCAATCATCGTGTTGTCAGACATTTGGATTTGGACCACAATTGGATTTGGATACGGACTGGGCAGGATACCGTATAACAGAAAAAAAACGGACTGGGCAGGATACCGTATGGCAGGAAAAAAAACGGACTGGGCAGAAACCGTATGGCAGAAAAAAAAAAAGGTGGAAAATGAGGTGGGACTGAATTTTTTTCTCTTTATAGATGACGAACCAAAAAATTTGGTGGACTGAAAGGCCCGCAGAAAAAGGAAGCCCGTGAAAAAAAGCCCGTGAAAAGCCCGTGAAAAAAAAGGTGGGACTTTTCTTTTCTCTTTTATTAGTAGGTATATAGATTTACTCTCCTATATATAATATATACTCTCCCTATATATATTCTCCTATATGGATCTGAAGTAAAGATACGTAGCTCAACTCTCAAATTTCTTGCAGCAACGGAAGGCAACCTCTCAATTCTCCTGACGCATCGCTCCTCCATGGTGGCTGGTAACAAAGGTCTCTATCGAGATCCTTTATTCCTGCATTCCTAGATTCTTCGTATTACTCATGTGGTAGCCTCCATATGCTTTGTTGTGTTTGATAATTGTTCTCAGATCGATGATGAGCCATGCAGAGGCCTTTATTGTTGTTTTGTTGTCCGTGCTTGAGGTCAGCATGCAGAATTGCAGAGATGACCATGGAGCTCAAGGTCAGCATGCAGAATTGCAGACCGCTACATATGGAACTTGGTTGTCAGTCTGTAATCACCAGTTTAATTGGTTTTTGTTTTATTGTCTGTAATCACCAACTTAATTGTTTTTTGTTTTATTCCATTTTGCTTTGTAACCCTTAGGCTCCTAACCTGCTGTAATCTACATTTTTGTTTATTTTTTTCTCGAACGTGCGTTGCACGTAATTCATTAAGAAGAAGAGAGTTTTAACAAAGGTTACAGCCCAGTCACACGAACGCACACACACGAACTCGGTAATCGAAGGATTACCAAGTTCCCGGCCCTAGGGCAACACGAGGATGTGATTACATAAAAGATCGAGAAGGACGACTAGAAGGTCATAAAAGACAGCGGGCGAACTAAGGTAAGTTAGGAAGCAGCACCAAGAGATGCCTGTACCCTGCCTGGCACCACACTCGTGCCTCGTCGATGATCGCTGTGGCTAGCTGCGCCGGAGAAGCTTGGGCCTGTTGGAACATCCTAGAGTTTCTTTCTTTCCAAAGCAACCAGCCCACGAGGAAGAAGAGGGAATCGAAGCCCTTCCTTGCCACCTTTGGCATGAGTTTCCTCGTTCGGAGCCACCACTCCATGACGTTCTCCTCTTGGACGTGCAAGTTCAAATGCAACCTGTGCAGCACAATTGTCCAGACCTCGCGACTGAAGGTGCATCCAAGAATGATGTGGCCCATGGTCTCAGGAAGCTGGTCACAGAAGATGCAGCTGCTCGAGTCCTGTAAACCGTGACGCCACCTTCTCTCGGCCGTCCAACAACGCCCGTGCATGACGAGCCAGAAGAAGAATCGTACCTTCGGCGGCGCCGACGTTTTCCAAATCTCTTTCGCCCCCCAGCGGCCTGGACGAGCCCATAAACATGGCCCCATAGGCCGAGGCCGAGGTGTAGGAACCGGTCGAAGTGAATCGCCATCGCAACGTGTCCGGCGTACCCGGGTGGAGCTGAACGTCCCTCAGCAAGGACCACAGGTGGAGGAACTCGCCGATGACCTGTGCCGTATACGCACCAGAGATGTGCCGTATCCATGCATGGCCAGGTAGGACGTCGGACACAGAACGCGTCCTGTTTCTCTTTGAGACCGAGGAGAAGATGACCGGTGCAAGATCCTGGATGCTCGTGCCATTGATCCAATTGTCTGTCCAGAAGAGAGTGGAGTCACCCGAGCCCACGCTAGCGACAGTCCCGGCATGGAAAAGCGAGGACACCAACCTCTCTCCGAGGAGGCCGGTAACCCGGCCCAGATCGGGTCCCCGGTCCTTCACTTCCACTCCCAACGTACTCGGAAGGCCACCCCTGCGCGGCGCAGGTCGACGACACCAAGGCCGCCGAGATCATGAGGCCGAGAGACCACCGGCCATACAACCTTGCAGGCCCCCCCGGCCGCCGTCAGCTCACCCGCCCAGATGAAACCGCGCCTCTGCTTGTCAATGTTGGCGATCGCCCATTGAGAAAGGCATAAAGCGATGGACATATGTACTGGAATGGCGGAGAGGGTAGCCTTGGCGAGCGCCGTTCTTCCTGCTGCATTCATAAGTCTCCCTTTCCATGCCGGGATACAGGCTGCAACCTTGTCCAGGAGCGGCTGCTCGTCATTCCGTTTCAGCTTGTAGACCGACAGTGGGATGCCCAGGTATCGACAAGGAAAGTGCTCGATCTTACATTGCAAAGTGTGCTGAACCAAATCGATTTGAAGCTCGGAGCAATGGATGGGAGTTGCAACGCTCTTGTCAAGGTTGGAGAAGATTCCACTAGCCTGACCAAAAGCATGCACCGCCGTCTTGATCGCCAGGAGGTCATCCACTGTTGGCTGAATGAAGGCGACGACATCATCTGCATATAGGCTCGTCCTGTACGTCAATGCATTAATACCCAGCGCCGATAGGAATCCTTGTGTGTCCAACCAGTGCAGAAGGTGGTTGAGGACTTCCATTGCAAGTACGAACAGAAGCGGTGAGAGGGGGTCTCCCTGGCGCACTCCCTTTGCGTGGCAGATACGACGGCCCGGCCTTCCATTCAACAAGATTTTAGTACTTGCAGTTGACAGGATGCACGCAATCCAGTCTCTCCAGCGCTGACCGAAGCCAAAGTGTTGCAGTACCTCAAGCATGAAGTTCCAGGCCACCGAGTCAAAGGCCTTTGCCATGTCTATTTTGAGCAGGATGCACGATGCTTTGCTGGCATGTATTGCCTTGCATGCTAACTGGACGGCCCGGAAATTGTCATGTATGCAGCGACCTCTAATGAAAGCAGTCTGATTGGGTCTAATCAAGTCATCCACGACCCCTGCCAGCCTTCTTGCAAGACACTTGGTGATCAGCTTGAGAAGCTGTGTATTAGGCTAATTGGCCGGTAATCTCCGATAGCCTGCGGATGATCCTTTTCCTTAGCAAGATCATATAAGCTTCATTAATGAGGTTGAAGCTCCTCATGTCCAGGTCCCAGAATGCGTTGAAAGCACACATGACATCGTCTTTTATGATAGGCCAAGCCAGCTTATAAAAAGCCCAGTGAATCCGTCCGGCCCCGGCGCCTTGTCGTTTGGGATGTCAGCAATGGCCGCAGCGACTTCATCGACGGTGAACGGCTGTTCTAGGTGCGACAGATCAACCGAGGGCACCCCTAGCGCGCTGAGGTCGACGCGTCTGGTTCTAGTGAAGGCAGTGCCGAGGACCTGGGCAAAGTGCTGATGCAGCGCTGTCTCCATGGCCTCCTCATGCACAAGCTCGGTCCCTTCCACATGCAGGGAACGAATGTGGTTACGTCGCTTTCGGTGGCACGCCATAAGATGGAAAAACTTCGTGTTGGCGTCACCATCTGCTAGGAAAAGGATCCGGGAGCGTTGCCTCGCCATTGTTCTGGCGACAGAGGCGAGTCCAAGGACCCGCACCTTGAGTTTCTTTCTGAGTCCTGCTTCGAAGAGCGACAGACTACGTGACTCCTGAGCAACATCCAGGCGTAATATCATTTCCCGAGTCAAGGCCAGCTGCAGGCGCACACTGCCGATTTGTTTGGCACTCCAGCTTGTGAGAACTTTGGCCAGGTTCCTTAGCTTGAAATCAATCGTCCTGAACGGGTCTGCGTTGGACAGGGTGGTCGACCAAGCCGCCGCAACAATGTCCAAGAAGCCTGGTACACGCGTCCAGTGCGGCTCAAAGTGAAATCGTTTCTTTGCCCACGGTATGACATCAGTCTGCAAGAGAAGAGGGCAGTGGTCGGAGCAATCCGATGAGAGGGCCTTGAGGCAGTGGCTGGGGAAGGCGGCCATCCAAGCAGCGTCAGCAAAGAGACGATCAATGCGCTCTAGCGTTGGATTCTGTTGCTCGTTCGACCAAGTGAAACGCCTGCCATTGAGGTGGAGCTCCTCTAGGTACGCGCTGTTGATGAACGTCCGGAAGCGACGCATGTTACGACGATTAAGTCGGCCATTGTTTTTATCGGCCGCCAAGTAGATCATGTTGAAGTCGCCACAGAGTAGCCAAGGACCCGTGTGCCCACTTCGGAAGTCTAGAAGCTCGGCCAAGAAGGCAATCTTGCTCTGGTCGTCATGTGGGCCGTAGACCACCGTCAGCCACCAATCATTCGTTGGGCTGGAGCTTAGCGACATCCGGAGGGAGATTGAATACAATCCCTTGTGCGTTGCCGAAACCGTCCAGCAGTCCCGGCGCCAACCCACCAAAATCCCACCCGACACATTCACAGAAGGGAGAAAGTCGTAGTCAAATCCCGATCCTAGAATTTCTGCATTCAGAGAGTCAGATACACAGTCCAGCTTGGACTCCTGCAAGCACACCAACGACGGCTGCTCATGGGCCACCAAGGTCCGAACAGCGTTGCGACGAGCCCGGCCGTTGAGGCCGCGCACATTCCATACAAGAACGTTGTTCTGTAACATTAAGACACAGCTGAGCGACAACAAATAGCGTGGAGCCTACTGCTGCTCCTCCTCTAACCCGGACGTGTCCAGGTTCCAGGCGACTGGGTTGAAAGCATCACCAAACAGCATCTCCATTGCCTCCTCCTTGGACGGTGTCAGCTCTCCAGAGAATGCCTCGAGGTAGCGCCGAGCAGCGTCCAGATCCGCAGGATGCAGGGAGGGGGCACCCCCATCTTTTGCATTAGAATCGCCTGTGCCTGCAGGGTTGCATTTGGCGCACGCGGCTTAGCGGCGAGACGAGAGCTTCGTCGAATGGT